>JBBJLS010000109.1:31266304-31280327 GCA_037577275.1 Bryconaethiops microstoma
TACTAGAAATCACCCACAGTATAAGACATTAGGCTGCCCTTGCAAAATCTTATTGGATAGAAATATATTTAAATTCATTTTTAATTTTGCAAAATGTCTTGATCCTTCCTGATGCTGAATCAGTTGAACCTGTTTAATGTTACTTGCGTTCAGGAATGTTAATCTTGCACGGCCTTCCAGATTAAAATATTCAGCAACATTTTTTAGACTGAAAAATCTCTATTTCTAATGAAAAGTGAAGAAAAAGTGTGTTGAGGTGATGCCTTACCTGTTGTTATCTGACCATTAACCAAGGCAAATATCAGAGCAATAAGTGCAATAGAAGGACCCATGCTGGTGAAGACTGTCTGCAAGTGCTTCAGAGCAATGACTCGACTCCAGACAACTCTATGCCTCACTCAGTCCCACAATTTACATATACAGAACTGTCCCTATCTTTGTAAATACTCCTCCCCATTCTGGGCAAAAGTCGCAAATCTTACAGAACGCAGAAGTCTAAATAGTTTTTCTTCCTGGATGGCAGAAAACTCTTATCACAGTGACAAATCAACCATCAGGAGTTGACGAACACTTGAAGTACTACATTCTCAAAAGTTTTAAGGAAACCCTACTTTAAAAGCATTACAGTTAAATGACTTGACAACAGCTAAAGAGATCCGATTACAAAGATGGGTTCAGTTCAGTTCAGCCACAGAAAAGGTAGAGAAGTTCACTTTCAGCACTGACAAGTAATGTCAACTTTTTACGTTTAAACACCTAAACCTCATCTTTACTCGGGACAAATTTTTGATTCGTTGGTGCATTTGATTCAGAAGAAAGAAGTGTTAGTAGGACACTAATAGCTCCTGCTGCAATGAGAGCCTTTTATAAAAGTTCATCAGAAACTGACCACCAGACAAGACCGAGGCAGTTGTTGCAGCAGCTTTCAAAATTTTGTGATTGCAGTTATTGTTTCTGTCAGA
The DNA here is from genome assembly GCA_037577275.1 of Bryconaethiops microstoma. Classification (NCBI taxonomy): domain Eukaryota; kingdom Metazoa; phylum Chordata; class Actinopteri; order Characiformes; family Alestidae; genus Bryconaethiops; species Bryconaethiops microstoma. Next base: position 31,267,267 of record JBBJLS010000109.1, read on the forward strand.
CTCTAGATGAATACAGTGATACAGTGTTTCCCGATTGCTTTGATGCAGTTCCAACATCAGGAACATCATTCTCACCATTCTTAATGCAGTTCTCTAAACAGTTCAAGCGTTTCTCACAACGCAGAGCCACTTCTGCAAAAATCACGGACACAACCACGATCATTTTCAAGTATGTCAAAGCATGCAAGTCCGTCTCTGTGACCAGTGAATAAACCCCTTTCACGGGTGTTTGAAGACATCAACAAAAAACGTTTGTTTCCTGTTCTATCCTGTCTGAAAAGTGGACTGCGAAAAACGTAATGTAGAGTTAAAAAAAAATGAATGACAGAAGTATGATACTATGCTGCGGAAAAATATGCAGTGAAACCTAGAACACAGCACCAATTACAGGAGTTACGATAATGTACAAAATCTGAAAAAAAGTAATAGATAAAACAACTCTGCCCTGATCTTACCTAAAGGGGGTCTAAGTTCGTTCAGTGTTCCTCTCAAATGGAACCGTGCAATTTAACAGTTGCTTTGTAAAAACAGCTGGTCTTTTCAGGACCTTTGGTGGGGAGATTCATAGAAACATGTCTCCATATTAAAGATACACTGTCAGCTGAGGCTGCACCCACTGACCAGCTAAAGCCAAGCTTAGGCCACAAATCCAATGAAGTCTGCCCTTCTTTCAATAGACACACTCTGGTACCTCTTCACTCTTCCCTCTCCCCCTGCCTCTGTGGGTGCTCCTCTCCCCCTTGCTGTACCACACATTCAGACACCTTAATGACTGTATAGTGAGTATGGTGACCAGGGGGAAGGAACCATTTCTCATCCAGGCAGTGAAGAACCATATGCTACAGAACCCTTTGCCAGATAGAAAGAGGGAAAAGAGGGTGTCACATGGGTGTGTGAGGTCATCTACAATGCTGGTGGCATTGTGTAGAAACGATGGGATTATTGTACAAACACAATAAGAAATGCTGATGTGTGATGTGAAAACTGCATTAAGAGTGAGGAGAATGATGTTTGTGGTCTGAGTATTGCATCAAAATGACTTAAAACTACACTGAAAATACAGTGAATGTGCCAATCACACATCCCTATATAATACATAATAATTCTAGGGAAAATCTGTCATCTTTGGAAAGGGGTACTCAACAAAATGATCAGAGCTGATGGATCATCCAAGCACCGCACTAATAAAACACTGAAAAGCTGGTTGAGTACAAATAGTGCCACCTTGTGGAGAATTCTCAGTTCTAATTGCTGAACAAGTAAATGACTGAGATGTGAACAAAGTAATTCTGAACGGTTTGAAGGCAAATTGAGTGGTATATTATCAGCTTTAGCATCATGGATTGAGTTATTCTTTGATGCAGGGGTGTCCAGTCTTTCATTCCAAACAAGCAGCAGCAACTGGCCTGTTTAATCAGGTGTTAGGAGGAGGACAGTGTTTTAAAAATGATGTCGTTGTGAGATCAGTTCTCACTAAAGCCGCGGTAATCCATGGTCGGGAGTTCAAGAGAAGTGACCCTGCTCTTTCTAAGGGGTATGGTGGTCGTCCCTCTCCCCCACACTCAGCCCAGCGCTAGTCAACAGGAGTGTCTGTTATCTGACTTAACAGAATGAATTTCCTATGGTTGGAGAATTTTGAAAAATTCAATAACGAAAAAAGAATACTTGTTGCACAAAAGATCACATAAACAAAACGCATTAGACTGTTGGAATCCCATCATTACTAGCAGATAGTTATCTGGGCAGATGTTCAGAGTTGACTGATATTTCAAGCTGATTTTACAGACGGATTTATTGCCAGATACTTGTGAAACTGCATCTAATTTATTCATAATCACCCAACAAAAATACACTCACTTGACTGAGTGCTGTATTCCACAGTGGAAGTTGTAGTTTTCTGAGTAGCTGCGTTAGTTACTTCAATTCCTGCTGTACTTTGTGGAAGATCTGCTAAAAATAGCAATAAACAGACAATACAGTGTAAAGATAATGGTGGTATTAGCATAACAACTGTACATCTGAGGTCAAATATTCATCAGTTTCTGTACAGTCTGGAGTTTTTTTAAATGATGTCCTCGCGAGTTTAGATCTCATTAAAGCCATAGCCATCCATGGTTGGGATCATGGTTGGGATGATCTTAAGGGGCATCTATAGAATCTAAAGCAATCTAAAGAAATCTCATGACTGGATAGATGTCGACTGATATTTCAGGCTGAATTTTGATGATGGATTTATTGCCCTTGCTTAAATCCCGCATTCAGACTGTTGTTTGTCTGCAAGTGTGTCTCATTTATTAACGCGCAAAAACTGCATTTACCTGATTGAGTGGTGTGTTCCACAGTGGAAGTTGAAGTTTCCTGTGTAGCTGCTTTAGTGGTTACAGTAACAGCTGTAGTTTGTGGAAGATCTGTTTAAAAATACAGTGTACAGACCAGATGATATTGCAATATAATTGTGATTGATATATATATATATATATATATATATATCAATCACAATTATATTGCAATATATATATATATATATATATATGCATGAAAAAAACCCATTAGCCTGCTGGAATCCTATCAGTATCAGCAGCTCTCACAGCTGGGCAGATGTTCAGAGATTGATATTTCAAGCTGATAACTGATTATGGATTTTTTGCACTCCAGAACGTGCAACATTTATAAACTCCAACAGTCAGATGTTTTTTTTTTCTGAAACTGAATCTGTTTTCCAGTTTGTTAATAATCACTCAGCAAAAATACACTCACTTGACTGAGTGGTGTGTTCCACAGTGGAAGTGGCTTCAGTTACTTCAGCTCCTGTTGTACTTTGTGAAAGATCTGCTAAAAGATAACAATACAGTGTAAAGAAAATGGTGGTATTAGCATAATAACTGTACATTTGAGTTAAATCATTCAGTTTCTACTTTTCCATTAACTGCAACTTAATATTAGATTTAAAAAAGATTTAATTAAATATATCCTTACACCTAATCTTAACCTTCACAAAACACTTAAATCTGGTCCTAATATTAAGCCTCACTCTAATAATGCTGAGATAGTTTGTTAACAGTTAACGTGACTATTTTTTAAACTGTGTTCCAATATGTTATTAATCACGCAACATTAATACACTCACTTGACTGAGTGGTGGTTTCCACTGTGGAAGTCGTAGATTCCTGAGTAGCTGTTTCAGTTGCTGCTATTCCTGTTGTACTTTGTGGAAGATCTGCTAAAAGATAACAATAAAGTGTAAAGACAACGGTGCTATTAGCATAATAACTGTACATTTCAGGTCGAATATCCTTCAGTTTCTGTACAGTCTTGGTGATAGGAGGAGGAGAAGGGTTTTTACAATGACGTCCTCGCAAGTTCAATTCTCATTAAATCCACAACCATCCATAGTTGGGTTTATGGTTGGGATCATGGTTGGGATGATCTCTAGGGGGGTACGATTGCCATCCCTTACCCTCAAGTGGTTTCAAGTGGACATGAATAAAATTGCAATAAAAAAAGACTTACTGTTGCACAAAGGATCACTGAGGCATCAGTAAAATCTATTAGACTGCTGGAATCATATCAGTGCCAACTGGTAAATATTAAAAAATATCTCATCACTGGATAGATGATGATATTTCAAGCTGATTTTGATGGTGGATTTATTGTCCTAGTTTAAATCCCACAGACAGACATTTGTTTTTTTGCAACTGTCTCTAATGTTTTAACATGCAAAAACTGCATTTACCTGATTGAGTGGTGTTTCCCACAGTGGAAGTTGAAGTTTCCTGAGGAGCTGCTTCAGTGGTTACAGTAACAGCTGTAGTTTGTGGAAGATCTGTTTAAAAATAACATTAAACAGACAAAACAGTGTAAAGACAACAGTGGTATTATAATAATAACTACATCTGAGGTCAAAGAAAAATATCCTATTAATATCCCTTAGATATTAATAGGAAATATACGGCTCTCCAGGCATGATTCTTATTGATATTTTTGTTCAGAATCAGGATCTTGATTTTCAATAGTAAGGGAAATGTGCAATTATCAGCATATAAATAAAATAATGTTTCCTGATGACACACAGAGGTAACTTGTATAAAGAAACAAGCAGAGGCCATAAAATCACCCCCTGTGGCACTCCATAAGAAATAATAGCTTACTTTTTGTCAAATTATTTCCCTATTCCTTAAAGTCATTCAAGACGGTGGATTAGAATCTTGTGCTCAGCTCTGTTGCATTTCTTTATGAGCAAACAGAAATGTGATGTACAAATTCTACTGAATTTATTCTACAAGGCATATTTTACTAGAAATCACCCACAGTATAAGACATTAGGCTGCCCTTGCAAAATCTTATTGGATAGAAATATATTTAAATTCACTTTTAATTTTGTAAAATGTCTTGATCCTTCCTGATTCTGAATCAGTTGAACCTAGATTAAAATGTCCAGTAACATTTTTTAGACTGAAAAATCTCTATTTCTAATGAAAAGTGAAGAAAAAGTGTGTTGAGGTGATGGCTTACCTGTTGTTATCTGACCATTAACCAAGGCAAATATCAGAGGAGTAAGTGCAATAGAAGGACCCATGCTGGTGAAGACTGTCGGCAGGTGCTTCAAAGCGACGACTCGACTCCAGACAGAATTCTGTGCCTCACTCAGTCCAACACTTTAGATATACAGAACCGTCCCTGTCTTTGTAAATATTCTTCTCTCCATTCTGGCCAAAAGTCGCAAATCTTACAGTATGCAGAATTCTAAATTTTTTTTCTTCTTGAATGGCAGAAAATTCTTATCACAGTAACAAATCAATCATCAGGAGTTGACGAACACTTGAAGTACTACATTCTCAAAGGTTTTAAGGAAACCCTACTTTAAAAGCACTACAGTTGAATGACTTGATGACAGCTAAAGAGATCCGATTAGAAAGATCGGTTCAGCTCAGCCATAGAAAAGGTACAGAAGTTTACTTTCAGCACTGACAATTACAGTTTTTCTCAGACGCTTAACTTCTTTTCCGAAATAATACCTACATTCAGTACAGCCTGTGTAACACTAACAAATTTTGCAAAACTCCCCTTCCCTGTAAAACCATCTATGTCAATCAAAACATTAAATACGTGCTTCAAAATTGTATAACTCACTCAAACAGTAACACACAACAGTCAAACAGTAAATACATACAAGCAATCAGGAAACCTTTAAGGCAAATCACTCACTCACTGCAGTAAAATCTGTACACACTGAGAGGGAGCAACAAAAGTAACACATGAACGAGAAAACACATCTTCACTGCAGGTATAATCATTTTATTGGGAGTCTAAGCAAACACAAATAGTGAACACCAATTCTGTAATGTGAAAGAAAAAAAAACAATTTACTCTGCTTCATCTTGATCTGTAATATCAGGTCACATGCTTTCATCAATATCACAAACAGTATTTTCCCTGGCAATGCACCATGGGAAAAACCTCCGAGCATGTCTGATCCAGTTTCGGCAGTCTGCTGCTAGTCTATAACAGGCGTGGACCGGACGGTCGTTCTGAACTTTTCCAGAACGCACAAATTGCCAGTCCGCCCCTGCCGCTTCCTGATCTGCGTTGAAAATCTTGCCACAGGCACCAGCTGCAGGTCTTCTTTCAATTTCATAAAGGCAAATACTGTATGTAATGTAGAATACTACAGTAAATATAGATCCAATAACTGCATGAACTGTAACCTAGATTAAGATTACAGCAAGTGAATGTAACATACCTACTTTCCCTCTTGAATGTTCGAATAATTGATGCCACACATGATCGTGAGACATTAGGTTGCACCCTTAGACCAGTCTCACAGATGGAGAGACCGTGATTAATGGCATGGTCAGTGACAGTGGCTCTAATTTCATGGCTGACCCCTGTTCTTGGTCGTCTTTGTCCTTGTCCTCTTCTACCTCTATGTCCGCGTCTGTGTCCTCTCTGGCCTTGTTCCATTTTGTGTTTAAAATGAAACCACATTACCATAACCTTTTATACTTTGTTAGCAGATTTTGAGTGGTTTAGAGTTAAATTTGCAGGAAGTAGTTAACCAATTGCAAGGTTGGCCTAATTTCAGTTAGTGTTTGGGGAGTGTGATTTAGAAGCTGCAACCATTGTGTAGTTGATTACTTGTTAAGACACTTCCATGTGATTTTGCTGTTACCAAATGATCACTGTGACTAGTGTTTTGCAAAAAGTTACTCAGCGTGAAAAGTGATGCAGAATCAATGATAATGTCTCTGTAGTTGTGCAAAAATGCTCACATGCATTTGGATTTGATATCTGAATTAATGGCTTGATCAATGTAGCAAAGCGTTAGAGAAAAACTGTAATATTAAAACAAACCTTGCCTTTGAGAGCAGCATTAATGACCAGCAAAGTAATTATGAGTACGACAAAACTCAGAGCTCAAGTTTCTGCGCAGAGCATGCAAGCTGAACCTCTAGTTCCAGTGAGCAGGGCCTGCAGACTGCAGCTTTGATTGGGTTCAGCCTTCAGTGGGCTGAATTCCTCTTCTGCTCTTGCCCTGTGCTGGGCCGCTGCGCAGGAGCCTTCTGAGGCTTTAGAAAAACAGTAAGTCCGCTTGTGCTGGAGGACAGGAGAGGAGAGCAGAACTGACCTGTGCCTGGCCTGACTTTACTCACAGACTCCAGAGAGAAGGAACTCAACATCTATCTTTATCTCATACACAGATGTTCCTCTTCCTACACACACCTGAGAGAGACACATAGAGAGAAAAAGAGAAAGAGGGTGAGAGAGAGAGAGAGAGAAGGAGGGTGAGAAAGAGAGAGAGAGAGAGAGCGACAGACAGACATACTGAAATTAAGAACAGGCAGGTAGAAAGCGATAGACACAAAGAGAGAGAGAGAGGTAAACTGAGATTGAGAAATAAAACAAGATACGCACTGAATGAGACAGTTCACATTTATTAGATAGACAGAGAGTGAAAATGAGATAGAAATGAAAGGGAAAGTGAGGCAGAAATAGATACTTAGAGAAAGATAAATTGAAATAGAGATAAACTGAGATAGAACAAGAGAGATAAACTGAGATTGAGAGAGTCAGATCAACTCAGATAGAGATACATTATTTGAGAGAGAAAGAGATCATTCAAGATAAAGAGCCAAAAAGAGAGATTAAAGTGTGGTACACTGAGATAGAGAGACAAAAAGAAATAAACTGAGATAGAAAAAGAGAATGAGGCAAAGAGACAGACATACAAATTATTCACATACATAAATGAACTTTAAACGCACATAATTACACATTTACACTGTTCTGAAAGAAGAAAGCAATTTCTAGATGAGGCATATGCTCACATCCTCTGCTTCCATTATTACAAGAAGAAGCTGCTAGTTCCATCCTAAAAGACATGATGGATCCAGATCATCCAATCAAGTAGAAAAGACAAAACTGGCTTTGCCCCCTCTTTGCCAAAGCTAAAAAGAAAGAGTTTCCAGTTAGAACCAAGAGTCTACAGTAGAATCAAGAGTCATCCTCTAGACCTAAGAGTCTAAAGTAGCTCCAAGGGAGCAGACAGCAAGTACCAAGAGTGTAGAACAAGTACCAAGAACTAAAATCTTGATTGAAGTAAATTGTTTGGAAACAATTTTTTCATTATTTTTTATGTTTTACCTTTTGTTATTATATTACAAACTTTTGAAATAAATAGATTTTGTTTCACTTTCAAGACACCATGTGCATTCTCTATGCCTCTGCCCTGTTTTCTGGTATTACTGTCCTGGGGGTTTTCTGAAGTGTGATGACAGTGGAAAGCGGAGGAGTGCCTTTGCCTCCAGTGGACCTGCATTGTTAGTTTATTCTCCAGTAATGCAGAAGGGAGGTCGCACACCCACCCCTTCCCAAAGGACCCTCACTGTCCCAGGAGCTTCGCTTTCTCACTGCCCCCTCACCCCCCTCCCCCACTCCCCAATGCTTCTGACTTCCTCTGGGCTGTGGGTGTCCACAGAGGGCCTGCCTCACCACGTTACCAACACACACACACACACACACACACACACACACACACACACACACACACACACACACACACACACACACACACACAGAGGCCAACTGCATCAAGCAGAGCGGCAAAGATCAGGAGGCAGACGGAGAGATAAATGCAGACATTGTCTAGCTGCCTTTTTCCTCTCTATTCTCTGTGAGAGAGCTGTCTGTTCTCCGCACCTCGACCTAATTGAGTGGATGAGGCCAGTTTGTAGCCACATACAGACGTCCTCTCCCTCAGCCACTCCATTATTACTCTCTAGCATGAGCTGTGCAGGGCAGCTCAGCACTTTGGGCCTGCCAGAGTATTAGCACATGAACAATGCTGTATTATTCTAGAACCACATCTACGTTGCAGTTCAAGACTGTGTCAGATGTTCTTATTTTATTCAATAATAAGTTATTGTGTCTTTATTTCCTTTTAATAAATTTTAATCAAAAGTAACATACAATTTAAGCCTATAACAGACATTGCCACATTTACTTAACTTGTATTTAGTAGTTGTACAATGACCCCATAGGTGAAGAATGCTAACATAGAGCTGCCACTGCATTCAGTTTCTAAGAACTGACTGAAACCTGGTTAGATTATGTTCCATATTCACAGTCAGTTCCAGAAGGCCTGGATGTTTTGTTTCTTACAAAACTCTTCTCACACATTGTAAATCAAAAGATGATTGGTTGATTCCTAATTATATTGGTGCTATATCTGACACATTCTGTTCAGCTCCTGAAGTCTTAACCAGTGGGAGCTCAGTTGGCTGTACCTACCCAGAGATCACAGAGAAACTAAATCTGGATAATCCCACCTGATTGGCTGAATTTCCATTTCAAGATTTTAGCCCTTTTTCACCCAAAATTGAACGATGAAATATCACAATACATATAAAATCCATAAGCAAAATATAAAAACCACAAGCACATGACTTAATGAATTAAATGAACAAAATATTTTTACTTTTTTTTTTAAATTCCAGAAAACATTAAGCCTTCTTTGAAAGCCTGGAAGCCCCTCAGGGTTTACCCCTATATTTGGTCACTTTTTAAATACAATTCATTCTTAATATTAATTGTATCATAATTTCATTGTTAATTCTATAGAACTTCAATCATTATACTATCGTTTGCAATGTTGTACAAATTCTTTGCAACCTCTGAATATTATTATAATCTATTTACACCTGTTTATATGAAAAATGGTTTTACATTATTGAAAAAAGCAATTCCAAACTTGTGAATGGTATGTGAAAACCTCTCTCTAAAGCTTTCTCAATCTCTCCTAGTCTCGCTTCCTGCCGCCAGGAGGTCCAGCAGATGGCTTTTAATAGGCCGGTTGATACTTAGATACTCATTACATTGTTGTGGGACTAAAAGGTTCCATCTCGCCGCTTGTTAATGTGGGTTATCTGAACTCAATCCGGTTTATTGTGCTAAAGGCCATTTAATCTGGGGTCTTTGCTCCCCGGCTAAAACCTCCTTAACCCTTTCACACGCTCACGCAGATCCCTGCTGACACACTCACTTACCACCTCATGCCACAAACACACACACACACACACACACACACACACACACACACACACGTAGATAGGAGATTTGGCTTTGAGGACTGCAGTCAAATTTCACATGAGGAGTGTACAATTTCATTTTGGTGTCTAGAGTATTTGGCACCCTAAAGAAGCTTTAGATACATTTTGGCCATAAACAGTTTCTAATATTTAGTGGCTTGTGTTATCCTCTTACTGTATTAATTGCTACCATAATACCCCTTTTCATTTTTGAATGGTTACATAAAGTCTGTAGGATATAATAACCAAAACGAAAATGTGTTTTTGTTTAGGTTTTTGTTATTTATGCATTTTGGGGGGCAAAGGGGTTGCACTTTCCTTAATTGCACAATAAAACCATGTTGTACAAAATTACCACTCCTGTTTTATTAATTCCCCTTTTTAAAGAACTTTACTAGACCTTTGAGGAAAGCAAGGACCTGGCTATGAACCAGACACACCTACTTTCTCTCCAGGGGTCACCAATCTTATCCATAAAGGGCCCGTGTGGCTGCAGGTTTCCTTTCCACCTAACCAGGAGCAAGACTGAGGCCAACTGATTAAACAACTGGAGGTGTGCTTCTGGTTCACTGGAATGAAATCTCATGGCCATGCCGGCCCTTCACGGAACCCATACTTAGAGCCTCATGTTACCTCTGAATCTGAATTTTAAACACAGCCCTCATGTTTCTGTAAGAATCCGGTTGGTCTTGTTTTGCGTGCAGCCGCTGATGCCTTTCTGAAAGTGCACAAGCTCAGTGTTTCGCTCTATTTTTGCTGCACTTGCAGTGAACTTTGAGCCCCACACATGGAATGAGGAGATGGTGTGTATTGTCAGGGGATCTCTGGAAGTTCACTGGGTTTGGAGTTCACTCGGTTTGACCCAGCGTTTAGGGCATGCTGTCTCTGAAAGCCTTTGGCCTACAGAGCAGGCTCTGCCCAACCCTGGCTTTCAGCTTAACCAATTTGTTTTGAAAACACATACTTTAAAGTGACAGTTCTAATTTACAATTTTTTTGCACTGGAGCTGTAAGGCTAAGTTAGCTAACAAGTAACCAAAGGTTATAGTCAGTCCCAGCACCATGGTTGGGCATTGGAGGGCCTGGCCTGTCCTGGGTGGCACTTGTGCCTGCCCTGGATGATCTGTGTACCCAACCCCACTTACCACCAACCCCAAGTCCTTGCTTGTTTGGACAATAATTTTATCCCATAGAACATAGAAGTTTTTTATGTACACACATAACACCTGAATTAAAATAAAATTGTGTTAGGTCTGAATCATGAAAGAAATGATTTGTTGCAAGTCTTGCGGTGACATTATCTGTTAAGGTCATTTTTAAACTGTGCGGAGCTATCGATTATGAATACAGCTATAGATCGTTGTTTAATCAAAGATCTCCAAAGCCTTTTCCCACATGACTGTGTGAAATAAGTGTTCTAATTATTGAACTATTAAAATATTGTTAAAATAATTGATTTAATGTTAAAATCCACATTTATTTGACTTTCAACATGGGTGTTACTATTATTGTGGACTCATGCAGAGTAATGACATGACTTGAGGAAAAAAAACTCCTATTTTGACCAACAGTAAAATGTCACAAAATAGTTTTAAAAAATATATATATCTTGGTGTGATTTTCATTCAAAAGTGAATAAAGAAATTGCTATTAAACTTCACAGTTTCTCCAAGAACAAGAAGATAAAAATGACAAACAGAGATAAACTGGGACAGTCCAGATAGCTGAATAAAGCTTTCCTTTCTTGGTTTCATCTGATCTGGTAGCTATGTGGTTCCACATGCCACTGAAGTCTGCTGATGTGTGTAGCAAGGCCATGGGTTACAAGCAAAATCAAGGAAAGTGGACAGGACAGGAAATTTATTTGAATGCTTGTTTACAACAAATTTTAATAGTCTAAGGTACACAGTTTTAAGGTCAAAGTGATGTGTCAGTCGGGGTGCCTTTTATGTTCTCTGGCTGAGGAAGATCCGGTAGCACATGAAAGGCTGTAGCAGACCCAGTGGTTAATGCTGTCTGCAGTGCTCCTAAATACGATGCGACCTCCAAGCACGACTCTGTTCTCTTCCAGGCAATATGTCAGTCCATATCAGACAAATGGCTATAATAGCTCGCAGATATTGCATAAGGGTGTGCTTTTCAGTTGCTTCTAAAAGGTCAAGAGTGTTTCTAAACATTGCTGTGTAGAAGGGCTACCAGCATGTCAACCCTGTTTAAAAAAGCAATGCAGTTTCTTGTGTGTCTCCATCATGAGCACCCATGTTCCTGATGATCCTTTCTGACATCAAGCGGGCTCCCATACACACACACACTCACACACACACACTCATCCTGCCATTGCGGCTTTTCACACAGTATTTATTCACCTGCAAATGGTCTACTGCAGCTGCCTCCCCACATCGCTTTCATGTGGGTCTTGTCCCGCGACCTGCAGTAACACTGGAGAAGCAGAGAGAACAAGAGGAGCACTGTTGGCCAATATCTCACAAGCATACAAGTACACAGCCCTGCTGCAGCCTGTGGGAAAGAACATGGTCCATCCTCCTCACTGATACAAGGCCAAAGCAAATGAACAAAGTGACTAGAATTAGTCCAGTGCACTGTGCACACCTTCATGACTCAAGCAAGAGGATACTGGCTTGACCTATCTGTTCTCCACCCACAATTCACAGCAACTGGTGCTAGGCTGGACGAGATTGACAAAACTTCCCATTCAGTCTAATGAGATATTGCAGAACATGAGTCGAAACACCTCCATTATTCACAGTGGACCGCTACAGTTTAAAATGCTGGGCTACTGTGTTGGAATGCTCTGCTATTCTCTTGTTAATCAGACAACAGCAATATTAGCTGTTTAAATACAGTGGCACTCTTTGGCGTTCTCAATTCCAAGGGCCCAGCACTGTCAGTGGATTAACGACACAGAGAACTCTGTTATTATTATTATAATTATTATTGTTAGTAGTAATAGTAGTAGTAGTATTTAGAATTTGTTATCAGTAAGTTCATGAAATTCAAATTATGAATTTTATCTTTTAAAAAAGTAGCAAGTGAAACTTGTGGTCAGGATAGTCATTTTTATTTTATCCCCCTCTGTTCATTGTATAGATCAGTCCTGCATACCCTTTCCAGCAACAGAGCATGCTAGAGTCTCTGCTTTTCAGATGCGTTTGTTTTTCCAAATGTATATGTACAGTGAGAGAAATAATTATTTGATCCCCTGCTGAATTTGTAAGTTTGCTGATCTACAAAAAAATGAACTGTCTCTAATTTATGAGGTAGTAATTTTATTTTTATAGAGAGAGACAGAATGTCGACCAAAAGTCAAGAAAAAACATGTTTCATAAAAGTTATAAATTGATTTGCATGTCATTGAGTGAAATAAGTACTTGATCCTCTAAAACCCAGCCAGACTTCTGGCTCCCACAGACTGGCTGTGTGTCCATGTTGCACACAGATTACAATCAATCTATCAATT
>JBBJLS010000109.1:31281050-31297153 GCA_037577275.1 Bryconaethiops microstoma
AAAGGATTTTACAGTAAGAGCAGCCTCCAAAGTTTGACATCACACACACTGCACTCATACTGCCAAGGAAATTGTAAGCATTTTTATTCACACACATGAAGTAACTTCCATACATTAGAGTACATAAAAAGAAAATGTATACAGTATTCTGTACATGTACGAAATATAAACACAAACAAAAAAGAAAAATTACATCTAGCCTACAGTGCTGTAAATAAAGTTTCACAACTACAGTAACACTTTCACTGGTCGCTGTCATCCTCATCCTCCTGGCCATCCATGCGCTGCTCTCTGTTTGGCCATAGATTTTCTTCCACATTGCAGTGGATATTTTCCGTTGCGATGCAACGAGGTAAGAAACGGCGCGAATGTCTCAACCATCCCCTACACTGATCCCCTCGGATGTCCTCGCACGCAGCATCTCTCGCACCTCTTCTCTTGAGCCTGATGTTCATACACGCTCCACCTCCAAGCAGAAAAACACTCCCCAATCGATTGTGGAAAGGAGAGTATGGTGGCAGTATCTCCATGAGCATCCTTGGATGGGTAGTGAACCAGGCCACGGTGGAAATTCACATTGTCCCACACGATCACATAGTGTGGTAGGTGAGGCCCTTCGAAACCTCTCTCATTTTGAGTGTTGTATGGGCCTAAACTAGGCATGTGTATGGCCACACCATTCTCAGATATGGCAGCACACATTGTTAAATTGCCCCCTTGTTGGCTTGAGACGGCTGACCAATGATGTTACGGCCACGTCTGTGGCCCTTGGCCAGGTTGAAACCAGCCTCATTGACAAACACGGGGATGTGAGGTGTTTCATTCCCTTCTAATGCCATTATTCTCTACAATAGAGTAAAACAATCTAATCAGTCATATAGAGAAGTCATACATAACAGTAATAGAAAATTACATAGGATTGTTCTATGTTTTCCTCCACAAGTTCAATATAGCCTACTACTGGGGTACAGGCCTATGCAGAGGTACTGCAGGGAGTATTTGACACAAAGAGGAGGAAGAAATACTGAAGACAGTTTTCTGTTGCAGTTTTTAGGCAAAATGCTGTAGTCAGATAAAGCTGGATTCTGGTAAAGAGGATACTGAAAACCCCCCCAAAAATTGGGAACCACTGTTTACTGTAATGTTACAATGATAGACAACCAATAACTGACACCCAATAACTGCACATACTGGTACCACAGCTCTTTCACTCTGTCAGAGTTCCTCTCAAATGGTACCCTGTAAATCTGACGCTTCTTCAATACCCGGTCTATTGCAGAGATGCTGATAGAGTTGACATTTTGATATGGCATTGTCTTGAAGGATTGCATCACGGATCTGTCTCAATGTAATAGCATTATTTGCAATCACCATGTTACAGATCTCTTGTTCTTGTTGTTCACTGTGAAGTTTTCCTCCGCCACCCATGTGAGGTTGTTGTCCAATTCTAGACATAGAAGTCAAACGACAACACTGTATGACAATTTGTAATGTATGCCTTATGTATTTGTTAAAGAATAAGTTACCAATGTAATTGTATTGCTGTTTTACTCACAATTGTAATGCATCACTGTCCAGTGACAGGAATACTACTCTAAACTATATCAATAATTCCAATTTATTTTGCTTTGTCATTTTTATAGTATCATACTGTAACATCACATTGAGGTAAGATTACAGTACTGTAGGCCTACACACACACACACACACACACACACACACACACACACACACACACACATGGAATGAGTAGTTTATACATGTCTTGCTTTACAGTATGCACAGTACTGTATACTGTAATGTCTCCCATACAATAATTCCATCATTGACTGAGTACATACCTGTTTTCCCTGCGAAAGGTTTGGATGATGGAGGAGAATGTAGAGTGAGGCACATTAAGCTGCACGTGGTGACATGCCTCTGCCATTGTGATGGTTGACAACATGGTCTATAATATAACATGGCCAAGCTCAATATATACATGTTTGGCAGCATTCACAACCATAGACAGCACCTGTCAGGTAACTAAACAAACTGTTTGGTTGGTCATCTAAGATGTGGGAAACTCCTCCTTTGTTAGTCAAGTTCTAATTTCACCTGACTGTCAATTACTGTCATGAATTTATCAAATGTTCCAAGAAATTCATATATGGTGTTCATGGTATTATTTTCTTGACTAATTTTGACAATTGAACAGACTATTGTGCATATGATGACTTACACAATGAAATCATGCTGACATGTTTTGGAGAGAACAACCATTAGACTGAGAGTCAACTAATCAGTTTAGATCAGCAAGATCTATTTATTTGGAAAATGTGCTAAATGTGGGCTCATTGTGCTAACTGTAGGCTACTTGTACATAATCATTTGCAAAGATGCACTGAGAGAATTGAGACATGTACATGCCATTCTGTTGTGAACAATTGCAAGGTGGTTTGGAGATTTGTCCATTTTATTCTGTTTCAAGAAATGAGCCAAACCAATGGAGAAAAACTGTAATAAGCCAGAACAAAACCAAACCAGGCACGAGGGCCGATACTCTTTACAAAACACAAACTAACGACAGGCACACAACAAAGGGTAATGTGAGGGACGATAGACAACTGAAACATGACACAAAGCTAACTTAAGTACAAACCCCACACAGAACTGACCCAATCAAACTCAAACATTACTTTCCCTGAGCACACTGGTCAGCTGAAACAAATAATAAACAAACCCAAAACCAGTGTGCTCAGAACATGTCAAAATACACGACCCGACAAAACAGAAACCATGACAGGAAGGTGAATATGTTTTAATTATTTTTATACTAATTATTAGTGTAAATATGAAAATAATTTTGACAGAAGTATACAAGAAAAACAAACATTTCTGAATACTACAGCGACTGTGTATTACAGTTTTTCTCTAACGCTATGCTACATTGATCAAGCCATTAGTTAAGATATGAATTCCAAATGCATATGAGCAGAACAGCAAACATTTTAGCACAACTACAGAGATGTTATCATTGATTGTGCATCACCTTTCACTGTTGAATGACTTTTTGTAAAACATTAGTCACAGTGGTCATTTGGTAACAGCAAAATCAAATGGAAGTGTCTTAACAAGCAATCAACTACACAATGGCTGCAGCTTCTAAATCACACTCCCAAAACAAACTGAAATTAGGCCAACCTTGCAATTGGTTATTTACTTCCTGCAACTCTAACTCTAAACCACTCAAAATTTGCTAACAAAGTATAAAAGCTTGTGTTAATGTGGTTTAATTTTAAACACAACATGGAACAGGGATCAGCCATGAAATTAGAGCCACTGTCATTGACCATCTCATTAATCATGGTCTCTCCTTGTCTCACAGTCATGTGTGGCATCAATTATTCAAACATTAAAGAGGGAAAGTATTTATGTAACATTCACTTGCTGTAATCCTAATCTAGGTTGCAGTTTATGCAGTTGTCGGATCTATATTTACTGCAGTATTCTACATTACATACAGTATTTACCTTTATAGAATTGAAAGAAGACCTGCAGCTGGTGGCCATGGCAAGATTTTCACCGCAGATCAGGAAGCAGCAGGGGCGGACTGGCAATCTGTGCGTTCTGGAAAAGTCCAGAACGGCCGTCTGGCCCACAGCCATTCTAGACTAGGTTTTTCCCACAGTGCATTGCCTGGGAAAATATTGTTTGTGATGTCGATGAAAGCATGTGGCCTGATATTAGAGATTGAGATGAAGCAGAGTAAATTGTTTTCTTTTTTTCATTCACATTACAGAATTGGTGTTCACTATTTGTGTTTGCTTAGACACCCAATAAAATAACTATACCTACAGTAAAGATGTGTTTTTTCATTCTTGTGTTCCTTTTGTTGCTCACTCTCAGTGTGTACAGATTTGAGTGATTTGCCTTAAAGGTTTCCTGAGTGCTTGTATGTATTTACTGTTTGACTGTTGTGTGTTACTGTTTGAGTGAGTAATACAATTTTGAAGCATGTATTTAATGTTTTGATTGACATAGATGGTTTTGCAGGGAAGATGGGGAGTTTTGCAAAATTTGTTAGTGTTACACAGGCTGTACTGGCTGAATAGAGAATGTAGTTATTGTTTTGAAAAAGTAGTTAAGCATCTGAGAAAAACTGAAATGTCCAGATCAATGTCCAAAATCAAAACCATGGCCATGTTGTAGCACCAGCATCAAAAAGTCAGGGGTACGGAGCGAAAGGAGCTTTGATGCTCTCTTCCGTTTCACAGTCAAGCGACCACATTGTTATTCCTGAGCCGTTTCGCCGCTAATGAGATTTTCAGGCGAACCGAAGTCGTGTTTTCCTTGTCCTGTCTTACGAAACTTAAGATGTACCACTTCGTGCCCCTTTCCCAAAAAAGGCAGCACACTAATGTGGTCCCTTACAGCCTCCCTAACCCCGTCATCATGATCATGTACCACACCAGCACTGCACACCAGAGATGGGTGCTGACAATATATTTTGTGGAGGACACGAGGTAAAATTATTTTAAATATTACAAAAAAACATACATTGAATAGAAAAATACAAAGTGTGTGTTTAGAGTACTGAATTTAAGGTATTTAAGGTATTTAAGCAACATTTGCATGTAGTTCTGTCAAACAACCAGTGACTCAAAAAAAAGCAACCTTCTAATTCTAACAACTAAACAAATATTTTAAGCCTACTTTCAGATTTCTTGGATGTAGCAGTGCTTCTTTTTTTGATTTGAGGAAGAAGGTGGTCTCTTCTTTTCTTACTGTCTAGCCACCTCTGGCCTTGATTGGAAGAGTGCACTCTTCCCTCACACTGACAGACATGGAGGTTGCTGGGCCAGGAACGGGTGGAGACGCTGGTGCGATTCTCTGTGGGGAGGCCGCTCAGGGCCCCACTACATTCATGCCAAAGGCAACGGCAGTGAACAGGAGTAAAAATGGAGATTGCATATTCCCCAGACTGTAGTGGAGCCACACAGTGGGAAGTGGGTAAAAGTAAACAAGGCATGTGGAGGAAGGGGGAAAAAAGATTATGCTGAAATCGGCATAGCTAAAAAAAAAAAGAAAAAGAAGAGAAAAAAAGAAAAATGTCTGACGAAATTTGGTGACCTGCTGGCCTTTCCCACAGCCATAAAACCCCTAGCACACATGGCTTGCATGCTCTCTCTCACTCAATTTCTCTTTCCCTCTCTCTCTCTCTCTCTCTGTCGCACTTTTGCTCTTCTTCACAGGGAGACAGTACACTCTTAAAATTAAGGGAGTCACAAAGGTTTTTTTGGAGTGACACCATTGAAAGATCGCTTTTGGTTCCTGAGGGACCAAAGGAAAGGATGGAGAGACTGGTTCTTGGAAATGAGATGTGTGAATATGAGGAACATTTTGTACAGCTGAAAGAACCTGAACATAATATAATACCAATGAACCATACACCAAAGCAAAGACTCGCTTGGTCTTCGGCCTTTCTTCTGGATATCCATTTCTGTGCCTCCATTTCCCATAGAAAAACATGGTCAGGCTTGCATCATGGTCAGGAGTTGTCCAAGGTGACAGTTTAGGATGACAGTGTCATAGCGAGAAACAACAATCAGATCAGTCAAACAAGAGGAAACAAGTAAAAAAAAAGAGAGCAAAAGTTCATTATGAGGGGACATTCTTTTGTCTGCAAAAGAAGCACGAGAGGGGACATTCACTCAAACCAAAAAATGTAGTGACCTCATACTTTCTAGCAGTTCACCACATCACATTAGGACAGTCTTGGAAATGATGTAGAAATCCGGTATACAAATACATGATTATAATGTTGATGAAGCTGAAAATAAAGGTTATGACAGCCATTTGGAATGCAAATAATGAACAGACCACTTCTAGACTCATCATGCATAGTAAAGGGTAGCAGAAGATCAGTGTTAAATGTTTGACCTGTGGTGCCCTCCATGTGCCAAAGGCTTCACTCTGATTTGGATTGAACTGTGTTCTTCTAACTCTCACACCTAGAACACAGATTGTGGTTAGGCTAACTGTGCAAGCTGACACATGACACTTCCTGCCATTGTGGCTTTCTGAAAGGCGAGGTGTGAAAGAGAGAAAAAAAAGAGGAATGTCACCTACTGCTCTATACTGGCTTTGCCTTTGACAACCATAAGAGTCCCTTTAGTCCCATTTCAGCATGGGGATCTTCAAACTGAAAGATTTCTAATGGACAAACTGAACACACTGCAATCTATGCAGAAACAAATAGTAACCAAAGTCATTTAGTCATTGATGGAGACATTCATGGTCTACTTAAAACATTTTTTAATAACATGCATCTGATACATCATGACTTTGAAGGATCATTTACACCAGTGAGCCATACCATTAAAAACTCTTGCCTAAAATTGTGTAGGGCCCCTTGTACTGTCAAAACAGCTCTGACCCATCGAGGCACGGACTCTAAAAGACCTCAAGTTGTGTCTGGCACCAAGAACACCTTCTTGGTGCCTCACAATTTCACAATTAGCTTTTCACAAGTTGCTTAGATCCATATGCTTGCTCGTTTTTACTGCTTCCAACACAACACAAGAACCGACGGTTCACTACAGCACGTTACAGTAAAGTGAAGCTTCACATGCTAGCAACCACACCTGATCTCAGAAGCTAAAAAGGGTCGGCCTTGGTTAGTACTTGGATAGAAGACCACCTGTAATACCGGGTGCTGTAAGCTTCGGGGCGGCTGGTTGCCTAGTGATTAGGTAGTTAGCCCTGTGCTCACAAGGTCGTGGGTTCAAATACCTTTGAACAAGGCACCGTCCCCGCACTTTGCTCCCTGGGCGCTGTGTTCCTGGCTGTCTGCTACTTCACTTGGGTAAATGGGTTAAATGTAGAGAAAGAATTTCAAGCTGTTCACATTGTGTGTTGTGGTGTGTTCATGTATGACAAATGATCATTTTTCACAAGCATGGATCAAACTTCAGTTTGGCCATTTATAATTTCTTTTTACTCTGGTATTCTCCACGTCTGTTCATTTTATTGTACAAGTTTGCATAATATTTATGTCAGTTTCTTGACTCCTGTCACAGATGCCTTATTTTCTTCACTTACTTTATATATATGTGTGTGTGTATATATATATATATATATATATATATATATATAAATGAACTGTTAAGAGTAAAACAATAGTTCTATTAATCTAGTAATTTTGGGGTTTTTTTTTTTTAGACATTAATATTAGACTTATATAACCACATAATTTTAACATCATTTATAAGAACTGATTCTTGCTGGTTAAATGTGTATATGTTGTTTTTGCTATGTATTATGATAACATGACCATTTTTTTTTCAGTGTCAACATGCATTAGTAGGCAGAATAAGGATTAAAGTTGCAGTTAAACATTCCTGAAATCTGGGAATTCGGTGAAGTT
Source organism: Bryconaethiops microstoma (assembly GCA_037577275.1). NCBI lineage: Eukaryota > Metazoa > Chordata > Actinopteri > Characiformes > Alestidae > Bryconaethiops > Bryconaethiops microstoma. The sequence goes on from JBBJLS010000109.1 coordinate 31,288,459, forward strand.
ACCCTCTCAGCACATCCTACTTCCCACATCCCTGACAGACTGCAATACAAAATAGAAGGCCGTATAGCTTATATTGTTTGACTGCACCATAAAAGAAAAAAACAACTTTGAATCATGGTGCTGTTGCGAAATGCTCTGTAGAAAGTCTAGTAGCAATGATTTGATATGTTTTAGACTATATAAATTAGTAGTTTAATTTGTTTATTGATTTAGTAATAGTACAAATAACTGTAGGGGCTCAGCCCAAGCAGAGACATTTGCGTGTGCCTATTTTTCTGGATGCAAAATGTGCATCTGGAGAAAATGGCATGTCCTGAAGGAACAAAATATTTTGAACCTGCAGTCTTGTGGGTATTTGAAGGTTCAGTATGATGATCGGACTGAAGGTCGTTTCGCACATCAAAAGCCAGACAAACAAGCAAATAGATCTCGAGTGGGGCTCGGGTCAGTTCAGGCTGTCTGAGAGTAGCGGAGGATTTCAGACTATCTGCATTGCTTCCCTCTGGCACATGGATTACTGCTCCATGCACTCAAGGCTGTCTGCATAACCAAATGCACAGAGCTTTATTGTACCACTGGCTTCAATAGATAACTGCAGTGAATGATACAGCTAATCGCTTGCTGGCTCCTGGAGGACGCTGAGACTCTGGGGAGATAGAGAGAGAGGTTTGATGGGAAATATATGCGACCAGTCAAAACAAAGCAAGGCAGACATACAGGATCCTCATACATGATTGGCAGTGCCTCCAAGGCACATCTCTCTCTTTTTTTACTAACCTCCCTCCCCCACTCAGCACCAAACTGAACATCAAGGCTTGCTCCAGCTTTTTCCCCAGATTTCTGCCCCTCTTTCCCAGTCTAAAGTCCAAAGCTGTTACAGATTTACAACTTGTGGAAGGCTATTGAGGCTGTATTATACTGAGAGCCAGGCCTAATCTGAGCTCAATAGGCTTTGGCCAAGTTGCACATTGTCGGTTGTAGGAAGGTAATGGCACTCTACATTTAATTAAACAGCCTATATTGTAGCATGGCCAGGGACAAAATAAATATTCTTGATGTTTCTTGGTATGAGTTTCCCTAGAGGAGGGTTACAATATGAACTCAACACAGATACGATGAATAATACATCGCTGGATTAACAGCCCATTAGAAAATAATAAAATGATAAAGTTTACTCTATATTTTGTATTTTTGCTGCCACAGATAGAAATAACAATATCTTGGTCCTGTGAACCATTTGTCAGATTTTTACATTTTCCATAGCCACGCTATAATAAAAGCTGTGTAATTAATTAGACTGTGCCACAGAGTGCCACCTTGTTTTCAAGATTTTTACACCACTCCATACAGCACCTTTGATTTGTGTATGTTTACACTAAATGTAGTTCTTCAGCCAAGATACGTTTGGTGTCCTGAGATTGCTTCTTACATTTTGCATGGGACTAATGTAGCTAACAAGTAACAGAAGCTTATACCAACAAAATCAGCAAATCACATCACACACCTAAGTCACATGATTCCTTCAAACTAAACAGCTGTTAAGTCTTGAACAGACTTGCTTATGTTGTTTCTGATACTGTTTGACTTACTGATAAAAATGGACTAAATTACAGCCTAAATTCAGGCCTCAAGGTATTGTTACTGATGCTTTTAGCTACATCATTTTGTCTAATTTTACAGCAATGTTTCATACAGTGTTAGAATCTATATGTTGGTGTATATAAGATTAAACAACAAGTCAGGTGCAAGGTTTCCAGGATGGTAACTGATGAATATAAACTACTTTTTCAGCTGTACATCAGAAACCAGACAGTAGACAAGGGGCTCAATGGTTCCCTCTAATAATACAGCCTTTTCTGAGTTAGATCACTGTCACCTTGCTTGTGACAATGTACAGCAGCACGGTGACATACCGTTCTAGTGAGACACACCTCCCTAACACAAGGATGTTCTGGTGCTTTCTAATTAGAGCCCAAAAGGCATCAGGCTCAGTGAGCACTCAGAAACAAGGAAATGAAAATCTAGCCCGGTAAAAAAAGACCAGTGTGAGGAACACTGCTGTCTGGCTGCAGTCAGGGGGAAGTATGTGGTGTGTCAGGCTTACAGACGTTAATTGATATGTGTGTGCGTGTGGAGGATGACTCCACTCCCCTGAGAGACGGAGTGCGCACACTTCCTTTAGCAGCGGAGGACTGTGGGTGTGGCACTCTATGTACATGCTTAACCAGATCTCTATGCACTGAATGCTCTGTCTCACTCTTTCTAACGTACACACACCTCACACGCACACACATTGTTGTACAGCATGGTACACCTTCAGACTATGCCCATGCCTCCAATAAACACACTTAACACAACAAGCTTTATCTCAGCAAACCTGAATGCCACAGGGAGTCACATGGTCAAAACAACATCCACCCAAAAGATCTATCAGAGAAAAATGGAGTCACCGTGCACTAGACTGTTCAACTTTGATTTTGCAATTCTCTCTTAAATGGGGTGTGTTCATCTCTGACTGCACAGAGATTCAGTTCAATTGTTTTAAGGCTGATCCAGGCTATTAGTTCTGGAACTTTGTTTATCTTTATTTATATTTAGGGTTTTTTTTTGTTCATTATGTCGAGTTATTCAGTTATTATTTATTTATTTATTATTTACTTATTTATTTCATTTTCATCCAACTCCACCTGCACCTGACCTCAATCACACGATGCCTAAACTGAGAATTTGAAGGCTAGCATGTGCTTCCTCAGAGTCATACTGAGTGATGAAGGAGAGTGTGGTCCATCCTACTCACCTAGAAAGAGGAACCCAGTGATGCCACTGCCATCCCAGCCATGGATGGCAGTGGCATCAGCAGGAATGAATTTGTTTTGGTTACTTTTGGGGCTACATCAGTAGTTTTACTAGTTTAAAAAAATATATATATATATATATATAATTCTATTTAGCTTTACATGATGTACATCTTTGCTCCAGGTCAAATTCTTAAAGAAATTAATGTGTTCAATCTTAACTATGCAGATAACACTGTTTAGCTCTTTAACCAAGATTCTTTGGTCCAATAGAGTCATTATGTCAGTGCCTCAATAAAGTATATAACTGGATAGATCAAAACTTTCTCAAATTAAGATAAAATTGAGATTATCTTGTTTGAAAATAAAGAGGGAATATAATTCTCGGTGCCCATCTGGAATCTAGAACTCTTAAGATGGCATGACCATGGATAGGGATCTTAGTTTTAGTGACCACATTAAACCTACCACAAAGTCAGCTCTCCTCCTTATTCAGCATGTACAAGTCACTCAATGGTTCAGGCTCTAAATACATTTCTGATATGTTTCGTATATATAATCCTGGTAGGTCTCTTAGATCTTCAGGAGCTGCTCAGATAGTGGAGAAAATAGCTGAACCTAAATATGGTGAAATGGTGTTTAGTCACTACGCTGCCTGCTGCTGGAACAAACTGCCCATCAATATCAGATCTGCACCAACCTTCCTATTCACCTCACCTTCTTTTAAATATCAGCATTTCCACTGCACTTTTAATCTTTTATTGATTTCTTATGCATTCTTTTTTACTTCTTTACTTATTTACATTCTATTCCTGTTGAATGACTTTTGTGTATAATAATGGGCTATACAAATAAACTTGACTTGACTTTTAGTTGTGTCTCCTTGAATATTTGGTCAGAAACCAGAGCATTCTTGAAAAACCAGAGCATTCTTGAAATAATTCAAAATTGTGCTCTGTTGTTTTGTCCTGATGTGTTAAGCAATGATAAAGGTAAATTAGCACAGCAGTAGGCTTAGCTCAGCTAGATTACTCAAATACACTGTAATCTCTGGGATATTGAGGGTTTGACAGGAGGAATCTACCTCCAAATCATTCTTTATGTACTGAACTTTCATGTTTTCATGTTTTGAGTTTGTGCTGTGCACATGTTGAACCCTATGGCCCGGTTTCCCAGACAGGGATTAAGATTAGTCCTGGACTATATTTCTCTTTCAATGGAGAATCTCCATTCATGACACTGTTTAGTGCAGAACTAGGCTTAACCCCTACCTGGGAAACTGCTCCTATATGTCAATAAGTAGAACATCTACAGAAATAACACCTTTACTTCAGTTTATTTGCTGAGTTTAATGTGTTGGAAAAAAATGTGCCATAACTTTTCTCACAAGCCACATTAAAATGTGCATATTAAATTAAAATGTGCATATTACTGCAGTTTGATTGACTTTTTGTGTTTTTTGTGTAATATTTATTTTTGTAACAAGTAGGTGAGAAAGCTTTTTCATCTGTAGTTTTTGATGTAGTGATTTAGTTTTTGTTAACGATAAAAGCCCTGGCTCAGACAGCACTAACCCAGTGCTCTCCAACAAATGCCTACAAACTCAAACTTATTGAAAAATACACTGAACATATAAAAAGAACTAATACAGACAGTAGACATGCAATAAGATTATAGACACACAATAAGTCTTTGATGCAAAAAAGCATTGTTGCAAAAGTACAGAGACTTTGTAAAAGGGTAAAGGTAAAGAGTGTATTCCTTGTCTGAAGGACAGGGGTTTAAAAAAGCAGAATTTTGCCTAAATAAATATACCTTGGCACTCTTTGTCAAAAAAAAAAAACAGCATTGTGTCTTCATGTAGGAATACAAAAATTCACACAGATGTTATTAATACATGCATCTGATCAGTCTGACTTAGTCTGACTCAGTCTGAGTGTTAATGATGAAGGCTTATGTGAAAATGCATCAAGGTTCTTTTTAATCTCTTTGTCCACAGTCACGATATAATGAAGGATTAAATTTCCTGGAAGAGTGCCACTGAATATTTGTTTTTATTCAGAAAAACTACTCTGAAGCTTCTGTGAAGCCGTGTGAATTAAGGACACACACAAGCTTGACAAAGCCTCACTTTGTGGTGCGGCACCATTTCACAAGACGCAGATGGCACAGACCAGGCTAGCATTGTGCAAAAGCGCAAGGACGGGAAACATCAATGACAGGAGGGAGGTTCTAGTCAGACGGGTTGTGCTGGAGTCACCTTGACGTTTTCACCATCTTTTGGGTGCCTCGCCTCATGGGACACACAGCTCAGAGTGCCGCTGTTGAAAGAAGGCTGACAGTCAACATGCCAATGAATGCACTTCCGTCTCATTTGTTTTTGTAACCTTTGATAAAGTATTTGGAAAGCGGCAGAGCTGTCAGTGAGGATGTGTTGCTGGGCTGCACAGTTAAGGGCTGGGCTTTTGGCAGAGCGTGCACTGAGGCCATGTGGCTAACACTAACCTTATCAGATTAATACACACAGCTTTTGGGTATTGACTGCCTGAGAGAAAGAGAGTGAAAGACAGAGAGAAAGAGAGGGAGAGAGAAAAACAGAGAGAGAAGCAGAAAGAGTGAGGGAGAGAAAGAGTGAGAGTGAGGAGGAGAGGGAAAAGAGGGAGTGAGATAGATACGGTGAGAGAGAGAGAGAGAGAGCAAAAGAGAGAAAGAGAACAAGAGAGAGAAAGAGGGAAGGAGAGAAAATGAGAGACACTCAGACAAAGAGAAGTCAATGACGTCAGCTCCTATTACACATGGCACCGCCCCTCTAATTAAACAGGCCTGAGCCCCCCTGGGATCTGAGAGAGAGAACGAAGTCTAAACATCCAAACCTCCTCCGTCTCTCTCTCTCTCTTTCTCTCACTCCCTCACACACCCTAAACCCAGGCTTTATCTCTTCTCATTTCCTCCCAGAAAACATCCCCAACCCCTTAGCATATACGACAGACAGAGCAAGAGGAAGGGGAAGAAAGAGGGAAAAAAGTAAGAGAGCGAGAGTGAGAGCGAAATCCTATTAGTTATGCCCTTGCATCCATCCATGGATACATTCCCTCTCTCAGTAGTGCCTCTGCACAGAGTGGGACGGCAGGGCCTTTCATGCTGCTCCAGGGGGGTCCACCTAAAGAGGACACACATGACCGCCATCCAGGCCCGCCGGCCTCTCAGAGCAGGGGGATGGGGCTTATGTGCGTTAGTAGTGTTTGGGTGGGTGTTGGTGTGTGTGTGTGAGTGTGTGTATGTGGGGGGTATTGTGTGTATATATGTGTATATATATGTGTGTTGGCTTCATAGGGATTAACCTAGTGCTATCTCCTCAACCTCTGGTGCCATCTGCCAGTGACTTTGCAAAAATGCAAATCAGCTACCCAGAGTGCACAGCAGCTCCATCCCAACAGCCGACAAAAATAGGTCAGTCGCGCCATGCGCCGTGTGTGTCTGCCGCAGCACGCTCCACAGCTTTGTGTGTGTGTTTGTGTAGGGAATCCAGTCAGGAGCTGGAGAGAATAGACAATGTCAAGACGGAGTCTTGTGTCGATGCGTCTCTCTTTAAATATAAAATAACTACAGTAACACGCCAAATAATATGAAATAGCTCAAGCAAACATGCTATAAAGGTAACATGACAATTTACATGGAACAACTAAACCAAACATGCTATCAGTGCTAATAATGAACAGAAACTACCAGCTGCCAATTAGCATGATGTCACTGGGATAATGCTAAGTAGCGGCCATGCAATTTCAATCATTATTAGCAACATTAGCATTTTGGACAGAACTGTTCCTTTAAATGAGCCCTGGCAGCCAAACAAAGGCTTCATCTGACTTTGTCATTTACCGAGTCCTCTGTGTACCAGTGAGCATGCCAAAGTGCGTGTGTAACCCTCCGCAAGTCTTCAACACCACATCTCATGGGCACCTCCTGCCACCAATTCGATCGGCCCACTAAGCTCAGGATGCCAGTAACCGGCCCAATCAAACCACTGCCTCTTTCGTCCCCTTGAGTGGAGCGCTCATCCACGGCCTATTCTTTCTTATCATGTGCTATAAAAAGATCAAAGACCCCCAGCTAGTAACATGGCCGTTAATGAAAGCGGCGGGCAGCTGATGCAACACTGTGGCAAGGCTGCTGCAATCCAGGCAGCTGAGCGCCGTTTCTCAAAGGATGACTTGTATGAATTATGCATCTATTAGAGTAAGCTCCTTCTCTTTCTCTCTTTAGCAGGTCAGACCAATGTCTGTACATACAGAGACAGAAAGTCAAGACACCCAGAGACAGACACGCATTATTGTTCACTTTCAGATATTTATGAACATGGAAGGAATACTTGAATGCATTTTTTAACCTAATCTCCATCTGTCTCATCAGTAGCACATGGCTGATCACCATGGACGTCAACAGATATCGCCATACTTAGTAACCAAAATGCAAACCTATTGACTAAACACTCTTACAAAAGTGGTCACAGGGCAGGTACGGAAGCACGTGTCCACTGATGTCTATCATAACTCTTTTTCGATTTGTTTACTAGGTACAGGGATGTTTTTGTCTGGGATTATGTGCACATATGTAGCAGACAGAGATCACACAGAAATTTTTTGGACTTTCCCTTTAATTATTGTGTCCTACAGAACTCACCTTCTTTATAGAAGTCTATAGGGTGCGCTTTGAGCAGACAAGTCTGGACGTCCTTCACGTTCCAGTGTTCTTTAACTCATTGAAGTCTGATATTATTCACCCAGAGCATGATAAGATCTGACCTTGCTATTGTGTTTGTGCTCATGAACATGGACGGATGACTGTCCCTTCACAGTGCTAATGTATAGAAATAGGTCAGCCAATCACAGTAGATTTTTGAACAGAATTCTCTTGTGTTTTCCGTATAATCTCTATTTGCCGCATCTGTTGCCTATAGTCAATTATTACAGTCCATTTCCTGTGTTGGTAAAGGAACAAATAATCACAGAGACACTGCTTCCAAACTCTGTACATTTACTGATACTTGTGTAGAAAATTTGACCATTAAAATAATTAGCAACAACAGCGATTTACCCTGTTTGGATTTTTTACTATGGTGTATTTCTCTGGCCCTAATTACTTCAGACAGCATCTGAAATTTTCTTTACTTAAAGTAAAGCAGCCAAATATATAAACACAATCAAAAAAGTCAGAGGGGTGGCAAAATCTGCAAGGTGAGGGGATGGTATGTCTTTGTGTCTCCATAGATGTGCTGCTTGCTTGAGAATGCAGTTAAAGCACGCATAAGCTAAGCTTTTTAAAGGCCCACAAGAGACATTTTATTGGAGGAGGTCTTGTGTTATTTCCTTGAATGAAAGGTGAATTATCTGACAAAATGAATCCCCCCACATAAAGTGACCATCTTGTGTTGTCACTATGTTCAATATTAGATTACCACACACACACACACACACACACCCACACACACACACCAGATAAAATGTAAACTTGGCCCGCCAGAATTAGCAACGTAGTCATGTAGTGACAACGTAGTCCATTCACTATCCATTCTATTAGACAAATCGAACCTGTTGGTACCACTTACAGATGTATGATTACTGATGCTACACAATTTGTGTACTGATGTGTACTGATGCTACACATCAGTGATCAGTGATAGTGATCAGTTTCTGAACTCTGTTGGCTGGATGGACTCTTCAGACCAGCAGTGTGACACTGAGATGTTTACTTTACAGTACTGCTGTGTATGATCAACTCTGCAGTGCATGCGCGCACACACACACACACACACACACACACACCCCCACACACACACACACATACACACACACACACACACACACACACACACACACACACACACACACACACACACACAC
>JBBJLS010000109.1:31303848-31321289 GCA_037577275.1 Bryconaethiops microstoma
TCTATCTGTGTGTCTCTTTCTCTTTCTTGTCTCTTTCCTTTTTGCTCTCTCTCTTTCTTGTCTCTTTCCTTTTTGCTCTATCTCTTCTCTCTCTCTCTCTCTCTCTCTCTCTTTCTCTCTCTCTCTCTCTCTCTCTCTCTCTCTCTCCACCCCTCATTTGCCCTCCACCTCCTTCTACACACTACAGACCAAATGTAGGATTAGAAATGATTTTTTTTGTTATTAAAAAATAGTAACGTAATACACACACACACACACACACACACACACACACACACACACACACATGTATTTACTGTTCATCTGTTATAAACCACGTGATAAAAAAAGAATAACAAGTTTAGCCCTTTGATTAAAATCCATCTAGAGTAGATATGAGGTATAAGAATCAGTGGTCTATATCCGTTTCCATGGTTGCAGAATACTTACTTCCACAATTACGTTATATCCATTTCCATGGTTACACTCAACTCACTCCCATGGTTATGCTGCATTCATTTCCATGGTTACAATAATTCCGTATCCATGGATACGCTACACCCATTTCAATGACTATACTATTTTTGTTTCCATTGTTACAAGAAATCCATTTCGATGGTTATGCCACACACATTTCCATGTCTATGCTACTTGCGTTTCCATGGTTACGTTAAATCCCTTTCCTCAGATATGTTACACTCTTTATGATGATTGTGCTATACTCTGTTCCATAAATGTGCCACAATTACAGGAACATGTTTCCATAGTTACGCTACACTAATTTCGATCATTTCTATCATTACCCATCATCTATTTCCATTGTTATGCCACTCCTATTTCCATGGCTACCCAACACATGATATTATGTATCACCAATTTCTGTAGTTCCTCTAAATCCATTTCCATGGTTAAGTTATGCTAATTTCATATGCTACTTCAATTTCCTTGGTTACACTACACTCATTTCCATGGCAACTCATCTCCTTGGTTATGTTACAGTGCACCATGACTGACACTGTGCCATTACAGTGAAGATAAAGAAACAAATAAACAAATTAAGTTTTTGTCTAACATGACACCCTCATTACAACATGTAGATCTTGTGGTCTTAAAATTTTACAAAATGTATATAATATTAGTATTATGTATGAGAACATATATACAATAATAAGCATATATTCTTTCTCTCTCCCTTTCTCCCTTCTCTATCTATCAATTTATGTATGTATGTATGTATGTATGTATGTATCTATCTATATGTTCTGCATCTTCAGCAGCTTCTTTGCTCTTTTCTATCCTTTTCTGTCCTGCTTTCCTGCTTTCCTTCTTTTCTTTCATCCATTTCTTCCCTTCTTTCTTGCTTAAGCCAGCTCATTGATTACTCACTGATTGATGGACAAATCTCTTTCATCCTCTGCCATATTTCTCTCCCTCTCTGGCTCTCTCTCTCTCTCTCGCTCACTCTCTCTCTTTCTCTCTCTCTCTATCTCTCTCTCTCTCTCAGTACAATGGGAGTAATAAGGTTGTATGGTTGTAGGAGTGTCAGTTTTTGAGAACACTGGATCCACACTTTCAGCTCAATACACAGCTCAGTATCACAGTCGTACACAGACTCTCTATCTCTCTCTCTCTCTCTCACACATACACACACAAACGCACCTCCACTGCCCACACTGACAGCTACCTCGCAGCAGGTGACACTTTGGATTATAATAATGGGCATCTCGTGTTGCCACTCACAGCGAGGGACACTAACACGGTCAATAAACAGAAAAAGGAAAAGCCCAGCCGGAGCTGCAGAAATCTTTAGCCATGCTGAACAAGTCCGTAATCACAAAGGCATCTCGCTCCGTTTGAGCATTTGCCCGCATTCATGCCCACTGCCAGCCAGAAGCAAAATTACATCAGACATTCTGGAGCTTCTCAGCAAATAATCGTCTCACTGGTGCCGATTTCGGGGAAACTGAATGCTCCTCTGGTCCTCTGGTTCTTTCCTGAGGCCCCACAGCTTCTGCCGAGTTTATCCTGGCCTCCCTTTTATTCTCATTATTCCTTGAAATACACAGTATGTCCAAAAGTTTGTGGACACCCACTCATCAAATCTTCCTTCTGAAATTACAGGTAATGATGGAAAGCGTGTTCCTCCTTGCAGCTTCTACTTTTCTGGGAAGGCTTTACACTATGTTGGTACACAGGGTTTGATTGCATTCAACCACAAGAACATTATTTCTGTATCACAAACACTGATTCAACTCATACAAAATCGGTATAAGTAACAACCTGATTGAAATGTTGAGTATTAAATGTCAAGAACCCTGAATTGTACCGCATGGTCGACTGTCACTGCATGACCTGTTTTAGTCATTTACAGTTGCGTGCAAAGTTAGGGCACCTTTAATCAAATGACAGGTTCGGCTGATTTTCTTAAGCAATTCTCCTAAAAGCATGTTAAACTGTCAAGCGACGTTCAGAAAGATGCAATATCTTCACCCTCCCAGTGCTGGTATCGTGTGATGGTGGGAATCCTAGCTAGTGGGTGGAAATGGAGACAACTAAATTTAAAAGAATGGGAGGAAAAATTCCCCCAAAATAAATTTGATTAGGAGTGATCAAATTGTAGCAACAAACCTGCATCAAAAATATTAACATAAAGTTAGACTATTTCATAAAATATTTTAAAAGTGATATTGCACTCTTAGTCTGGAGAAGAATTCCAGACTGCACTAAAAGTGAGGTGGAAATTTCACTTCTGGTTTGGGTGAATTTCTGTTCATTATAAATTTTGGATGAAAACTTGCTGAAGTCATCAAAGAAACTGTTTAAATGTTATAATGTATACCACTCGCCTATCAAAGGAATACTTTGCCAAATAGACAATGAAAGTGTACTGGAATGGTGGGTTTAAAATGAAAATAACTTAGTTTGACATTTTGCTTCCAAAGATTCAAGATTCAACATTCAGGATTCTTCATTTGTCACATACGCAATTGTACTAGTACAACATGTAGTCTCTGTGCGACTGTGCAATATATTTACAACAAACTAAAGACAACATTAAAGGCCAGAACTAAATAACTAAATAGAAGAAATTAACTAAATAAAACTAACTAAAAATCACAAGTGTAAAAAGTGTAAATAAACAAGTATACACAAGATTGAAGTGTGCAAATGTGACAGAATCGATAAGTGCAGTCTGCTCCAATTTCAATGAGTATAATACATTTTTAAGTATGTTTTTAAGTCACAAATGACCAAATACTTTTTGGGGCCTCTATATGATTTATTCTTGCCTGTTTATCACAATAAAACAAGTAAAGCATCGGCAAGGACATGCCTCTGTGATTCACATGCTTAATTATTGTGGATCGCTAAAAAAAAAAAGAGTAGACACCTTTAAAAAAAAAGCTCTGGTTTACTGTCCACTGCCTGTTGTATTCTACCTTATGCTCCAGTTTCAGACACAAATAGTTTAGATCCTGTGAGCTAGTACGAAACTGGCACACACGCCTAAACTGGCAGTTTATAGGCCACAGAATCCTCCTCTGTCCCTCACGAATATGCATTTGAAGGAGGAACGCACAAAAACTTGGGAGGATCATGACAGAATCACTTTAAACCATGCTGAAAGAGTGTTTATCATCAGGAGAGCTGTATAAACTCTCGGTACCATATGTACACATGTAAAATGAATCCTTGCATTAAATGTGATAATACACACTAAACGTTTAGTAACGTAGGAACGCATGCTGTGACTGTGCGTTAGCACTGCGCTGGTAGGAAGAGTGTTGAGTATGTTTCTGGCCTAAAGATTATCGTACGGGTTCTCAAAACTGCCACTACAAAATCTCTTAAAATGCCCAATGGCAATTCATTATTCATATTAATTGTGCCATTCATCAGTCTCATTTCCATGCCTCAGATCAATGAGAATCGACCAGAGCTCAGTCTGGCTAAGGTTTTTCCATTACTCCAATGGCAGCTCTCCTCAGAACCAAAGACACCTCAGGCCATACACATTCTGATCTGATATACACACTCTGATCAGCCATATGCACCCTCATCATCCTTACAGGCATTGATCAGCCAAACACACTGTGATCGGCCTTACGCTCAGGCTCAGAATCTGCTGGATCTCTTGAGCAATGTTAAACTGCAGCTACAAGGACTCCAATGTTGAGAAGGACATTCTCCCACAACGAAGGACTCTTTCCAAGCTACAAGGCCTTACGCGACACTACACCACAGCTTCAAAAATCCCATTCAGATACAAGGTTTCCCAGGTAAGTCACTTGAGCAGAGCTACCTCTACCTATGAGGCTTAGCCGGCCAGGCACTTCAGCAAACCCAGAATGGCAGCTATAGGACTTCCTGGGGCAGTCACTTTAGTGATGGTGGCCTAGTGGGATCCTTGCCTCTGGACCAAGAGGTCATGGGTTCGAGTCCTACGTTCAGCAAACCACCACTGGGTTCCTGTGCAACACCCTTAACCCCAAGTTGCTCTAGGGAGACTGTGCCCTTTAGTTAGGGAATGGAAGTCGAGTGACACTACACTACACTTACAAGGTGTCCCAGGCCGGGCCTTCAGAGTCACCCTACCCTGTAGCTTGGACTCTTCATAGACCAGAGACTTGAGCGCCATTACACCACAGCTACGAGGCTTCCAGACCCAGATGCTTGAGTGACAATACACCGCAGCTACGAGGCTTCCTTCAAGCTTCAAGGATACCTTATTGTCCTTAGCAGCTGTGTACTCGTACATACTGTGATGAGATGACAGAAATAATACTATAAATAGACAATATAGCAGTGTAGCCATGTGGTTTAATTGAGATGTAAACCTTCCAGAATGACTAATATTTCACTGTAAGTATTAAATTGCAAAGAGGCAGCACTGAACCATACTGAGTGAGTATAAATTATAATATATGATCAAATAACAGGACATAAGTGTGCCTGTTGTGGCAGTAAACAGAAGGTAAAGTGCAGGTGCTATTCTAAAGTATAATATAAGAAATATAGAAAGTGAGTAAGTGCACTAGAATGATATTTGATTAGGCAGAGACTAGACATTTATGTATATTCAGAGTTCTGATGGCCTGTTGTATGAGACTGTTACACACTCTTGCAGCAGAAACTTCGATACCGTTTGCCAGATGGTTGAGGAGAGAAAAGTCTGGATAATGGGTGAGAAAGGTCTTTCACAATGTCACTTGCTCTGTTTCAGTAGCGGGCTTGGTGGATGTCTTACATGTCTTACATGGGAGTTAGTGGCGTACCAATAACCTTCTTAGCTGCTTTCACAATCCACTGCAGCATGTTACAGTCTGAAACAGCACAGCTCCCTTCACCAGACATTGATGCAGCTGGGCAGCAGACTTACGATTGTACTCTTGAAGAAAGTGGTGAGTATTGGTGGATGAAGGGTTGCTCACTTCGGTCTCCACAAGTACTGCAGATGCTGCCGAGCCCTCTTGACTGTGGGGTGGAGTTAAGGGAACAAGAGAGGCCATCTGTGGATGTAGTGGTCCAGGAACTTGCAACTTCCTGGGTTGGGAAGTCAAGAAAAGCTATACGCTGTAACATTTCTTGGGACTTGAGAAATGTTAAACTATATCTTTGTAGCTTCTTGGGCTGTGGTATCAGAGTGACTACACCACAAGTAAAATGTCTCCAGTGATGAGCTGTACTCTTTCCTGTCTACAAGCCTTTCCAGTCCAGCCACCTTATGGCGTTTTTCCACTGACACGAGGAACCGTGCCGTACCGCGAACAAATGTTTTTCCATTACAAATATGGCAACCTGTACCCGTGTCGTATCTGAGCTGGTCGGCGGCAGGGCCGAAAGCAGGGCTGCAGTGACTGCATAACTGCTTTTTGATTGGTTAAAACAACAGACAAAGGAACCATTTTTTAAATACCGCCACAAAAAAAGAACAATTGACATACACATGAACAACTGGAAAGCTGACAACTGTATAAGCTCTACTGTCTCTTTGGAGTGAAGATAAATTTCAGGGAAGTATTCAATGCCAAATTTATCTTCAACTCTGTGAAAAATGCAAAGGCGTACCAGGAGATCACTAACAAGTTTGTTCCGGTTTTCATCGCATCGCTAAACAATGCTGAGAAGAAAAAAAAACTTCAAAAAGACTTTAAAAAAAAATCAAAGATTACAATAACAAAAGCAACTCTGTCAGAAAAACCTTCCACTAGTTCGACTCAATGAATGTGGTTTGTGACGACTGGCCATAAACTGGGTGGGGAGAATTAAATCACTGTTACTGGATTGACAAACACTGGAAAATCAAAGTGCTACAACTTCAGTACCATCGCAGTATAGTTTAGGTACAGCACAGTTTCTATAGACCTCTGGGAAAGTGTGTTTACACTGAAGGGTTATGGGGCTTCCCAGACTGAGACGGACCTTCTCCTGTCGCCATGCACTCTTTTTAGTGACTTTATATCATACCAGTCTGTGTTTGGTCTAATTATTATTGTTGTACACACTCTGATCAGTCTTACACACTCTGGTCTGCAGGCTGTGATGACATAAATAATCCTATGTGCCTTTTCCTGATATTTCCGATGTCTATCACAGTGCAGGATTATAATGAGCTATACATGAGCTTATCACACACACACACCAATACACACGCACACACACAAATACTGGAAGGCTAATCAGAGCAGACTCATTTAAGGCTGTCTCATCATTCTCTCCTCTCCAGCCTGCAAACGTGCTTCGCATCTCAGACTCTTATACTCGGAGGACCCGACGCTAATTGGCTATTATTGCCAAAATTCTCCATAGAACAATATGAAAACGCAATAAGTCATCGTGCTCACACTTCACCTAGTGACGAGCTGCCTCCTGATAGCATCACTCCTGCAGTAGCTGTTAGTGCATCTAAAGCTTCCCAGCACAACTTCAAACAAGTTTTGAGAGAGTTGTTTTACTTCAGCACTGCCAGCATGTGTTATCGCTGCAAATTTCACATTTTCAATGACCGACTGGCACCGCAGGCCTAATGCACAGAGGCAATAGGCTCTCCTTCATGGGCTGCTTGGCAGTGTTTTCATTTTCCAGACCTTAAAACAAGCACCCATCAATTTGACCTGCTAGTGTTGTTTTAATTCAATGACTGTAAGTACACTTGTCCCTTACTGATGCTCTGAAGCAATCCGGCGCCGGTCTAGTGAGATCAAACGCAGCCCAGTGTAATGACCTGTGAATTTATTCCACTTCCTCATCCACTTATACTCCTTTCTCTGTTACAATACACCAGGTTATGGGATGGAAAACCTGACAAAATGCAGAGTTGATGACAGTAATTCACATTAAACTGACCACTGATAGCTCAGTAACACCAGTGGCCTCTTTACCCTCAAATACGGGAATGACTTTTTTGGTGGAGGAAACAATATTACAAACTCGCAGTCGTATGCAAACATTAGGGATTTTTATTATTATTATTTCATTTATTGTAAAATGTAACATATAAAAAAACCCTAAGAAAACATGGCCTGTGCAACAGTTATAGCACCCTTTTAAATGTAATGTCTCTGTTTTCCCAGTACGCTAAACACAAACTGTGCACTACACAAAATGAGCAGAAAAGCACCATATTTAACTTTATTCCCTGTGGAAGTTGTGTTGTGTATCAAGAAACCATGTAATTTGACCACACTCTTGTTGACTGTATTTGAAACACTGTTCCCTGCTTTACTTCTGTCCTTTAATTTGAAAACCCTGTCCCATAAAAGCAACAGGTTCTGAAACGAGCCACAGCTATGATGTTATTCACTATAAAGCGTTCCTTCTACTGTTCTGTTTCTTAGATTTGCAATTCTTAAAGCTTCCCCAGTGTGAACAGTGTAGAACTGAGTATAATTTGGACTACACCTCCATACTGGGATGCCCAGCGCATAAGATAAGATAAGATAAACCTTTATTAGTCTCAAAAGTGGGAAATTTGCATTGCTATGGCAGAAAGTGGACAGAAACAAAGAGCAGCAAAAACAGTAGAACAAAAACTATACAAAACTACAGTATAAAAAGTATAACCATACAATACAAATAATACAAAAATATAAATATGGACAAGTGTATTGAAAATATATATACATATTGAGTATGTGTATGTATATATGCAGGGATTGACATAAGCGGTACTCGAGGACAAATTGGCGTATGTGATACGCAACTGTGCGGCAGTTTTCGGTATCACAGCACAAAGGCGTGCCTAATTTAAATAACTTCATACTGCGTGCCTCGCCCCAACCCGCCCCTCGACTTCACGACCGAGACTTCACAATGCTTTACAAGGCAGTTAGCAGCTAATATTAGCACCCAAGAATTATTACTGTACAATCTAGGAATATAAAAGTAGGATAAAATAAAAATATGTGCATGTGTATTGTAAAAATGTATTCATATATGTATATATGTATGTGTAAACTATGTAAATTATGTATTGTGTGTGTGTGGTCATCTGCAAGGTCATTGTTGTGGAGTCTGACAGTGGTTGGAAGGAAAGACCTGTGGAATCTCTCCGTCCCACATCGTGGGTGCAGCAGCCTGCCACTGATGAAGCTGCTCATAAGCTGGAACGGTCTGGAACAGATTTTGATAGAAAGCACCGACGCAAACCTGGACGTTGGGGATCAGGCCTCTCACCACTTAAACATTTAACTAAACAAGGCGTGACCATTCAAATTTAATGAACAGTGAGAAAGCTCAGTGCTCCGCATGAGCAAGGCTTATGAAATCCAGTTCGCTGATCAAATTCAGCCAGTGGCAGACGATGAGTCTTCACTCAGTCCACCTTCCAAATCCCCTGTCAGACATCCTTCACACTGCAGGCTGTTACTCAGACCTCCACCAACCAGGACCAATTTATCATATTCACTCCCTGGCCACTTCACTAGAAAAGTTTTGTCAATCTACCTTGTTGTTGTACAGTTACACTGCAAACAAATAATTGTAAAAAATAAGTCAAACAAAAACAAAACAAGCTCATGGCCAATGGCCAGGGAGTGGAATGTAGGGGTTTCTAATAAAGTGGCCAGGGAGTGGAATGTAGGGGTTTCCTATAAAGTGGCCAGGGAGTGGAATGTAGGGGTTTCCTATAAAGTGGCCAGTGAGTGGAATGTAGGGGTTTCCTATAAAGTGGCCAATGAGTGGAATGTAGGGGTTTCTAATAAAGTGGCCAGGGAGTGGAATGTAGGGGTTTCTAATAAAGTGGCCAGGGAGTGGAACGTAGGGGTTTCCTATAAAGTGGCCAGTGAGTGGAATGTAGGGGTTTCCTATAAAGTGGCCAGTGAGTGGAATGTAGAGGTTTCCTATAAAGTGGCCAATGAGTGGAATGTAGGGGTTTCCTATAAAGTGGCCAATGAGTGGAATGTAGGGGTTTCCTATAAAGTGGCCAGTGAGTGGACAGTGTATCGAATACTCTCAGTTGCTTAAGTATTTCATTGAGTAATGTATCAACATTGCGTGGAAACTGTGACTACACTGTTGTAGAATTTGCTAGAGTGGAAGCCCTGTGGGTGTTCTGACAAATCACAGGTGTTCACGACGTGGCAATCAAAAGTGTTTCAGCAGAGGGAATTATGATTCACAGAATAAATATGGTGTAGTGTATTATTGACTTTAACAGCTTAGAGGCGTGGAGTTATTATGCTATAATTGCTTTATGATTCCGGTGTTATTATATAATCAAACACATAGCATGTTTCACCATGAATTTCATTTACATTTGATTTATTTTCTATATCAGTTCTGTACGTCTAACATATACAGTCTGTTTCAATACAAACAGCAGCTCACAGGCAAAGCTATATAATATTAAACTTACAATGGCGGAAGGTTGTTAACTTGTCCTCAGTGTATCAGAATTATTTCAATGTTGCTATGATCCTGGAAATTGTAGTTTCTAACTCTAAAAGTTTCTCATTTTCATTTTATCCATAGTTTACTGTCACTGGCTTTTTATTGCATTAGAAAGATTTGGGATTTTGTTTCAAACTATCTTTGTAATTTACTGTCATTCCCTTGGCTTTTAATTGTCATATCTGAGAGATTCGGGGTTTTGTGTGTGTGGTTGTGCATTTTAACCCCCTAAAATCGTCCAGTAAAGTAAAATAGTTTTTCGTTTTGCTTTATTTCAGCATTCCCCCAGGACACCTGAGCGGTGTGTAACTTTTTTTTTTTTTTTCACTTTTTTTTTCTCTGAGAGTTGGAAAACAGTTTTTTCCACATCTCACTTTTATTGAAGTCGGCCTAACAGAGGAACGGCTTAAAGTGTTCGGCTTCTGGGGATTACATCCTGCACTCAGTGGGACAGCACTGCTAAGGAGTCGGTTTTTCCAGCTTTTCAACGCCTCTCCATGACTTCTCAAAGCCCCATTTTTAAATTCCATGGCTATTTTTCACGACTTCAATAAAATAAAGCCGTGAGCTACGAGAGGCTCGCGCATTACGCTGATTCTGCATGGCTGAGAGGCGCAACGTGAATCAGAGCACTTGTATAAAGTGGAGTAAAATGATAAAATAAGAGTTTCATGTTCGCAATGAACAACAAAGCAATATAAGTAACACCTGACAAGTCGTATAGTCGGTTTTTATGGTGACCCATTACCGTAAAATTCTTTCCACGGGCAGATTATATCATTTACAATGGCCATGAATCGGCCAATCAGATTTCAAAAAGAAAATTCTCCATTACCTGTTCAATTTAATATCAGAAGTAAAGAATTTGTGACCTCAATAAAATAAGTCAAGTGTGAATGCAAGCAAACACTTTATCAGGACATGAAGAAAGAGTGGAATGATTGTAGTAAAGTGGAGGCACATACACGCCCCTCCCTAAACACACACACACACACACATACACACACACACACACACACACACACACACACATACACACACACACACACACACATACACACACACACACACACATAACAATACACATATGTATTGGGGAAAGTGAGGCTGACATCACTAATTTCTTTTCCCCCAAAATGAAAATCAGGAGTGCGAGATTATTTTTAATATCCCAAACAAGAACATCAGGTTTTTTCCTCAAGGACAGACGTTCTGTTTGCAAAAAATGTGGATGCAAAGTGTTTTAACATAACTCAGAATTTTGAATCAAACTGTGGCTCAAAAATCAAGGTTGATGGATTTGGAGAATCGTTACATCAAACATGTTCGCCCATCTTTGAGAACTCAACCATGCGAATCTCAGTTTGTTCCTATAACTTCAAATCTGAATGAATAAACAGGATTTTCATTTTGAGAATACACTCCAAACAATCTATCATTTCATATAGAAAAAACAAATCAGCTTTTGTATTTCTTTTTATTTCAGAAGAGAGACACATTTTACACATTCTTTCATTAAAAAATCCTTCAAGTTTTAGTTTGTAGTCCAATAAATATTCTAAAAAGGTCATTATAACCAATAAGAACTTTAATAATAACACAGGTCAACAAAAAAAATATTTTTTGTAATCATCAGAAACCACAACACACTTTTCTAAATCATTTGTTCATGCAGATTTCAGATCTGCTTTCAGTTTTTTTTCAGTCACATCAACTTTTTGAATTATGAGTAATATTAGATTTGCAATAGTCTTGCATTCGGTTCTTATTAAACCACAGGCACCAATCAAGTAATTGTTTCAATATTTTCAGTGCAAAGTCAGACAGACTCACACTGTGGCATAGATTTAATGGTCAGTTTCAGTCAGACAACACTGTTTCTTCAAAACCACTTAGTATATGATTATTATATGCCAATTATACCACTATCATGCAATATACAACTAGCTTCATCATAAAAACTGTACATGCTAGGGAAAAACTAAACACAGATTTGAAATCAGCATGAAAAACACTACAAAACTCACATAAACGTATCTCTGATGATTTTGACTTGTTAACCTGTGTAATCAAAACCTATTATTTGACCTGTTTTTCATACACAACTTGTGTATACAACTGTATTTAGTTATGTTATGAAATGCATTAAAGAAGACTTATATGAAAATTAAAATAAAAATAAAATGATTAAAATCAGTTTCCACATTATATATTTCACTGTTTTGTCTTCACACAACTTTTAACACACTTTCTATGCAAGTCTTCAATGTAATTCAATAGTGATATGAGACTGTTGTAGTACAGCCAAACGTGTGAGTAACACAGGGTTTGATTGGCGTTCAGGGAGTCAGAGAGCTCCCCTCTTATCTGTCATTTGCAACAGCCATCTCGCTCTGTCCGTCTGCCTGCAGGGTGGGTCTGCCTCAGCAGGGCGGAGACCACTCGCTACATTTCAAATTGGCTCAGCAGACCACAGATATCAACGGCCTGATTGTGTTTTTGGCCTGCAGGCTGTGGCTGACGGTATGTTGCCTCACCGAGCATGGACACCTGGGCCATGCCTGACATATGGGTTTGACTCATGCTTTACAATGAGCAGAGGTTTGGCCTGAGATTTCCAGTGACGGTTTGTAAATTAAACCAACAAAGATTGAGGAAATGACCAGCCCTGAGAAAATGACCAACCATGTTAATAAAATTATGAGTCATATGATAAATGATGGTAATGAGTGAGTTTTATCAGTGTAGTTAACATTGAGAAAGTCTAACCTGAGATGAATCATTGTCAAACCCCACTAACCTCACTATTATCAGCAGTGATGTCAAATTCATTATGTCATTTATATACACCAAATTTACACCTTTTATTACTTATCCCAGATCGTGCCATTCTGCAAAGACATGTTTGGAGCCCAAATTTTACTTCTTTATTTTAGAACTGGAGCTACAAGACTAACAAACACTAGACATCAATAGTCACCCAAATCTTGTCTGTTAATACACCCCAAAAACTGATCTCAACCTGTCTGGTACACAGATTAACTTACAGTGTGCTAAAAAAAATAATAAGTAACTGATTTTAAATAGTGACCTTCAGAGAGGACTGATATCTGTCAGTCCAAGGCTACAGCTGGTAAGAAGTTCTGGATGGTGTCTTTTATTACTGGGAGAGGTCCATGGTAAGAGTTTAATAGATGTGGTTAAAACAGAGCAGATAGTAGCCGTGAAGGCACCTTCTTTGGTTCAGCAAACCTAAGAAGAGGCTGAAACGTAAAATGACTCGAAAGTAGATGTCTTACAATTGAGTGAAACCTTTCAGAACTACTGGAATACTGTAGATGTCCTCTTGTGTGGATAACTAAGGTTTATGATATAACCCAGTAAAAAGTCCTACAGAAATCTGGGAAACACTCTCAATGTATATAACACAATACGCACACCTCCCCCATAGCTTCAGTGAGGTGACGCCCTGACTCCCTCTCTGCTGTACTCTGCTAAAGTGTGAAGCATGCATGCTTTAGTGGCTACCCTTATGCTACAGGTTGCTCGGAAAGGCTGTGCAAAGAAGTCCACCCCTTTAGAATATGACGCAAACATTCAAAACAAATACTGTTTGATTTTAAACAGGCTACTAATTCTGGTACAAGCTACTGCACATGTTAATACACAGTTATTGCTTATTTGCCAAATAAACATATTGGAAGAAAAAGTTATGGCCAATTATTCCGGTAAAAAATTTATGGTACATATTTTTTTATATACAGTATGCCAAACTCAGTAAATTAATAGAAATTGTGGACTAAAATTAGCAGAACTGTAGAGGGTGTGTACTTATTTTCATTTATAAAATAATCTAAACCTATTTTTTGCAAAGTAGTCCACCCCTTTAGAATATGATGCAAATCTTCAAAGCAAATATTGTTTGATTTAAAACAGGCCTCTAATTTTTGAATGACTTAGCAAGTCAAACAGCATCTCTAAACAACGTTTAACTATAAGAGCCTGACTGTGATAACAAAAGCATGGTATCCTTTGAACTGCATTACTTCTTACATTGAATCAATTCTGCATTTTATGAGACATATTTTATGAGCTATATTGATTTTGACTGGCTGAAATGTTACCACTGTGTGTGTCTTGTTTAAAAAAGGGCAAAGTGCAGTGATTTAAACTTGTCATATACAGATTGTAAACCGGATGTAAACATAATTCCTTACAAAACCTTATAATTAATAATGGAATAATTACATTTGAATAGTGGAAATAATGTGTGTGATGGTACACATCTTTTTAAGTCTGATAGAACTTTCTGTTCTGATTTTTGAAATTTTATGTGTTTAAAAATGTCTTGAGTTTTGAGGTCAGAGTTTGGGTGTATTCATAAAATAAGTCCCTCCCCCTCTCCTCCAACCTTTATGCAGCCAGGTGCCTAAAGGGATCACCGATAGCGGCTACCTTAAAAAACAGCAGATGGGCAACAACTGGGAAAGACAGAAGGGTGTAGAAACACAGGCCTGGCTTAAAAACTAAATTAGTGGAGAGTGGAGAGTTAAAAATCACTTATAGTAAAAATCAAATATAATGCTGTTTTAGCTCTTTTTTGTTGCTTGCCATTACACAAACATATGCAACATAGGGCTAATGGAGCATAATGATTAATTGTTGGGGCACTGTCTGACTAAATGACCCCCTGACACCAGGCCTGTACTGATACATTTTTCAGTTTCAATGCTGTTTCTGTTTATTTCAATATCATATTGCTTTTTCAGTACTGTAATGAAATTACTTCATACTGGAATGAAATGACATTCACAGCTCTTAACTTCCAATGGATAAAACCTGACAGTATACAAATCATCAAATAAATTACTGTCTCGTTCATAACAGGATGTTAATTCAAGAAAGATAAGCACAGCCACTGGTTTCTTTATACAAAGTTTAAAGGTGAAAAGTGGAAATTCAACATGTAAATGAGAGCAGGCAGTAGGCACATTCCTGCTTGGTGTACGGCCCATTACAGAGGCTTCTGTTGGCCCCAGCGCTGCTCCTGATAAACATCGAGGTGCAGCCACTAAAGCCAAGGAAATAGTATCCATTTCCTGGGGCTTTTAATAGGCATCGGTACAGACGATGCACTATCATCACTGCCTTCCAACCCCCCCCCCCCCCCCCCCCTTTGTATCTTTAAACGGTAATCTGTGTGTAAATCAAATGATAAATGTTCCGGCTGAAACATGGCCAAGAACAAATTGTTTAGTTTACTCTAGCAGTAAGTTGATATTAGCAGCGCTGACCCCCTCCACCTCCTCCAATGCGTGTCGATCCACAAAGCTCCAAAAACTCAGCCAGAAAGAGGCAGAAACATTCAGAAACTGTCAGCTATAGGCAGCTAAGCAGCATTCCACACCGTACAATGATGAAGAATCATCTCACACTACTGACTGTCCAGAACTTAGTATGTTGAGATATAAAGAACTCTCCAGACATGCCTGCACTTCTCATTATGTGATGATAATATAAAACCTGACCTAATCTCCAGAACAGAAGCTGGCTGATTTTACAGTGTGCACACTTTCATAATACGGAGATTACACACTATTCTGAATGTGAGAAGTCTAACAGAGAATGACTCAGTGAGAATGTGCACACATGTGACAGCATGAAGAAAGTCACTTCACTTGTGACATTTCCTAAACAAATCACACTTGTAGATTGTAGTTATGTAATATCATGACCGGCTGAAGCTTTCCTCCATTCACTTCTCACTGCATCACTCTCCGACAACAGAAAAGAGCTGAAAGATATTCTGATAGTCCAACGCCTGCAGAAAGGATCACAGAAGGGACCATTGTACCATTTACTGAAAAACATCTAAATGAATCCTCCAGTGTTCTACAATCTAATATCCATTGCATCTGTATTGTATTATCAGTTACTAGAGGTCTGCACCCGAACCTGTGACCATTTGACCCAACCTGCACCTGCTTACTGGCACTGCTAAATCCAAAACCCAACTCAAACCTCCTACAAGATCACAGAGGTGGTTTGTTTATTTAGATACTAAACGCTTGAGCTGAGTGACTAAAATTGTCATATTTGCATGAACTGTTATTCTACACAACGGTAATACATTTGCAGAGTTTATATTATACATACAATTAATACTTATATACATTTATTAACAGTTATCTTTATATTTATGAATATAAATCCATACTGTTTATTCATTTTGCACATTGTATATTATATTGTATTGTTAAGTATATTGTTTATTGTATCTTTACATATTACTGTTGTTTTATACTGTTGTGTTTGAGAGACACCATCGACCGGAATCAAATTCCTTGCACGTGTTTGCTCACATACTTGGCCAGTAAACGCGATTCTGAGTCTGATTCTGATAAGAAGTATACTTTTGTGGAATTGATGTTTGCACCTGATAGAGAACCACATCAACCCTTTTATAATCAATTTTTAGCCTCCGTACAGTTCCTCTCATTGCTGCTGCTAGTCATAGAAATCTGAAATCTGGGCAATATCTGGTAAAAAAAAAAAAAAGAAAACCTCAAGAAAACAAAACACTTTTTTTGCACCTTTTATCTATAAGGCCACACATGATCAGAGAAAAGGTTATGCATGTATAAAAAACTTAATCTAATATTTTGAATTTTAAACAAAAGGCTGTAAGGGTGATTCCTTGTGCTGACTGTAAGTACACAGACGTGTCTGTGGAAAGATTTGTCTTTGACAAAATGATTTTTGATTGAAGAAATTCCACTCTGCATACAGACTGCAATTTCACATTATATGCTACTAGTTGCTCTGGATTATTTTCAGGTTGTTACAGGACGTTCTCTGATTGCTTCATAGGTTTATGGTGATTAATATGCTTTATAGAGGTCATATTTTCCTTGCTTTCTTGTGGTCTTTTATTGTTTCGTACAATCTTTATGGTGAATGTGTGCACTTCATAGCTATGTTCTTTCCATTGTCTCATTTAACAATGAATTCCAGCTACGCCTTTTAAATGTATGTAGGAAGCACATAGTAAGACCTCTGGGAACACCCAAGGAGCCACCTAATGGTAGCTTATAACAGCCTGCATTATTATACAAGAGCTTGCTAGGCACCCAAGCACTGAATGGTAACCCCCGTGCAGCAGCTACTCCACTTCAAATTTTCTGCAGGAAATATACATTCTACAAATAAATAAACAAATCGTCTTGCTAGGTGTATTGGCCATTGTCAAATTGGGTGTATTGTCAAAATGGGTGTATTGGCCATTGTCCTCTAATGGCTCCTTCCCTTCTGCTACATACAGCTCTGGAAAAAAATAAGAGACCACTGCAGAAATGTTCAGTTTCTCAGGTTTGTATCTTTTATAGGTGCAAGTATTGAACTGAACAGCTTTGCCTTATTTCTTAAATACTGCTGACAATATTTCCAAAATACTGTTCTTTAAAGGATAATTTTAAAGGAAATGACAATACATCGAAATAAGAGAAATGATGCAGTGTTTACAGAACTTGAATAATTCAAAGAAAACAAATCTCTTGTTCACTCAAACAAAA
>JBBJLS010000109.1:31321389-31348714 GCA_037577275.1 Bryconaethiops microstoma
TCTCTCTCTCTCTCTCTCTCTCTCTCTCTCTCTCTCTCTCTCTCTTTCTCTCTCTCTTTCTCTCTCTCTCTCTCTCTTTCTCTCTCTCTCTCTCTCTCTCTCTCTCTCTCTCCCTCTTGTCCCGTCTTCCATTGTGTTGTAACCATAGTAACCACCCAAGGAAGTGCGCGTGCATTTTCACCATGTCTGTCCTCTGACTGCTCGCGCTCCCTCTGCTGATTGTAGTTCTGTGTGTGTGTGTGTGTGTGTGTGTGTGTGTGTGTGTGTGTATGTATATGTGTGTATGTGTGTGAATGTGTGTAGGCTTACAGGCTTACATTTGGTCATTTCCTTCATTAAACAATGTAATAATTCAGTGTTGCTATTATGCATAATTATAACTATTCTGCCTCTACTAAGCTATCATTATTTATTATTACTAATACTGCTACTGTACTACTACTCTCACCAATAATTATCATTATTATTACTAATTATTATCATTACTATAATAAGAGTTGCACTGATCCGATTTGTGCCAAAATCATTGGATCGGATAACACAAAAAGCCTGAACTATCAGGTAAATGCTTGACTAAACATGCTGTAGGAGAGATAAACAGGTGAGCAGGACAAGCAGGAGCACACCTGCCACAACTCACTGACTGTTTGTAGAGAAGTGATTAAACCTGTGGAATTAGAGGTGGTCCTGCAGAGCTGAAACCTGTAACCTGCAGCCATATATTGACTGGACAGGCCTGACTAATTCAGACAGTCTTAGTGTGTATATAAAGGATAATTACAAAAAAAAGTATTTCTGTTTGACCACCAGTCTATTGTTAGTATTATTATCCTGTAATTTATTTTCAAATAATTTCTTATCATGTAGAGTACATATGGGTTGTGGTTAGCGATTGTTTTATTTCTGTGTGTAATTTCAGCACTGTTTGGAAGAGCTTAGCTGCATGTTTATAGACACAGTCGTGGCTTTTTTCATTGTCCTTTCTAAACCCTTATTGTCTTATGATTGAGTTCATTGTCTGTTTTACGGCTCAATAAGCTGCTGTGTTTTTTTATATTTAGGTTTTTGGGGGGTTGGTGGCGGGGAGGGGCTGTCACATCCCAGTTTGTTCGAAGCCTGCAGTCGTCTTGTAAAAGGAAATCGTTTCTCATACAGACAAGAAAACGAGAAAGGAAATGTAAACACTTGAAATGAAAGCACACACATGCTTAGAGCTCTATTCATCTGACAATATCTGTGACAAGCTTGTTCGTGTCTTATGATGATTTTACAGAGAGAGCAAAGAAAAGAGAGACAATATACGTGAAAAAAGGAGCAATAGAAGATTTCATGTGCACACTGGCACACACACACACACACACACACACACACACACACACACACACACACACACACACAAAATGAAGAAGTGCACTCCAGCTTACATGGTAAGTTACATTCTGCCATTTGACAACAAGGCGTAGTGTTTTAAGCAGAAAAAGAATGGATTATGTAGTAAAGTAGTGACCCACGAGTGATTTTACAACGGGTAAGGTCATTATAGGTACATTGCAAAGTGGACAAATATGACTAAAAGTGCTAAAATACATAAATGTATTCCATCACATAGTGTTAGCTGTACTTAAAACAGGAATCTATGCTTTGCATGTAACCTGCATGACAGTTATAATAATACTAATTTCTGTTATGATAATGCTAATGCTTTCCATCAGGTTCTCTGTATTAGCACTTAGCTAACAACAGGAAATGTTCACTTTCCTCACTGGGCTAAATATTATTGACATCTTAAACACCAATATTTGCAGCTTATAGGATATGCATGTAAATTATTCTTTAGTTTGTATGATATTGTAATTCTTCTTTTTCTTCTTCTTCTTATTAGTTTCTATGCAATTCTTAAATATTTACTGCAAGTGGATCTGCATGTGACAAATGAATATGACTACTGAGTACTAAAGATCCGTGAAATCTTTTCTTGTTTGGTCATTTCTTAATTCATTCGTAGTTAGCATGCTTTAGTATAATTATCATTATTATTATTGTTCTGTATATAAAACACTGTACTGCTTCTATTACGTTGTTATAATATGTACTTAAAGCCTAACATGCCAGGAGAAGTTTTAGCATATTAAATGTGCTAAGCCTACACAGTCTGTGATTGCATGTCTGTGTTTGTGCATTTTTATGTTGGCTTACCTACCATTTCCTGTTAAAAAAACACTCACAGTTACAAGTGTCTTAAACCGGCTCTGACTACGTCCACTGAGAATGCTAACACTGTTTACTGGAAAGTTAAATACCAACCACAAGGAAAAAGGTTAAGTGTCAAGAAAAAGATGGATAGCTAATAGTTAATTATGACAGTTAACAGTGACTGGTCGCCGGGCTGCCTGTACTGGCAGTAAACAGGGTTGCAGTAGAGTGCAGGTGCTAATTGAGGTGCTAATTTTGCTCGGTACTGTATGTATACATATTCACAGGTGTGACATCACTGCCACTAATGTATTCAAAAAGGATTGTTTTTGGAGCTTTGTTTTCACACATGAAATTTATGAACACTAAAATGGATTATACAGTTAAAACCTTAACAAGATTGACAAGGTATAGCAATTTGTTTTTTTTTACAATAAAACAAGTTTCTTTTTCACTGTATGACCCCTTTTAAGAAAGAAGTATGCTTGTTTAAACAAACTGTATGTGCCCAAAATACTAGTGTATATTCTCTGCAATTAAGGCCAAAAGCCTACTTCACACAAAACGAATCTGGCAAGAACAAATCTTACAAGCTACACAAACATGGTTTTACACTGGGGGCCGTGTGTTTGGCATGCACTGCTGGGCATTGTCATTCGTATTTGTGTACTTACGCTGAGTATGTTACTAGTCTAGCATAATGTGTTTGTCAGACGCAATACCAACATAACCGGTGGCAGCGTACCATAAGGTGACGTGTTGTCAGCAGCAGACTGAACCATAACAACACTCCCGCCGCCTGTCGGTAGCCCACAGAGACAAAGCTTTAGGTCCCAAGTCCTCACGCTCCAACCCCCCCAAAATATGACAGGATCTCTTGTTTCCCTGTCAATCTTACAATATCCAACAGCACCAGATACATCTCTTCTTCACCATCAATGAAATACAACAACAAAAAAGAAACTGGAAGGAACCTGGGGTTGGCAAAATTCTGTTCAGTCTTGGGCAGCAAAATGACACAGTGTGTTCCTGCATCTGTGGTAATTCTTAAGCACACAAATGTTGAAAGGTTTCTTAATCTGAAGTCGCATTTACGTTCAATCAATTTAACACTTTGTATATTACTGTTTGGACATGCGCTGCATAAGAGTGCCAAATGACAACGTTACCATAGAATATTATGTGCTGCCAGAATGATCTGTCATATCGTCTACATTGCGTAAAATTGGAATGGCGGTTGGAATGGAGCACTACTTAAAACTTAAAACCCTAAAAGCATATATATCACAAAGCATCTAGAATAAATGAGTCAGGTTTTAGGAAACTCTACACATTTATACAGGGTTACCAGTTATTATAATATGCTCTACCTTAGGATGAACAGCAGAAGTGAGGAGACTCTTTTTCCTACTGAATCTACATTTTTCCTTACAGCCATCTCCATAGTTACCAACACCCTTGGTAAAGATGAGTAGAAAAGGAGCTTTAACTGACGTACATTTAGTCTAAGAAAAGAAAAATACTATA
Organism: Bryconaethiops microstoma; assembly: GCA_037577275.1. NCBI lineage: Eukaryota > Metazoa > Chordata > Actinopteri > Characiformes > Alestidae > Bryconaethiops > Bryconaethiops microstoma. The sequence goes on from JBBJLS010000109.1 coordinate 31,325,110, forward strand.
GATATGTTTCCCTTGTTTCACTAGGGTATAAATGTGGCATGACACAGGTGCAAAATTTCTTCAGTCATTCAACATGGGGAAAATTAAAGAATGCAGCAAATAAGCTAGATAAATTTTTTTTTTAACTACATGCCTGAAGGGGGTGCACGCAGCGCTCTATGTCTCGGCTGTAGTCCGGGAGAGAAAAAGTGGGGGGGGAGGGGCAAAACAAATGATTTTGAAAAGTGCAGGGACACGTCCACCCCTGCTATAATGGTTCTGGTGCCATGGTCAGATTTTGGCATAAAAAAAGGATGGTTATACAGAAATGAACCTAATCAACACTGTTAAATGGTGAAGACTTCTCCAAAGTCTTTGAGAACCTTGTTAGGATACAATGAGAAGTGGTCTCAGATTCTTCAGTCTCATCAAGCCCTGTGGAAGAAGACTAATTGTTGTGTAGGCAAATGGAAATTGAGCAACATTAAAGGCAGGGGTGCTACTAATTGTGACACATAGTGTATTTTAGAAATTGCCTTTGTTAAAAGCAGTAACTTCTGTTTTGAGGCTTTTGTTTTCTAAGACTAAATTTTCCTAAAATAATAGTTGTATGTTTTCACATATTTTCAGTGTGACAGTGAGACTGTTTACCCATTTTTGTCAAGGATGCCAATAATTATGAAGCTGACTGTATTCATTCAGTGCCAAAAGAAAGTGACAATAACTTTTCTATTTCAGTGTGCTATTAATACATTAAATACTAACACGCTCACAACGTACATCATGCCCCATTACTCGCATGCTGTGCGGCTAAAATGAAACCTGCACTTCTCTATAATTTTGCTATTAGTGGAGAAGTCAGAGAGTAGTGGCATTCACCGACACTAAAATGACTCCACTTCATTTTACCCATCTTAGTTAATTCACGAACAAAAGTCAGCAGTCACTAGTGGAAAACTGACATAATACATCCTATTTAAGTGTATTATGGAACTTTTAATCACAAATTATTGTATGATATAAGTGATGTCAGACTGAAACATCATTCATTAAACTCTTTTCAAGGCTACAGTTAATAAAGCAATATTTCAGCACAAACAAACAAAATTAAATGTACACAAATTTCCCCTTGTCTGAAATATAGATGATCAGTTAAGACATATTTGTTGTTCAAAGTTTGCATCTTTAGTTGTGCACTGAAGCTACAAAGCCAGTGCAGGCAACTAGTAATGGCAGCTTATATTCCACCAATTCTCATGCATGTTAATCAGCGCATATATGCCTTAAATCTAATACAGATATCCTTATTTGGTTTCTGACAACAAATGACAATAAAAAATATGAGAGTATGTTGCACTGCTAAAACCAGCAGCATTTGTATTTGTTACTTTGTTGTAAGCAAGTCAGGTATGTCAGGTAGGACCATAGTGTAACACAGAAACAGAAACAGAACACCACAAGACTACATAAATCCAGACAAGACAAAACACACAGTGCAAAGATAGCAAAAGAGAGCATGAAAGTAAAACACAAGAGGAACAGAACAACAGGACCGGACGATATTTAGTGCAGTCGACAAATGCAGCTGCAGTACAAGGTTAAAGGAATAAGATTTTATGACAGATTCTGTATTTTAGAAGGAGAAATGCCAGTACAGAGGTAGACAGCAATAAATAATAATTGTGCAAAAAATGGCAGGATGGAGAATGTGCAGTAAATAATACATAAAGATGTATTTACAGTGGAAAGTTGTTTGTTTCAGGCAGTTCAGTGTGTTTGTGTGTGTGTGGGTACAATTATGATTCATTTTTGATTGAGGTGTCTGATAACCTGAGAGAAGAAATGGTTTCCTATTCATCATACGTTTTCTGGAATTACAAGATGTATTTTATAGTTATTCTTAAATGATCCTGAACTTACTACTTTTCCTACTCTTTACACAGAGTGATTAAGAGCACAGAATTTCCAAGCAGGCCACAGCAATTTGTGACTTTCACAAATGCTAAGTATAACAACAATGGACTTGATCTATCTGTCGTCTATACGTATGTAAATAACACATTGGACGCAGCCTCAGGCCTACGTTTATATAATTACAGACAAGGCACTTTAGCGTAGCTGAATGCACTCATTAGAACATTGATTTCCCATCCCAGTCCTGGAGACTCCACTGACTCCACTGAAAAGCTGAATCAGGTGTGTTAGATAAGACAGGGTGAAAAATGGGCATGGTGTGGGGTCACCAGAACTCAGTTTGGGAACCCTGAATTAGAGGGAGTGTTTAGACACTTTTAATCAAATAGTGTATGTTACATCCAGTAGATTTATGACCTGATACCTGGTATCTATTTAGCTCCTCTCAAGTTTGCACCAGTTAAGAGTGCTGCTTATGCAGAAATCTAACTGAAACATTTTTTTTTCCCTTCTCTGGTCTTTAGCAACTGCAGACCCCAAAGGTAACTTATTATCCTGCAAAATGCATGCTTAAATCATCACACTCTGTTCTCAAACCATTGAAATGTTATCTCTAATACTTTATGTGGTTTATGTGGTTTCTGACATCACTTAAAAGTCCTGTGAAGTTTCCTCACTTTTTCAGAAGTTCAATATAGATACTGTTACAGCATACAACATAAATACTGTTGAAGTTAGAAAATGTATCATTTGTTCCTTAATTGGTCCAAATATGGAAACTGAGCTGTTAATTTTAAATTATGGAGAACAGTCTGTTTTAAATTCACTGCTTCTGTGATGTCACAAAATTAATTTACATGTATCCACATGTGCGCCCTACAGCACTTTAAACACAGGAAGTGTTTCAGTCCGGACTGCTTTTTGAATTAGGCACAATAAAGGACAGACAATCAGAACAGAGATCATTTGCGCATATTAGACAATAACAAAAAGTGCTCGTTTAATTCTAACGGATGAAGAAAGGAAAACTGTTTTTGGTACATAAAAGCATTTCATATTGACAGTGAAGATGATGGTGGGATAGTGGGGATGAAAAGGCCAGGAGGGATGTCTTCTTCTTTCTTTCACATGACTGTAAACGGCTGTAGAGAAAGAGAATGAGTCGGAAGGTATGGAGAAGCAGCAGATTGGGGTCCTGCACCTGCTTGGTTCAGCTTCTGGATGAAAGCACCAAAATTTTATTCTTAATTAACAACTTACTTTTAACAGCTGAGAACTGGACCTGACTCATACAAGAAATACACTTATGTACATTTTAAAGATGCCACTGAATCTCAGTCTCTTGCTGTATATCAGCAGAGCTACAGAACTAATTATTTGACATAACTTTCTTTTAATCACCAAAACATTACACTTCCTGAATTTCAGATGGTCTGCATCATCGTCTCATCACTCAGAAGCGGCTCAGAATGGTGATTTGCATAATCACAGTGGTTTCCTATAATTGGCAAACATGCTGGTTCTACATAAATTAATATGCATGATTTGGCACAGCAATTGGCAGACAGGCATTTTTACACTATCAGCTTCTATGGAGTGTAAACAACCAATTAACCAGATCGTGCAATCTAACACATGCCTGGGAGAGAGCGGGAGGGAGAAAGAAAGATAGAGAGGGGGCGAAGGGGTGGGGGGGTGAGAGAGAAAGAGGAAGAGGGAGTGGAGGAGGGAGAATGCTGAGTCATTGAGGCAAGCAAATGTATGATTATTAGCTTTCTACTTCTCTATAAGTGATGAACCTCTCATACCAAAGCACTATGCAGTCTGTGTTCCTGCTGTAATGAACATGAGTAATGACAAAACACAAAAGTGCAGTGTGTGTGCATTGTGGTAAACTGTTCTATGACATTTACAGCAATGATACATGGGTTTGCTCAGTACTCTGGAACACTAGTCACTTTCTGCCACATGTGACAGTACATTGTGGGTGTTCTGTGTCTGCTGGGTTCCATCATTTGTGCCCAGCTCATTGCTGGGTGAGACAGTTAGAGTGCACTGAATTTCCTCCACCACAAGACTCTTAATATTACTGCTGGTGACATAATAAAGGAGGAGGAGGCAGTTAATTGGTGCTGAATCACTTCATTATGTGCAAAACCTCATGTGCTATAGTCTTACCATGTGCAATATCACTACTTACATCATTATTACTTAATTATATTCCACTGATCTCTGCTAAGTGCAATAACATAATCCTAGCTACCATCTGTGTCATTAACACTAAATTACTTATCTATAGTATTTGTGTATATACAGTCATGTGAAAATAATATGACACCCCGTTAAATATTCAGTCCTTTATTAAGAAATGTTCACATATCAATGTCTAATCATGTTTTTATTTATCTCTGGAAAAGAAAGTGATTTAATTGTTGGTAAACAACAAAAGATATTAACAAAAATGCACATTCTAACTGAGGTAAAAGTTGGGACAGCCTGCCCCCTAATAGCTAGTGTTACCCCCTTTGGCTACAATAGCTGCAGTGAGACGCTTTTTGTAGACATCTTCCAGTTTTGGACATCGGTCTGAGGAACCTTTGCCCCAATCCTCAAAGCAGAAATATTTCAGCCCTGAGATGTTGGAGGGGTTTCTTGCAGGCAAAGCCTGTTTCAATTTACCCCACAGCACCTCAATGGGATTAAGATGAGGGCTTTGACTCTGCCATTCCAGCACTCTCTATTTCTTAGCATCCCCAAACCGTGACACTTCCACCTTCATGCAACACAATTGGTTCTTTAGCATCTTGTCGTTTGCTCTCGGGGCAAACTTGCTTCGACGGTCAGACCTGGGCATGTTGGCTGTTGTCGGTGCAATGTCTGAAGGCCTCCGACAGCTCGTTCGATCTCACCATGGTGTTCACTCTCACTTCAACAGTCAGGAGCACACCAAAGTAAATGTCTGAGGTTTAAATAGCGCAAGCCTTCTTCAAAATGTTGAGTAAAGATGTTCTAACCATGTACTCCTAATGTGATACGCCTGTGTGTGGTTTGAGCAATTTTAAGTGGGAATAAATATGGGGTGTCCTGATTTATTCCTCACCAGAAACTGAAGAAAAAAGGTGCATTATTTGAACCAAACACTACAAACTATGTGATTCCACATCTGTTTTAAACACTGATATGACTTTTAGTTTATAGATCACCCCACATTGAGGCTGGTCTTGTATTAGTGGATATAACTGCCCGGCAGCAGTACCAAGGTGCCCACCAAATAGACAGACTTTCCTATAAGGAGCACAGCAAATGCCCTACAGCAGTGATCAACAGTCAACTGGTGGCCCCTGATGGAAAATAAATGGATGTCTATGGAGCTAGATGGCTAAATTCCGCCCGCAGAAGTGTTCTGAGAGTGGGAGTTCTCCTTATACTAAAATTTTACTATATTACTAAATCAGGAATAGCCTAGTGAGGAGGGAAAAGTATGTTCCTACATTTATTTTTTTCTAAATCAAATGAAACAAGCCTTCAATCTGTCAGTAATCCGTCATGGCACGCACACTTCCAGGTTCACTAAGTGCAGCGCGTGCATAGAAATGACCTTCAGCTGTACCGAGTTAAGACTGATATGTATGTGTATATAAGGAAGCCGAAACGGATGCTTCGGCGCGAATCGTTGTTTATCTTCTCTGAGGACAGTGGACTAACCTGCCTTATTTTGAGTTTTTGATTATCCATGTGTTTACCATGAAATATCCGAGTTGGTTTCGACCAATTTCTAAGTTTCATGTAATATGAGTCTGTTGACAAAAACATTGACAAAGGCTAAAAAATAACAAAAATTTGGAAGGAAAATTCATATATCAAATAATAATATATTAATTAAGATACAATATTAATTGTATTTTATTTTAGGAGAGCATCTGGCCCTCACAGTGTCTGCCAAGAAATACTCTGGCCCTTGGACAAATGTAGTTGACGACCCCTGCCATATGTCAAAGTGTACATTATAATGCAGCTCTGTGACAATCCTCTCTGCTATATAGCTAAAATACGTCAAAAGAAAGGCGTAAGACTTCTTATCAGTAGGCTTAATACTCCTAGCTGGCCTTCATGTACAGGCAAGGCATATCCAGGAAGTTCTTGGAGCCATACATCAAAGCACCAGTTACAATATATGAGACAGCTCCCCTGTTGCTCAGCTGTTCTAGTCTTTTGTTATGACACTATTCCATGTCAGAAATTCTAACCCCTTAAACCCTAAGAGCCCATATGTGTGTGTGTGTGTTTGTGTGTGTGTGTGTGTGTGTGTGTGTGTGTGTGTGAGTGTGTTTGTGTGTGTGTGTGTGTGGGGGGCATATTTCGATTCCTCATTCTACAGAACATAACTACAGTTAACTTGTTGTCAGGGTTAACATCAGTGACTGAATATTAAACCTAGAGTGGTTAAGTCTATGTGAAAGAGTTCTCTCACAGTGTAAAATCGAATCTCTGCTCTCAGATAAAGCCATCCTCCAGAAACTTGTAGAGTTTCATACATGACAAAGAGCAAAACAATAGAAGTAAAAAAGCAGCTCACAAATGAATTACTGCAGGGCTCAATGGGAGGATATGCGCTATCAGGGGACGTTGTTTGTCACCATGGGTGACAGGACCAGGGAGGCTCTATATCCTCACGCTGCACAAACAGCCCTGCTCGGTTGCTGAGGATTCATGACTTCCTTACCAGGCTGGATTTATACCATCTCACCATCGCATAAATAATGCGAGTAGTCAACGCATGAAGAATAATTGCGACCAGGCTACATCAGGGTCAGCGAATTTTCCCGCTGCAGCGATGGCAAGATGTGGCGACAGATCTTTTTTCTCTCTCTCCTTGTTCTCTTTTTTTTCCCAAGCAATGTCTTTGTAAGCAGCATGCTCACTGTCTTCCTCAGCATTCTGGCCCTATGCCCTTTGTAACCTTTGTAAACACAGTGATTTGTGGCTTATAATGCATATCTGTACGTAACATTTGGGTCACACTTGCTTCTGTTTATTTCTTACCTCCCTCATATATATCCAGTGGGAGATCATCTGCAACTCAAGCAGTCTATGTGTATATAAGCAAATTTGCGGAAGATCTTGGGGAGGAGGGCAAAAAGATAAAGTAGACTCGCTGTGTTCGGATAGGTCATTTGGTATCTGTGTTTAATTAATCTAGCACCAGCTTCTCCAACTTCTTCTAAAGTATACACAAACTCCTTGGTTTTGTATGGGCAATATATTAATATGTTATTGTTTTACAGAGAACTCCATGGGTATCAAAAGTACTTTTAGAACATTTAACACTAAATGCATTTTTTCAAATGCTAAAGAAAAAAATCACTGCAATGTGGGTGCTGTTTTATTGGTACACAGAAAACTTATTTTGTTATTATATCTGGAAATTGTGATTTGTGTGGCTGTTTATACCACCTTTATTTTCTTCGCAGATAAAACAACAGTCTGCTACAACTAACCTTTCTCCCGGGCTCGGTCTCAGATAACTGATTTAATCCTCCATACAGTGGCCTTGTCAGTGTCAACAAGAACACTTATTAAACTGACAAATGTGACTTGTGCTGAAGCGTGGACTTCACCTGTGCGGTACACGTGGGAGACGTCTGTTGATAACACTGTGAGCAGGTCTATTATAGGCAAAGTCACTGACACACTGCATATTCTCAAAACACACCATTCAGCTTGAAGCAAGATTAAAACGGCTAAATATTTATCATATTATTTGATTCACCAAGGCAGAAAACACTTCAAGTAGTAGAATCTTCCTGAGGCCAGGATTTTGCTTCAGTGTCTATTCGGTGGTCTGCACCTTTAGCTTCAGCTATTACAGCAGTTCAGCAAGACTGTAAATACACAAAATTGTCCCACAAAGACAACATTGAAAAAAGTTATCCTCATGGCAAAAATTTAGCTGAAATCCATGAAAATGAAGATTTGCAAGGCTGGGCTGGGAGGAAGCGTGTTTGAAATACCAGCTAGCACAGCAGTGGTAGCATTAGTGCCCATCATCAGCTCAGTGACTCACCCTTTTCATCATTTTTTCCCTATTTTTCATCCTTCTCTGAATCAGCGCAATTAAATCAACTACACTTCTAATGCTGGGGAACTTTAAAGTGTGGGCTCACAGTTACCTAACGTTTAATTATATTCATGTTAATCATGGGGCGTCTATTTGATTACTTATAGTGAATATCTAGTTAATTGGTCCGAAGCATTTTGTACTTCCATTGAAAGCACAAAATAGTGTTCCTTGAAATGTTAATTAGGACTAAAATACAAACACTAAATCAGTAAAAAACATGTATGCTCTTTCCACAAACAGTGCAGTTCTATCTATTTCTCAGATGTACACGATGTACAGATACAATGCCTTGCAAAAGTATTTAAAGTTACTAATACTTTTAGAATTCTTACATTTACTTGATTCAGAAAATGTTAACTTTCTTAGTAACACTTTACAATAAGACTACCCTTATAAAGTGTTTACAAATGATTTATTATCACGTTAATTAGATTGTAGACAGTTTATACATCACTAATGCACAGTTATAAAGAAGTTAACATTTGTCATATTGTCAGGCCTGGGAGGCCTGGGAAGAATTACGGTTGGCTACTGGGAGAGCTCTCTGTATTCTCCCAGGAGTGAATTGCGCGAGACATGGCTGCGTGCTACAGCCTGCCTTGAGCGCCGGACAGGGGAGCTCTTTCGGTCCTCCCGCTGGCTCCGAGGACCCTGAAGCGAGAGGTCACCACAGCAGCACTCCTGCGTCCTGTCCCAGCACCGAGACTGCGCTCCCGAGCATCGAGGCTGTGCTCCCGAGCGTCGACGAGGCTGCGCTCCCGAGCATAGGCCTCCCCATGTCTGCACCAAGGCTGAAACAGCCCGGAAAGGACCCAGGTAGCCCGTTAGCAGGGCAGCTACACCGTGATGCCTTAGAGGGGGTTAGCTGTAGCCCGGAGGCCTTAGAGGGGGTTAACTTTATCTCAGAGGCCCAGGGTGAGCTTAGCAGAGGCTTAGAGGCCCAGGGTGAGCTTAGCAGAGGCTCACAGGCCCAGGGTGAGTTTAGCAGAGGCTCAGAGGCCCGAGGTGAGCTTAACAGTTGCTTAGAGGCCTGGGTAGGGCTTAACAGTAGCTAGGAGGCCTGGGAAGAGTTTAACAGTAGCTTAGAGGCCTGGGGAGGGCTTTACCACAGCTCAGAGGCCTGGAGAGGGCTTAAAAGTAGCTTAGATTCCCGGGGAGGGCTTAACAGTATCTTAGAGGCCCATGAAGGGCTTAACAATAGCTCAGAGGCCCGGGGAGGGCTTAACAATAGCTCAGAGGCTCGGAGAGCGCTTAGCAGTAGCTCAGAGGCCCGGGGAAGGCTTAAGAGTAGCTCAGAGGCCCTGGTAGGTCTTAACAGTAGTTCAGAGGCTCAGGGAGCGCTTCGCAGTAGTTCAGAGGCCCGGGGAGGGCTTAACAATAGCTCAGAGGCCCAGGGAGGGCTTAACTGTAACTTAGAGGCACGGGAAGAGCTTGGCAGTAGCTCAGAGGCCCGAGGAGGGCTTAACAATACCTTAAAGGCTCAGGGAGGGCTTAACAGTAGCTTAGAGGCCCGGGGAGGGCTTAACAGTAGCTTCAAGATCCGGGGAGGGCTTAGCAGTAGCTCAGAGGCCCGGGGAAGGCTTAACAGTAGTTCAGAGGACCGGGTAGGGCTTAACAGTAATTGATGCAGACTAACTATTTGGCAAGATCTCAGATATTACTAGTTGTTTAGCTCCTCCTGTCCCTTTCTCAGGCAGGATGTTAACATCTTTATCAAGTATTTGTTAACATGCTACCACCATTAAATTGCAAGACCTTGCCAAATGAGTCTGCATCAGTGAATGTCAACTGTTAGAACTTGTTTATAACTGCTTATTAGTGATTTATAAGCTGTCTACAATCTAAGTAGCAACCTGATTATAAATAATTTATAAAGTCTTTTTGCAAAGTGGTACCACTTTTTTTAAGTGGGTTGAAAGTCTTCATAAGGCATTGTACATAAAGAGTGTTATAGTTGTTATGGTCAAAACACTGTTTTTGTCCTGTATACATGTGTGGTGTGACTTTATTTGTGTGTATGTGTAGAACGAAAGCACCCACCCTCTTGTTTTGGAAGTAGAATGGGTCGATATCCTCCAGTGGTACCCCCACCAACTCTGATGGAATGTCTCCGAAAATTCGGGGCAGCTGCTTGCCTGCCTCCAGGTCAGCGCGGGGCTTCGGCAGCTCCACGTCGCCCAGGTCCTCCTGGTACTCTCTGGCATTCCGGGCCTGCTCCTCAGCGATCCGTTGCTCGATGCCAGCCAGGGATTCACGAGTGAACCGGTGCAAGCTGTCGGGACCCGGTGGAAACAGCATGGCTGCCATCTTTTCATCCTGAGTCTCCTGTCTTAATGTTTACTTCACAGCTGAGGAGGACAAAAGTGAAACAAGGTCAAGACGGCAAAGAACTACACTTCCAGTTGCCAATCCTTTTTCTTACATAGATCCCACGCTCCTCTGGAATAGTGTGGCATATTAAACAGAACATTGGAAATGTAAGCTTGATGATATTTTCAAATCCAGATTAAATTCACATAGTTGTTCAGACTAATTATTACATTATAGAAAAGTAAATTTAATAAAAACTAAACCCTGAATACGAATAAAGTTATTCCCTCAGGGCCACAGGACAACATACTGGGCCTGTGTTAACTGGACAACACAGAACAGGTGATTAAGGGATAGATTATTTATATAGTATAATGTAAATAAGACTGTGCATCACAATATAAGTAGATCTTTTAGTTGAGGATGTACATTTTAACAACTGTCCTACTCAAACAAGGATAGCTCCCTATCCTCTTGCTGATCTAATGAAGGTATACTGTCACGCGTACCAGACCACGTGACGTCGATCGGCACCGGAAGTGACGTCACGCGGGGGGTATAAATACAGGAAGGAACGGTAACTCTGCACACAGACATTTGGGTTCCTACTCAAACCGTGTCGACTCGTGATTGGTATCGTGAGTACCCTGGGTTTCCCAACCCTCTCTTCTCTGTCCTCTCTCTTTGTGCGTGTAAGAACGAGAGTTCTTTTGGTGGGAACTCTTACTCCTCCGGAGCGTTCTTATAGCAAAGCGCATGAGTACCAGCTCTCTCGTGTATATCTGCGATTGGGCCCTTCCCTCACGCTACACCTGGTCTCTACAGTAGCGTGTCATTCTCATCCTGACAGTTTTATTTTGAGCTGTGACTGGGTATAGACCGCACTCCGCACAATTTGATGGAAATACAGATGAACGTTTCGATTTAGTCTTATCACCAGGCTTGGCAGGCAAACTTATCAGTACAAGAGCAAGCATATTATCTTCATGAGTAACAGTATTAGGGTCAACACATTGCGGCTGCAAGACAGAGGGAGAATCGCTCACTTCGGAATTTGGTGTCAAACAAGCCAGGCACATGGCACAAAGCCAAGTAAGGACGGGCGGAGGATGGAGAGAGTGAGAGGGAGGAAACGAGAGAGAGAGAGAGAGAGAGAAAGAGAGAGAGAGGGAAAAGAGAGAAGTTAGGGGGCGTGTGCATGTGTGAGAGTGTGAGAGAGCGAGGTCGTGGTGTGTGTGGGCAGAGGGCTGGCACCGCGCCTGCTGGATGAGTCACTTTATTTGTTGGTACGGGGCAGCACGGGTCACAAAGTTCACAGGGTAAAGAGCAGGCAGGAAGAAAATAACTTCCCTTGAAAGTGGCACGCATTCATATTAATATGCTATGTTTTTTCATAAAAACCAAATCTCTGTCTGAAAATCGATTCCGTTTGCGGACGTGGCTTTTAATTTAATGACTTTCAGAGTAATGAGTCAACACAATCAGCTTTTTTCCCAGCAGTAAACTGAGATTTACAGCAGCTAAACCTTAACCCTAAGAAGTAAAAAGTAATTTTTACTAGCAACTTAGCAATTTTACCACCTCAACCCATCCTGAGCTATGTCAGGGGCAGCCGGTTAGTGGTTAGGGCGTTCGCCCTGTGATCAAAAAGTCGTGGGTTAATATCTCAAGACTGCTAGTGGCACCTCTGGGGTACCCTTGAGCGAGGTACCGTCCCCACAAACACTGCTCCCTGGGTGCTGTGTTCCTGGCTGACCGCTCCTTCACTTGGCGAATGGGTAAAATGCAGAAGAAGAATTTTGTGCTGCAAACACTGTGTGCTGTGGTGAACGACAGAATGGTCACTTTACTTTAACAGTATTGCATTTATGACATGGCCTATTCGTACAAAGCACTACAAAACAACTACTACTACTAATAATAATAACATAAAACATACACAGACTCATAATTTAACAGTAAAAATTTGTCTCACCACATAAGGACTCCTAATAAAAATTAGTTACCAGACATACTCCTGTACACATCTCAGGCCTTGTTCAGCTCAAAGTCACTCAAAATCGAATGATTTCTTCCAGTCCGCTTCAAACCACATTTGTAGGTGGTTTCAAACCTGATTCAACTTTTTTCACATCAGATTTTATGTGCTTTTTAGATTAGATTGCATCATTTGGAGGCAGCGTCAGAATGTAAAACAAAAAAAGGCAGTGTACCACATACTGAATCTCAAAGCTCAAGCTTTTAACAGACACAAGTATATTTCCTTGATAAGCTGTTGCTGAAATACAGCGTAATCATTCTGAGGCATCAAGATCTACAGACATCAAGACCTGCGACTGTTTTGCTCCACATTCAGCATACTTAAATACGCATTGTTACTATCACAAATATTGTGGATATGAAACTACTGCCTGACCATTCAAATCAGACTGCTGAACCCGTTACTAGTGACTTAATGAACACTTAAGTCTAAAAATCAGATTTCCTATAGTGTAAACAAAGCATAAATGTCCAAACCGTTAAATGTCCACTATTTTCCATCCCCTGTCTATCATTAAACCAGTTTGGATCCAATTTTTTAAAGGGATTCCTCAGGCTACTGAAATTAAGATATGTGTTACTTGACAAATATGATAATGAATTGTAATGTCGTTATTAGTTTTGTTTTGCTATACTATTCAAAGGTCATACACTGTGGAAAAAAGCCTGGTTTGTTTCTCTGCAAAACAACACTGACTTTCAAATTCCAACCATGCGCTCACAAAGACACACATGATACCGACTGAAAGTTCAGAATCCAAACTTTTGGCACAATCATCCCAATTAACTGCAAGTGAGAAATAATTATTATCAAAATTCGCCGTGTTTGTGCTACGGCTGACTGAGACTTTTAAGGGTTAATGGCCTTTTCTTTAGCTAGATGTGCTGCACTGCAGAAATGTCTTCGTTCCACAGACTGTTCCAGACATATCAAAGCAAACGGTCGGCTCCTTGAGTTCCTATCCAGGCCTACTTAGTGGAGCTACAAGCAAAATACATTACAGAGATGAAACTGGAGATTAAAGCTCAGCAGTAGGGAGTCAGAGGGAGGATGGCAGTGAGCATTCCAGCCTGAAAAAACACCGCAGCCGAATGCAAAATTTAACAGCAGCGCTAATTAAGACGCTGTCTTCGGAACAGCAGAGTGAATAAAAGGTGACAGGTGTGGCGGCCCTTGTGACGAGGCTTAACTCTGTCTGGCAGGCCCACGTACGCATAAACCAACGCACGCTTTTCTAGGCATTACACACACATACATGCTCTCTATCAATTACACACACATTTCTAATTCATGAGGGACAAGTTTAACATACATATTTATATTCATGAAGTGGCTGATGTTTTTTTGTTCACTTTAAGGGGGGTGGGGGTGTTAACCTATGTCTTGGGTAGCAATGAAGTTAATCTAATGACTAGATAATGCAGTCATTGAGTGTGATCGTTTAGTCAAACATCAAATGTACACAATAAGAATAAGAACTATATACTTACTTCAATATAGTTCAGTCAAGGCATGTCTGAAGTTCAGTCTGCAATTTTGCACTAGTAGCTATGAGCTACCTAGTATTAGAAGAAATTCAGCATTGTGTGAGCTCACTGCCTAAATAATCACACACTCGCCGGATAAAATATTTAGTAGTTTTTTAATCTAAAAAAAACTTGATTATGATTAATGTTTCTGACACAGTGTGACCTAAGGCAAGTGAGTAATTCAGACATTTTCTTTAGGCACTGTTAGACTATAGGTTTTCCTGCTACTTGTTAGCTATGTTAGTCTCACAGCTTCATTGTAAAAATAAAGAAATGTCTGGGCTGATCAACTAGGTAAAGAGAAAATAGTGTAAAGCCCAGTCCCAAATGGCAAAATCTCATTACACAGGTCAAACTTTTAAAAATCATCAGAGATACGTTTATGTGGGTTTTGTAGTGTTTTTGATGCCGATTTCAAATCTGTGTTTAGTTTTTCCCTAGCACATTCAGTTTTTGTGATGAAGCTAGTTGTATATTGCATGAAAGTGGTATAATTAGCATATAATAATCAGACACTAAGCATTTTTGAAGAAACAGTGGTAGCTGACTTACACTGATCATTATATCTATGCCACAGTGTGCGCCGATCTGGCTTCGCAGTGAAAATATTGAAACAATTACTTGATTGGTGCCTGCAGTTTAATAAGAACCGCATGCAAGTCTATTGCAAATCTAATATTACTCATAATTCAAAAAGTTGATGTGACTGAAAAAAAATGAAAGCAGATCTGAAATCAGCATGAAAAAATGGTTTAGAAAAGTGTGTTGTGGTTTCTGATGATTACAAAAAAATGGGGTACAAAGGGCTGCTCATAAGTGCTCCCTATATGCCTTTTCTGCATTATCCAACATGGACCAACCAATACAGACTCAGGAGTGGTCTGTTACCCAAAATTCCTTCAGAAATACAGGTAAGGGTCAATCAAAGTGGATGGTTTTGTTTCCAGCTGGCCAACATGGTATATAGGAATTTGTTCACATGTAAGCTAAAATGCATTTGTTTATTGATGAAACTTGTCATTACAAGCATTTTGCTGAACTGAGCCACTGTAGACAAGCATATTATCGCTTATTTATAATTACAAATATTTCATTATAAAATTATTACATACATTATGTTGCATGAAGCACAAGCAGAGCCTGCACATCATGCAAAGCTGTCCCAAATTCCTGCTTAAACCTACAGCACTGCAGGTCCTTGAGGTAACCACAGAGTGAACTTTAAGTATTACCACAGGGTTTACAGTGCCACTTTGGGACTGGGCTTAAATATGTGGCCAAACTTTCACTTTCAAGGCACTGAGAGCAGCCAGGGCCAAGGTAGGAAGCAAGTGGGACACTCAATTAGACAGAAACCACTGAGCAAGGCCTTTATTCAACAGCTGCCATTTATAGAGTGTGAAAATACGGAGAGAAAGATCAAGAAGAAAAGGATGGGAGGGGGAGGAAAGAGACCTCAAGAGAGAAGGACATGGGGGGGAAGAGAAGGAGTGTGAGAAATGATTTGAAGAGTTGAGAGTGAATGATTGAAAATGTGCATGTGAGAGCAAGAAAAACAGAGAGAGAGGAACTCAGGCACTGACCTAAATTGCGCTTTTTATCATCTATGGCGATGTAGCGAATGCAGGGATTATTGGAGATGTATTTGGCTGCCCAGGGTACGTTGATCTGCACGCCGCCTTTGTAGAAGAGTCCCAGAGCAAAGCGAGACGAGTAACTGACAGTCTCCAGCTTCTGCCTCTCACTGTCCTTCAGCACTGTGAACACACACACACACACACACACACAAACACACACACACACACACACAATCAAGCTACCTGCCAGCCTCCTCCACCTGATCCCTTTTACCAATGGACAGCATTGTGGTCCTGTATGTGTGTGTGTGTGTGTGTGTGTGTGTGTGTGGACATGTATTCAGCACATTCTGCGGCCAAATAGCCCATTAATACTAGGAAAACATGAATATAGGGATGCACACAGAATACAGTCATATTGGCGTCGGACAGTTAATTCAGTGTGACTAATATTTCAAACTCCTATTTGGTTCATTTATTGCCTTTTCAATCCTCAATAAATAAATTGTATATTTCCCCCTAACACTATCAAGGGGGATTAAATTACAATTGTTTATACCATATTGAATGATGTATATTGTTGTATATTGATAGATATGCACATTTTGGCAATTGGCATCAAGACGACAGAGAACTGAGAAGTGGGTTTGAGGTCTGGTGATTTTGCCAGTGCTTCATCATGTCTGTTGAAGTGGTCACACATAGAGAGTTAACATTCTTGAATGTGGGAGTGTTGCATTGGACATTTTTACAAAGTTACTGAAAGCGTGGAATAAAATGTACAGTAACTCTATGATGATCATCAGAAATGATGCTGATAAAAAAAAAATCAAGGAGAGCTTAAAAATTTTGATTTCTATTTGGTTCTTGAGATAAAGATTATAAACATGTTAAGCTTTAGGCATTATAGTGCTACTTTCAGCAACTCTACTAAGAAAGTGAATGGAAAACCTCACAAGGATAGTTTTACAAGACTCTGTGTGTATATGTGTAGCGCAGGGCTTATAGCCTCCAGGCTCTCACTGATCAAATGGGAGAAACGTTGTACCATTCACTCAAACATCCTTTCCCAGCTCAGGCTGTAGACAAGCACTGGCAGTCAAAAAGAACTGCTCAGATACCCATGTGTTACATATGCTGCGTTTTAGCAACTGGTATATGTTTAAAGGCAGGCTTCAGTTCACTCAAAGCAATTCACCTATCTGCCACATCTGTAGGGTACGGTCCATTACCGCTGAGAATAATTTGTTCCCCTGTCCTTAAAAAAGACTCATCAACATGCTTATAGGAGAAGCCAAAGTGGAGTTGTACAAGCTATTTCTCAGTCTTACATTCACAGGGATATTATTGTCTGGTAATGCTATAGGTTGGCTTAATATTCTTTTGAAGGAGGATACAAAAATGGCAGAATATTCAAGACAATGAAAGAAAGTCACACCTTTTGCCAAGTGAGGAAGTGCTTAAGGGAAGGAGAAGTGTAGGTGATATCACAGCCAACACAATATCAGATTTATATTTATATCCCTTTGAGAGCTTGTGAGGTATGCGGGCAAATATGTGAAGAGGAAAAATGAATGGTAAGAGCACAGCAGTGAAGAACGTGTGGAAAGTTGTTCCTTTTGATCATATTTTTTTTTGATGACAAAAGTACGACAAAGCGGTCTGAACTGGTCAGCATGGATGGAGGAGAAGCTACAAAGTACTAATTAACTGTTCTTTTCCAATGCTTGCACTGGCTATCACAATGAGTAACCATGTAAACTGGAAATTATTTTGGTGACTGGTGAAGTACTTTTTTTTTTTTCAGGTCAAACAGGTTGCACGGACCCCACTGAGCCACTCTCCTTTCTTGACATTGTCTTTGTTGTGCATTATATTATATAGCAATGTGTGCTATAGAAATGTGGTGGTACTACTGCTATTTTCAGGTGGCGTTCCTATGGGAATTTTAATGTTTTGGGCACCACGCTAGCAGTGGTGTTTTGCTAACCGCACAGGGTTTAATGCTACATACAAGCATGTGAAGTATACGTAGCTTGTAAGAGACATTCGAGAGGCATTTTCGTCACTTAGCTGCAGTGTTGCAGTGGCATTGTTACAGTGAATCCATTCAGTGAAGCTTAACTAAATACTACTGGATTTGTCTTAGCTTCGCTGCTAATTTTAGTTCATGTACACGTATTTTAATGAGATCCTGCTGGTGCGGGTTTCCTCTCTATCAGTGATGCTCACAAAAATATCTCAGTGATAATAGCTTCACCTGTAGAGAATCTGTCAAACACAGCTGTACAATGGCCGACAAATATTCTTTTAATAATTCAAACAGCAAACTGACAGTTGTAAGCTCAGTGAAAACATACATTTCAATCAAATCTTTTTTTGCCCAGTGCAGGAACCCATGATTTGTGAACCTTCTTGCATTTAAGTTTTTAAAAGGTTTCTATTCCAAATGACTGTTAAAAGGGAATACAGAAAATTGCTCAGCCTAAGGTGATTCACACAGCTAAAACTGTGCTAAAGATTGCTGACATTACAAGAGTGAGGGGTAGGACATTATTCCCAAGGCTGTGCATTTGTCAATTCTGGTTTTACAGTTTTGAGAAAAAGAAAGGACAAGATCTAAGTTCTTCAAACAAATTTGAAAATGCCCAATTAACATTTGCAATGTACATGGAATTCCATGTGCTAAGTACATGGAATTCAAATTTACAGCTTCGCAATGGAATAAGTTTATGTGTAAAGACTTGCATGTATGTTTAAGCATACCACTTCAGCCTCAAACAAATATTAGTTGGAATGCTAGATTTCATGGAACTATATGTGGATATGGACATACAGAACAACAAATATTCTGGGATGTTTTTTCATCTTCTTCTATTTTCTGGAGAAACCTTGTCCTTGTTTCCGGTGGGGAACATCTGTTGTTTATTGGCCCAGGCAGCTCACGCTTGGCCCTGCTTTAGTCATCTACGGCCCACGGGTTCTGAGTATAGCAAAGGTTAAAGTTCACTCCTGCAGAATCAAATACATACTTCTTAAGCTCAAAGGCTCCCCTGTTTCCACTGAAGGCCAGGCAATGTGAAGTTCGCAGAAACTGAACAAAGAAAATCAACTCACAGGGGATTAGCGACAGAAATGCACGCATGCAGATGTTCCACAAGCTAGCTAAAAATAGTGAAGCGGGAGTCCAAACTTATCAATGGGCTTATAAACATGTGTGAACGATCAAAAGAAAAGACCATGTAACCCACTGCTGCTTCTCCAATGAATCAATGACCATATGAAAGCGCTTGCTGTGGCTAGATGGTTTTGAACAACAAAAGATGCCATGCAAGCTGCCCCGATCCACCAGCCCTCTACAGCAACCCAGATGAACACTGAGAACACTTTACTAAAAGCTCGTTTAATTAGGGAGCAAACAAATCCCAACCGCAGAAGACGACAAGAGCTCGGAGTCAACAGGTCACATGACTGTCCTGGGATGCGCTCCTTTTATAATTTTCTGTGTCACTGTGTAACATCTGGGGGGGATTAGGAGCATGTAAATGTGCCCCTTGGTACAGAGAAATCTGGTGCTGCATCTGAGCACAGCAAGCTCGGGGACAGCACAGACCCTCAGGGCAGAATCCATAAAGAGTCTTTCTTCTTTTCTCGTGTTAATAGAATCTGGTCGTGGAACATGCTTTTGTTAAACGGCACAAAAGGGCTCAACTCAGGATGTGTCGTCTAATGACAATGCACCACAATGCATTTCTGACTGTGATAACCTGTTTATCCCCAAAAGTAGAATGCATGCATTGCCGCACCTGTTACAGTTACATCTCTCTTGCTCTATAATGCTTTAAACAGCCTGCATACTCAGTTAGAAGTTCTCTGAATATGTAAATTAAAGCACAGTTATGGAGAATAAAATAACT
The DNA here is from genome assembly GCA_037577275.1 of Bryconaethiops microstoma. Lineage (NCBI taxonomy): Eukaryota > Metazoa > Chordata > Actinopteri > Characiformes > Alestidae > Bryconaethiops > Bryconaethiops microstoma. The sequence goes on from JBBJLS010000109.1 coordinate 31,344,498, forward strand.
GCTGTGTCGCTGTATGTCATCACAGCTGCGGTCTTAACACACAGCCTTGAGAGTTCTCCTGCTGTTAAGGGACAGTTTTGAAAAGAAAAGAAAAAAGTACAGCAAATAAATCCCTAAACACCGTCTCAAAGTATGCAAGTATGCAATTTCTTCTGCCAAAAAAGGAGTTCAAGGCTTAGAGCAAAGCGACCATTTTTGTTACAGAGCAATTGTTGGTCAGCAGAATGATACAGGTGTTGTGAAAAAAAAACATAGCAAGAATGCTTGTCAGCCTATGAATGTGTGTATTGTGTTTTTATTTGTTTGTTTTATATTATACTTTAATTCTACACTGTCCATGTCCTTCAGCACCAAATTCAGAAACACAAATCCCTCACACGTTCGAATCTCATTCTGTAACCACCTTCACCAGGGCTGACCACTGAATGGCTCTCCCTAACCGATGAGTCCATTTCAACAAAATGGACTCTGAATGCCACTGAATGGCTTTCAGACTAAGCCCTTGAATGAAAAGGAGGAAACCACCAGTTCACCCTCTGCTGACATGAACCATAATTCAAAAAACATTTTATAAGGCATTTTCTGAAGCCTTGCTCTCTAAAACAGACCATTCACTCATTTTTGGAATGTGTCAGTCAGCTAAGTCGTGAATCATAGTCTGTCGAGGATGTACCATGGGCTTTAACTGCCCATTTTCTGTCTCAGCTTGGTGGGTACAGTGACCACTAACTGGATCAAACTAAACTTCTTTTAAACGCAATCACACGCCATATACCCACAGCTAAATGGGTTGCTCCCTCCTTATTTTTTTGTGTCAGATACACAAACAGCTCGCAGCCATGACCATCTTGAGGGTGTCGCTGGAAGATTTTTTTTATATGGATCTGAGATTTTTTTTCCCCACTTTACAGTGTTTGTCTTGTAAGGGTTTGAAGTTCAATGAACTTTACATTATTCTTCCCTTACACTGCACTTCTAAAAATAACAGTCCCAAAACGGTTTAAGGAAAATTTTTAATTGGTACAGAATGTACATATTATGTGGAAGTTATTTAAATAGTTTATATCCTAGGAATTGTATGCCCTCTTGAAATTAAACTGTATGAAGCTGCATTTTAACATTGTTAAGGTATCAAAATGTTCAGTTTACGCATGAGTCCATACATGGAAACTAATCAGCATTTCACAGTCAGTGTACCAGGCCACAGTGCAACCACTGTGCCTTGTGTTAGTTGAACACCTTAATAACACTGCTTTTACTCCAATGTGTGTGTTCTAGTTGAGGTTCTCCTATCTTTGCTTTGTATACAGTCATATATTCAGCCTACAATGTTTTAGCTCCGCCCATTCATGGTGAAATTTTAAGGACTGTTTTTTGAGGCATAATACAGGGCAGTCGATTGAAACAGAGCTCATCAGACTTATTGACACACAAAAAACAACCTGATAAATTCCAAACGATCATGAGCATGTAAAATTTTAAATGTTTTGGTTAACAAAACTACAGAAAAGTTACAAAATTCAAAAAAAAAAAAAAAAAGCCCTCTTAAAGGGCTCCTCAAACACAATTTTGAACATTTCGAAACCAGCAACAAGCATGGACACACTAAATGTAGAGCAGGATTAGGCTTGAGAACTACTGTTCTATGGCATCTATCATACCTTTATTTTCAAAAGAGCAAGTATGGACACTTCACCTCACCTAACATGCAAACTGTATGCTTAATTCATCAGACTTGCTTATGAGGTTTCTGACTGTATATATGTGTGTGTAACTTTTCGTAGGACAGGATTTTTTAAGGTGTGTAACTTAACTGGCAGTAACTTGGTTGAATAGCAGATGTTGATTTAAGTATACAGCTTTTCAGGTGTGGACTACTTGAGCAGAAGTGTACATTGCTCTGGATAAGAGCGTTGGCTGAATGCCGTAAATGTAAATGTAAATGTAAATGTGTGAGTATCAATTAAAATGGGCAGAAGTACAAACGAAATTCAGGCTTCAAGATGCTGTTACTACTGCTTTAGCTTTTTTCATTTTTATAGACAACAGTGCATCATACAGTGTCAGAAACCACATAGGTAAGTCTATTTGACATTATTTCATTAACTCATATGACAAGTATGTCATAATTTAGGCATGCAGTTTGTACAATGTTAGCTGGTGGCCATAAGTTTTCATTACTTAGCTATATTAGCCTAGAAGCTCCAGTGCAGAACTGAAGCAGTACTTCAGACATGACTTGGCAGATCGGCTACATTTGAGGCAAGCGACAAACTCTGTAAATTGGATTTTTCTTTGAGCATCTCCTTTAAGTGTAGGATGTGGGTGGATGAGGTTGGTCCAAGGTCAGTGCTAAAAGGCTCACAAAAGTGTGGTTTCGACCCAGAGCACCACAAGCAAGGCCTGAACATACAAACACTATTACAGAGCTTTTCATTCTGTACTCTGTCAGTGCAGTAGGGGGAAATGGTCTTCCAGTGGTTTGTTGTAGGAGGACCTGATGGTATGCTTTGCATTTTTCCAGATGGATGTTCAATTACCTTCATCTGGAGGAATATTTAGCTGTGCTGCCCTTTTCCACACACAGCTGTCCAACAGGTGGGGAGTCTTGTTCCTCAGCGAATGGAACGATACTCTATCCATGTTCTCATTTTTTTTCTATACAATTCCCATGGCTCAAAATGGTGTGTTCTCACATCTATGTTAGAGGAACCAAAAATGGTGCTCATGTGCCTTTCTGAGCTAGAGGAAATTAGACCTGCTTTGTATGACTTTTGTGAGTCTTGTAATTTTTCTTTCTATTTGTCTTTGTCACTCTAACAAACAGGTTCTCTCTATGTTTCTGCTGTTGCTAAGCACGATGACGAAAGTGCCAGCAAGTCACTTCTACTGCTATAATCTATGAAATCAGTAATTAGAAACACAAAAGAACCCAAAATGAGAACTATCTTGTTAGCCTATTAACCAGAAACCAGTATTTTCCAGATTAACTAATAACTTGATATGGGTTGAAACATACTTAAATCACATGATTTAACAATAAAAAACAGCATTCTTAAGTGATCAGTTTGTCCTTTCACATGTATACAAATTAAATTTCAAACTTAACTCTTATCACACGCTTTTGAGAAAACTGGGTTGGAGGTATTCAAGCTATTAAGCAAATTTATCATTAGGCTGCCCAGCAACAATTCTAACAAAAGTGCCCATTGGTGGGCAAAGCATGAATAGGTCAATTAGGACTGATAAGTACACTAGTGTTCAAAAGTCTAATTAAATATTGTTACTTTTTTTTTCTCCAATATTATATATTTTCTATAATAACTTACGCAGTAAAACTGAACCTCCCCTCCCCCCCTCTAAAATAAGACATTATGATATATACAGATCTATTTATAGATAAATATTTAATCAGTGTGTATTTATCTGCATAAAATGTGGTCAGCAAGTTTCAACAAGAAAGCATCCTGGACATTATAACATTTTATTAAAATGTACAGCACCAGTTTATAATCACTTTACAGAAACCAGTGACACGAACATTTTCAGCACTGGTGCAGATCTCACTCTCTCTCTTCTATGCGGTGACAGAACAATACAGTCATGTGGGCAAACAGTCATGTAGCTCAGACAGGTGCTTGTTATACTGTAAGTGTGTTGAAACACACCACAATGGTGTGTGGCTGGAGTCTCAAAAAAGATGTGGTGACAGACCTCTGGGAAAGCGTGTCAAAGACTTAGTCTTCTCAGACTGCTCGGTTCATCAAGTTGAACTGCAACAGTTACTTTGAAAACTTACAAACATACAAATAAAACGTTCCTTGTTCAAGAATCCCTGTACATTTCTTTTGTCACTGCAGACAAGTTACTCTACCGACTGGTGGCCAAAGTAGACAGAGGACTGCACATTTCAGAGCAAAAATGTCCTCTATGTTAGTCAAATGGGATTTGATTTCATTACATACTTTTGTTATCTTTAGTTTTCTTTCCTCGACACTTCCTCCAGCACAGGCACTTACAAATCCACACAATTTGAGAGCGAAAAAAACCTCCACCAAACAGGGGCCTCTCAATCTCCTGCAAGAAAAAACCCCTCCTCACGCTGCTCCCCGAGCGTGCTCAGCAAAAATCTCCAGAGCATTCATATAGCATGCTGAAGTGTGCGCACACACATACACACATACACACACACACACACACACACACACACACACACA
>JBBJLS010000109.1:31350663-31365197 GCA_037577275.1 Bryconaethiops microstoma
GGGGGGGATTCCGGGTGCTTACAACCAGTTATGATACATTTGTAGGTTTATATTCAGAATCATAATAAAACAGAAAAGGCTTCCAGACTTTAAGAAATTTCTTGGTTGATCCTCTAAATCAATACTTAAGTTTTTCCAATTTTAGATCAATTTTGTTAATGGCACACTCTTTTGAGTCAAATTTCTCTGCTCATTGTGCAGTGAAGTCAAGAATTAATTTTAGTTATTTTCTAGAATTGTTCAGCAATCTGAATTCATGCATTTGTCCAATTGTCATGTATTTGTCCAGTACTGGAACGGGCAAATCAACAGTATTCAGCAACAGTCCCATTTCAGCTTAGAGTACCTTTTAGCTAATACCATTTTAAGTTGGTTAGCTAGCTCTTTAATTGTCTGGAAACATCTACAAGAAAACATGTATTTAACCATGCAAAATGTGTTAACCCATTTCAGCATCAATATCTCATTTTGACATGACTTCTATCATGACAAGGGCTTAAATAACTAACAGGGTTGGTGCTGAGGCTTGCATAATTGCCTGTTAAATATGTTTTCAGATTTATTTCTGATTCTTAAAAAGGCATTACTTGTATGTAAATGCCATTGAGACTGGAAATTTAATAAACGAAAAGGTGGTATTTACTAATGTTATTTAAATACATTATCATCATGAACAATCACATCATGATATAGTGTTCTGAGCATAACCTCAGGATTAGTATTATTTTTAAATTGTGTCAACACATTTTATCCATATTTGATTTGGTTTACCTGAAAACCTCATAGAAACTAAATCCTGAAACTTATCACATATCATAAAAAATATGTTGTTATATGTATGTATATTTATAGCTATATTTGCCAAAACCTTTCAAGGAACTTCAGTATTAAGTGGTGTGAATAAGCTGTGCTGACAGTGTGGATGATGTGTCCTTGTTGACAGGTCCTCTTTTGACTCTGTTGCAATCTATTTCCTGTTGATTGCACTTCTGTAATGCCTTGGACAGGACTGGGGAAGAAACTGGAGTGGCAGCCATGTGGAGTTGCATGTTATTTGCCGGGACGGTTACACATCATAAACGGACAGGCCTCCTCCCATCTGGCAGGGGCATGGTCATAAACAAAAAAAAAAAAAAAAAAAACCCGGTGTTATTGTGAAACATGCTCTATGGCTCAGAGGCAATCAATGGTGTGTTAAAGAGAGAGAGAGAGAGAGAGAGAGAGAGAGAGAGAGAAAGAGAGAGAGAGTGGGACAGAGAGGCAGAGAGAGAGAGAGAGTGACAGAGAGAGAGAGAGAGAGAGAGAGAGAGAGGAAGAGGAATTACAGTACAAGGGCGTTTTCTCATGAAGCAAAGTTCAACTTATGGTTACCTACTAGAGAGCCAAATTTTTCCTGGGTTTTCCCGGGTGGCAGAAGTGCTGTGAGAGAACAGCTGGGACAGGGATGGTGGCCACAGGAGCTGTGGGTGAGGGAGAATGGCCCACTGAAGACCAGGCCTCTCTCTCTGCAGCACAGCGGTAGGTCTGTGAGTAGATGGGAGCTGAGGGCGGCGCTGCCAGGAGCATCTCCTAAGCGTTTGGAAATCCACAGCAGGCTGGATTTGGGAGGTGCGTCTGCAGTGTGGTGTGGAGCACATTGGAGTGGTGTGTGTGGATTTATAGGCCTGGCTGGGTGTTTGGTGCTAGAGTAGAAGGGAGAGGGAGCAGGAAGAGCACACTGTTAATCACCGACACTGCAGCACGCAGGTCTGAGCCACAGGGGAGTGTGAACTCTTTCAAATCCCGAATACACTCACGCTTCCACACTAAGGACTACACTGAATTCGATGTAGAATTCTGGTGACAGTGTTACTCTCAAACTGTAACGACTGCAAAATGCAGGCCTTACATGATTTAGTCAGTCTGACTGGTGATCCACTGTGCAGAATTTATTTCATACTGATACTGAGTAAAAAAAAAAAATGCAGTGGCCAATTTAGTGTGTAGTACAGTGAACTCCACAAATCAGCCCCTAACAATTAGAGTATCTTTCAGTTTGCACAATAAATATAAAAAATAATCTAAAGTGGCCCCTGAACACACCAGATCTCAGAGAAATTCTGTGAAAAACCACACCTCTACAATAATACTAATTTCTATTAGGGTCCGTATGGATTCTAGAAATATTTTAGCGCCAGTATAAAGGCATTAGACCTTTTTTGCTCCTTCTTGATTAAACATGGATATTCACAGTTCGTGGAAGACATTCCATGTTTTTATTATCAGAAATATAAATACATACTTTAAATATATATGTATATTTGTATGTTTTCTTAAAGTTACTGATGTTCACCATCTGACTGAAACCCAATGGTTATCCTGCAGGTCGTATGTAGTGAGTGAAGTGTCTATACTGTAAAAAGGCCCAGAGTGACGTTTTACCTCATGAAACTGGTCGCACCTACTATGAATCAGTTTGTGTCATTTCAACCATCTAGACAAGTACACAGTCAAATAAAACAATGTGCCTCCAGGCCCATGGTACACAAGTGCGGACAGGACTACACAAAGTGCAAAAAAGAAAGAATGAAAAAATGTTGCTGGAAAATCTGGCTTCAATTCAATGCCTGAAGGCCTAATTAAGGGCAGCGTTGTTTAGCTTTATCCACCGAGATACAATGGAGAAAAAAAATCTGAATAGATAATTTGCCATTGGGCATTTCACAAAAATAATTCTATTGTTTCCAATTAGAACTGACTGAAGCAAGAGTAATACTAAAGCAGTCACTGATTTTAAATAGACATGATTCTGTTGAACAAAAATGACCAAAAAATACTTTTTTCAGTTCTCAGAAATCCTCAAATTTCTTAGAAAGCCAAAAGTGCAGTCCTCTGCCACGATTTCTCATAACTATTAGGTCCAGATGGGTAAAAAGGTCATATAAAAGTTAAATAATAAAATTTCACAAAATGAGTAAAAATCTAACATATGTACGTTTAGTCTAAGAAAGCAAAACCTTTGTATTTACTTGCTGTTAACAAAGGCAGATTATACAATGAATCTTCTCATAAAATGCTTTATGAGATAACAATACAAGGTAAGGAATATGAGATACATCCTGGGTCTCCTCATTTGGACTGTCCTGTTCAGCTCGTCACAGGTTTTCATTGGGGTTTAGGTCAGAGGACTGTAATGGTCATCAAAATGGAGGCAACCAGATTTTCTTCATATGTCCTGGTTACTTTAGGGTATGTTTGTGGATAAAAGAAAAGTGTTTTTTCTATTTTCTATTTTCTAAAAGTATTTTGACATAAATTATTTGTACACTGCAGCTTCTCATGAGATTGAAAAGAATTTAAAGTAAAGCCTAATAGCAGCTATGAAAGAACACACTGTGTTATAGTCTGTTATGGGAAGCTAAAACAAAAAAGATAAAAAATATAATGATACAAATAAAATAATGTCTTACAAAATTAGGTGTTAAAAGAGCTGTTATACTGACAGGCAAACAACAGTAGGAATAGCAGTACCTCAAGTGCTAACCTGGATCAGATGACGATGGGCGGAGCAGCTTGGCCGGGGAGCCACAACAGTCATCACACATTCAAGCGATTTTTTTTTATTTTTGGTGCAACAAAAAGAACTCACACGTCCCCCTACATGTCCTGCAGTGTACAGCAATCTGTCAGAATGCCTCCACGTATGATACCATCACTGTCTGAACAAAAGATTTCCAAGCCATTTTGGACCTTTTCTAAGGGTCCATTTAACGTAGCATTTTCACATTATAGAGCAACTGACATTTTCATAATATTCAAAGGCAACAATAATGTTTTTGTAGATATTGATAAAAAGTATATTACAGAGCATTACAGAGTACTTTTTAAAAAGATAAATGGCGTCTCAATGTTTTCCTCCCCCAAGATCAATGCTGTCAACAACTAAATGGCTACCAACTAATCATTGCTATCCTAATCTAAAACTAAACTGCCCAAAACACAAATACAGAACAAGTTTATTTTTGAATGTGGGTGGCTGATTTATTTAGGGTCGGTATTGTTCAAAGCAATATTGTTTCTAAGTGAGCACACCAACTCCCATGTATTTTTCATTGTTCCCAGGGAGGGCTGGCCTTTGCCGCTCCCCTTAGGGACACAGTCCACACAGCAGTGCAGAGCACTGGAAACCTATTCAGAGTGCATGAGAGAGCTGCGCCAATTCCCAATTTATGATCTCGCAGAGCTTTAAAAGGTTGATTTAATACTTGCCTGAGAGCTTCTGGAAAGCATCCCAAATTTAAAAAAAAACAAAACCTAAAACTGTGTTGGGAGCTGTTTTTCTAACCTTTAATGCACTTGTTGGTGAACCGTGTCCAACAATGAGTAAAGCATTTATTGGGCAGGGCAAACGTGTCCAGCATGGATGGGGAGATATGTTCGGATGCAAGCAGACCATCATTATAAAAAAAAGGCTCTGCATGGACTCCGCCTCTACACTTATCTGCTGAAACAACATTTCATGGCAATGACACACACGCGTGTTTATGGCTGAAACCTGAATTACTTTTCCAGCTCTGTGCTGAATGTCAGGTCATATTCAAGTCGCTGGCAAAAAAGGAACAGTGTAGCTGATGAGATCTGCTCGCTCAGTGCCAAAGCTAAAGCTGAAACCACTGCAGCCAAAGCACCTGGAAGAGAAAGCACTTTATCTCATGCAGTCAATTAAAGCAGTGATAGCGTCATAGATGCCTCCAAGTTGTCTGCTAACCTTTGGCAAGCTGCTGCCGAGCCCAAAACACAGACAAATCAATGCTCTTATTTGGCAAAACTGCTTATTAATGAAGAAGCACAAATAGCTTGGTAAGGCTAACAGCTTGCTGGGCTTACTTTAAGTTTTATTACATTAAATTGGCTTTAAATACAAGCTAAAGCACTGAAGTGTACACTTAATACATAATACTATACACTTCATTCCAACGATCAATTTCATCTCAAATATTTAATTCAGTCTTCTTAGATGTGAAGTACCTAATAATTGTCACTCACTGTCTCACTCACTCACACTTAGCAGGTGAAAAGTCCTCCCCAATATTAATACCCCTTATAAAAGCAGTGCTTTACAATAATGACACTCTGTGTTCTCGCCTTCAACTGTATGCTTTTTGCATCACGTGAGTATTTCAGGAAGAATGGCTCAATAGAAAAGGTCGAACATTACTTGGAATAACTTTCCGTTATTGACCTGCTTTTTAAGGGTGGTAGTAGTGTAATGGATAAAACACTTGCCTATAAACATGATGACTATTAAGCTGCAGGTTCAAACACCACCTTCTACCATTGTGTCCTTCAGCAAAACACTTAACCCTCAGTTGCTCCAGGGGGACTGTCCCTGTAACTAATGATTGTAAGTCGCTCTGGATAAGGGCGTCCGCCAAATCCTGTAATTGTAATTCTGATTTCTTTCCACTCAAATAGGCCAATGTTTTTGGACAATTTTGTATTATTCTTTTTCCAGAGTGTTTTGCTAAATGAACATTTTCAGTATGTTCCATAATGTTAGTCAGATATGCAATATACGTAAATGACATGAAAAATCAAAGTCAACTTTTAATAACAAAATCAAATAAAGTGCTATAAGAACAGTAAGAGGCAACTGGGGAATTTAGCTAAATTCAGTCATGCAAAATTATTCTACATTTTGGTACAGGTGTAGCAGAAGTATTCAAATACAGCATGAGAGTAATTTCCTAAATCAACATATTTAGATCATTAATTTAAAAACAGATTGGCCAAAAAAGATCAGTTGGTTTATTGCTGATTTGTGTTTGAAGCACAAAAAAAATCAGCTGATTCTGCCAATTTCCAAATAACATTTTATTATATTAACATATGTTAAAGCAGATTAAACATAGAATGTAACTAGTTTAGAGCCAGAAGTTCTTTGCAACTATGACAATGTGTACATAATTTCCAAAAATATATAAAATATCTCACATCAACACAATTTTCTCAAGTCTAGCAATACCAGTGATAATGCAATACATTTTATATATGTGGAAATTATGTAAAATAAAAAAAGTAAAGTCAATGCAGCATGTTTTATATAAACGCTTAAATCCTTTCTTGGCCTTTCTTGGCCTTTCTTGGCATCTGGCATCAAGACAAACAATTTCGAAGCACATCATAACAAAAATGGCACTTAGCACCTAACACTAGAAGAGTGAAGAATTCCCCATTGAGCAACATCTGTGCCCAAGTGTCAAGCAGAACCCCCTTAACCAAGGCAGCAGCAGATAACGTACTGTAACACACAACCAGGTTTAAACAGCAACACCTCCCCAGAGAGAGAAAGTGAGAGGGAGTGAGCGAGCAAGAGAGAGAGAGAGAAAAAAAAGGGGGTGAGAGTGTCCTGTGGGCCAAAAAACAGAAACACAAGCTTTGGCTCAGCCCGATAAATGAAAACTCTCTTTATTTCCGGAGGTTGATACCAGGGCCGCAGGAGAGAGACGAATGCGTCTGCTGCACCTCCACAGCTGCACTCCACTCTAAAGAGCACGTTTGCGGGGATGTTTATTAATGTCTTTGCTGGAGGGATTTTTTTTTACATTTCCTCCCTCCTTCTTGCTGCAAACAGGCTGTCTTTGTGTAGGCAAGTGAAGCACAGCGAACGTCGCTCTGATGTCAGCTAAAATATTTGGGTGGGTAAACAGGAGCAACTCACGGGCAACAACCAGCGGGTCTATTTCAGAGATAGCTCCAGTTTAATTTGGGACCAAACACAGACATTTAGGGCAGCCACCTGAGGGCTACGCTGCTGACGTCAAGCCGGCGGTTTATTTTCAGCAGCTGGTCAAAAGGTAGCCTGTTAGACAAGAGATAATTTTACAGCGACATGAGTAGCACATCCAAGTCCCATGTTGTGGCACACACCTTGCAGCTTTAAGCGAATAAATCAAGAGACTGTTTCGTCTCGTTGTCCAGTTTGTTGGCAAGTGCTTGCAGTGGACATTCAGCGATGCTCTATAGAAAATCAATATGTCCCATTTCTGAGTCCCGACTAATTCAGAGAGCAAATGAAATCAGCTTTACTGTGACAACAAGATCAATCTGGTTATCTAAATTACAGTAAATTCATTTAGGGGGCATTGCTACAGAGACTAGGCACTCCAATACAACTCAATCAATCCAAATATTTGCGTAATCATGCAGCGCTCTAAACCATTCAATAACAAGGCGTGAGGCTGAATTAGGCAGCCATGCCGTTTCAAATTTGCTGACATGTGAGCAGTCAAGCAAAACGCACATTTATAGAGTTGACATTTACCTAGGAAAAAACTGCTGCAAAATGTGTTTCCTCAAACATATGACTAATTGTTGTAAAGATACTTTTTGTTCCTTATTTGGAAATCAAAAGCATTCACATCCCATGTAACAGACAGACAGTATTTTTGTAATATAGCTATTTTGGGGGCAACAGCTTCATTTTCTCAGCATGGCTTAAGTTAAAAGGGAACGTGTGCTGAAACAGATTAAAACAAAAATCGACACATGAAATGTGCAAAAGATGCCACTACTCATAATAAGCTAATTCTGGTTTAGTGTTGACTGGCAGAGGGAGTAGTTCCACCATGATATCCATTAGGCACACAACCTACCCTAAGCTTACCCTGGCCTCCCTGTTTGCAGGAAATCAGAAACAGACATTCTCTTAATTTAGAGAGCAATTCAAAGTTCATTTGTCTTCTTTTCTACTCCAAATACACATCATCGCACTACTCAAAGATGGCACTCACTCTTGGCACATGGAGAAAAAAGATTTTATCTTTTCTAAGCATAGGAAACTTTTAGATTCCCAGTTCTTATTGAGGCTTTTGGGAAATCTTTCTAACTTACAATTTATTTAACAAACAAGTTATTAATGTCTTGTTCCCACTGAAAAACTAATTCAACATGAAAACAAATTCAAGGTGTTGACTTGGCCTCCAAATTCTCCAGATCTCAATCTGACTGAGTATGCGTGGGATGTGCTGGACATTGCGACTTATAGGACTTTATTAAAGCAGCTAATGTATTTGTGCCAGATAGCAGATGCATACAGACAATACTGTGCAAAAGTTCTTGCTACCTAAAAAAGCATTCATCTATGCTAGTGAAAACAATAAAAAACATAATTCCAAAAAACACGATTACAAGAACACAGGTTTAGCAGGAGATTTGCACATTAACATACACGCGCACACACACACACACACACACACACACACACACACACACACACACACACACACACAGGCATAATGAATTGTATGCAGTGTTGTAAGTGTGGTGCAGCTGAAAATTAAAAGCTGACCTGCCAGTTAGAGCAGTTCCTGACTGGCCCTTTAAACTTCCTGCATGCCAAATCAATGCTGTAACTAGTGCTGTGATGAAAGTACTGCTCCTGAGCTCCAGAGCCAGTTCTTCTAATGTCTCATTAGACAATCTATTACACTTACAGTGTATGTACAACAAAAGTCTACTTTTGCTCCTCCGTAGGTGGGTCTGATAAAAAACTGCAAAATTATTCATTAGGCCAGTTCTAAGTGTCATTTTGTCCTAATACTAGAGGCTGTGCAAACTGAAATGTTATGACTCAGTGGCATACACTGTGGCAGACACCGGTTTAACTAGGCAGGTCTGATGTCAAATGTCTGTCTACACACTCCCCCAAATAATTATGGCATAAATTTCTACTATTTGTAATGGGATAATTTAAGTGTTCTAGTGACTGTACAGACCAGTTGGGAGCAGGTAGGTTTCTTCTTTACAGAACTGGGGAATGATCACAGTTTCACCAATGTTAACTCATTTAACATATTTATTTATTTATTTATTATTGACCAGTGTGTCTCATTTATCACATCAACATTATTTAAAAAGTAGCATAGCTGAGGTCAAGTACTGATGCTTGAAGATTCTGCATTACAAACAGCAGTTCCACTGATCCACAGCCCAGGGTGGCTTTATAGTCCTCTATGCGATACTTGGCATTGGGTATGGTGACCTTAGGCCAAAGGGCTTAAAATCTGGACACTGAACCCTGTTTTTGGTCCTGGATTTTTACACAACTGGTTGGTAGAACATTAAAGATGGCCCATTAATTTTACAGTTCAATAAACTGATAACAAAATGCAGGGCTGTAACCTTGATTCAAGATCCAGATTAGAAGACCTCCACCTCTTAGTTTTACTCCTGGTTTATGTGTGAATTGTTGCACAGCATCAAGTTCTATTGATGATGCTTTTCTATGGAGATAGACCATGTTTATATATGAGCTGTGAGTGTGCAACTGAACACTTGTGTCAACAATAGGGGCACCTTAAAGTATCTGAATTTTGCATGAGTAGGAGTGCTTGAATACTTTTGGACATACACAAACATTTTGTATTTCCTAGGGATCATCCATAAAAAGTAATGACTGGTGTTTAAAAACAACCCTGTTAAATAGTGTTTCCTGTTAAATTATCACTTTTTGTCAGTATGGATTCTATAATTAATGATATTTTTATTTCACTTTTATAGTAATCAATGTCTTTTGCTCAAATGTGTAGTACGATAATTTTGTAATACTGTTATGCTACTTTGGTTTCTTTGGACAAAAAACATGAACTTAAAAAAAAGAGTAAAAAAACATGTTATTTTCCTTTCATCCTCATTTTATTAAATTGGTCAGATCATTTTTCAGCTCCCCAGCTAAAATGTCTGTCCATCCTTGGCAGTAAAGCTTGAATTTCAACAACTGCCCCTTCCTGGGGCAGTTTTGCTTTCTTTGAAACCAACAGACATAATTTCAGATGCTGCCTCTTTTTAACTCTTTTGAGTGATTAAAGGGGGTAGAAAATATTATTGTGCAGTAGGGTGCAGTGTGTAGGGACAGGACAACTTTTTTTCCCAGTAATATGGTGGCTACATTATTAATACATTATACACACATTTTATAAATATGTTACTGTTGGTAAGTAGTTTTAGGAGAATTGGGAGAATCTTTTCACGATAAAAAAAAAAAGTCCACATAAATATACATTGGATCATTTATTTCATTATAGCCACTGGTCAGCATGACTGCAATGTTATCCTGAGGCTACTGCAGATAAAACCAATACTCATTAGGAGTCAGTTGTCAGACAACCTAAACTGTTCCTTTCTTCATCAAAATATATAAGCGTACCCTTTCATTAAAATTCCGAAACTGAGGCTAAAATAGGACCTGATTGCTGGATCCTGTCACTACAAAAAAGAAGGGTTCCCCGAGGAGTGTCAACGGCAAACTAAACGCTGCTCTTTGTGAGGTGAGTAACCTAATTATAAAGAGACAGCTGAAAAAAACTCACCTACATTGTTTTATCGTCTCAGTTCCTCTGAGAGAAGTGTATGGAACACTCGTGAGAGAGAGAGAGAGAGAGAGAGAGAGAGAGAGAGTGAACATCCATTTAGAAGCCAGCACCCAGACAGTGCAGGGGAAATAAGCCATGCGTCTCTGTCAGGAGTCAGAACAAGGGATTACATCATGCCAGACACACAGACTTGAAAGCAGCAAAACCAGACAGACACACACTCGATGGGAGACAAAAAGAGACTCCCTAACTCAGAAGAAGATGATGTAACTCGACATTAATTGTATTCAAAAGCATGGACTGGAGCTTGAGGTAATTGCTTGCAAAATGATATGCTTGGATATTTACATTTGGCAGTGGGAGGAGAAAACGGGGCTACATTTTAGCTATACTGTGACGTCCCATCATACCTGCTGCTGATTAATGACCACATTTAAACAGTAACCAGACACATAAAAAAGTAAAAAAAACATCAACAAAAAAAAACAAAAAAAACCAATACGGTACTTATCTCTCATAGTCAAGCTTCAAATTGAATAATGCAGCCAGGCAGACTGATTACCACATGAGAGAGTAAGCCTGCCAAAAATAGAGCTTTAATTTCATTACAAACGAAGAATCATGTTTCTCAATATCAGCAGAGTTTCAAGGCCAACAGGAGGATGGGGATGGGAAAAAAGACCTGCGCCAGCTTAACTGTTGGGAACATGGTGGTACATTGGTTTAAAAAAACAAAACAAAAAAAAAACCCAGCCATTCAAATATCTGCAAAATGACGTAATTTAAAAAGGCCCACATGCTCTGAGAGTTTAGCGCAAGAGCACAGCACTGGAGTGGGCTGAAGTGGTCAGGAAATAAAAGTAGGGGTTTGGACAATAGGAAAGGGTGTGGGCTGTCCATCACTCAGCGGCCGAGGGGACACGTGACCCAAAGGGCAAATGAAACTGGCACCGGAGTTCACGGCTACAGCTCCTCTGGACAGCTGTCCTGCGAAGCAGCAATCCTAAAAACAAAGATTCCTAAATTCTTCTTCACCTAACCTGTAGATCTTTGTTAAAGTTTAGAAAGGTTCTTCACACTTACACATCTCATATACCAAAATGTATTTTTAAAGGTTCTTTAGGGTACCCATAGCAGTTCTGCTACAGCATTTCTTTATAATGGTATTAAGACAAACTAGGGGTTAGGATGTCTAACAGTAAGCCTCTTCGGGGTTTTTATGTTAATTATATAAAGGTAAAAAAGTTACAGATTCTTCAACTTACAAAACCCTGTATATGCCTCTCCACCATGAACCTTTAAGACCCTTTTCTTAAAAGTATTCTAAAACAGCTTCTTAGAAGTCAGGCACCACTTTCATAACCATTCCATGCAGTAACTTTCTGTGAGGCAGCTTTTAGAGGCACTAAACTCTGTGAATGTTTGGTTCCTATCAACAGCACTGTGAACAATTCTGACTCAGTAAGTTTCCCTATAATTAAGCACTGCACCTCAAAGTACTCTGAGCTGCCTCGCTTCCATCTGAACGATTAAGTTGTCCAGAAATATGGGAAAACCAGTGGAATTCTCCTTTAAGAGCGAGGAGTAAAAGGCCCCCTCCTCATCTTCAAATATCAAAACGGTAGTTTGAAGACACTTAAACGCGCTGAACCTGTAAGCAGCTCATAAAAGGCAGCCGAGTGAATCTGGGTTATATGATTCATGGCCCAACAGAGGCAATCATTTCAAACAAATACGTTATATGCGGTCATCTAGGTCTTTGAAGGACAAAGTTACCTTTGGCCCACCTAGATCTGGAGTTTATTTATCTGCTCTTATAAAAGGGGCAGTGCTGAAAACAGGAAGCAATAAGCATCCTATACTCCAAATCATTAGACGGTGACTGAAGATAATTAGAAAACAAACTGTGCTAACATTAAAATTAGTTAGTCCGCTGAAGATGGTAACCTTGACTTTAATTTACGTTTAACAAAATACACGTTACATTTGACTGAACTTCGTCCTAACTTTGCATGTAACAATCATACTAACCTGAACTTCAACCCAAAACCAAATCTTAACTCTGACCCTGGTTCTAATCCCAATCCTAGCAATAATGTTGATTCTACTCCTAACACCTAAGCTGTTTCACCAGACTTTTGTTACAATTTGCATATGTACACTTTAAAATAAAGCCTGACCAAAACTTGAATCTCCTTTGATACATTAAATACTTTATACATTAAATCTAGATATCAAACATTTTATGGGACAATATGATCAAAAATATTAGTTCAACTAACAAAAGCAAACTGGAAATAGCAACCTCAGAAGAAAAGGCCATAAAGCTTTTCTAGGCAGAGGGTTAGCTTCCTCTTTTAGGGCTTCTCTGTCTTTAACCACAAAAGCAGAACTGGTTCCTCATATGCTTAACCGTGCTTGCCAAACTGGAAGTGAATTTCGATCACATTCTAATTTTGAAAGGCACGTCCCTCTGCCTTTCTCTTTCTGCATTGTTGGAGAACCGGCCTGACCACCTGTTATCAATTACATCCTCGGATGCAGAAGCGCAGTGAAGGGGCGATATTTAAACCCAGTGCGTGTATCCCCCCCACCCCCAACTCCCCACCAGATTTCAGCTTAGCATGTTTGATGCATGTGACCTGCGTATGAGTGCGTTGCCTGAGTCAGATGGCATCCATCTTTGAATGGGATACAATGAGACAAAAAGTAGTGTTACCACAAGGAGTCTGAGAACACGCATATGTTCTTGTGTCATTCGAATTCAAATGGACCTTGCCAACACTAGGAAAAGCTGCATTCCGCTCTCTCATCTTAATTTCTGGCAGCTGGGCTGGTGGAGAACGTCAGTGACAGACATTTAGCTTCGACCAAAGAATGAATCGTTCATGAGAAAACCTTGTATCTGTAAAATGGAAGCTTTAGAGGAACACCAAAAAAAAAAAAAACCCAAAAAACCACTCTTCATTTCTTTTGTTTATTGCACATGAATGTTGTTTTGAGGTAAGAGTGAGTCATTTTTTACTTGAGATTATTTTTTAAAATCTCGTTTCTATTCCATTTTTCTTTCTAATTTTGTTGTGGCCACATCCCACCTGTTAGTTGGAATTGGTAAAACAAAAACGAAAATAACAACAGAAATGAGACTTAAAAATATTTAAACATAATGGTGAATAAAAGTAGAATGTAGAACATTTGAAATAAAAGTAGAATGATAAAAAACATTCACAGTAAGAGGGGTTGGTGCTGTGCAAAAAAAGCAAAAGCGATCTATCTGGGCTTTGGCTAAAGTTGAATCCATTAGGGTCTGGCGCTAGCGTTGGCAATGCCTCTCTGTATGAAAAGACACCTCTCCCTAAGTCCCTGCTCCAGGAACCAAGTCAAACCGCTGACCCAAAATGTTCAGTTATATACTGCATTACAGGGGAACAAATAAGGCTGAATCCTGCGCTGATTTACATCAGGCGTGTCATGGCCCGGCAGGGCGTGCTGAGTTCATTCATCTTTTTGCAAGCGATACACGGCCATATTTCCTCTCCATTTCCCTCCAGTGCATGCAAAGCCTGGGGAAGGGCCAGCACAGCCTACACCAGATGCAGAAGTGACTCCACAGCATTGTGAGTCACACTGCATTCAGATTACGCTCAATAATTTACACGGTGGCCACTCTCCCAGTGTCACACACCCTTATGGCAAATGGAACGGTTTGTACAACTTTCAATTATTAATGAATGTCCATATTTATACAACAGAGATCTTGTAAAGCAGTCTAGTGTTCACTTAAAGACTAAGCAGACTAGTCACTAAACTGTTAACTGTATGCGTCATTAACTGCTATTTATGAACACATCGTATAGTCATCATCAAAATCATTTCCCTTTACTGACATACTGATGTGATCCAATAAAGTACATCTTGAAGCACACTTAGAAAACAGACCTGTGGCCAACTTTTCATCCAGCTCTAGTCAGCATTGGATGATGTCAATTACTCCATGCTTACTACTGTTGACTACTATTTTTTGTGATTATTTAGGTTACAATACTATTCACATATTTTTACATGACCTCTATTTGTACAATAGTATAACCGACCAAAACTCATCCAGTCCTTGCATAATACACGGTACAAGATTAGGAGAATTTCCAAAACTCACTCAGTCCACTCGCACAGTCGCGAGTG
>JBBJLS010000109.1:31366776-31404432 GCA_037577275.1 Bryconaethiops microstoma
ACAGAAGTATGTTTACAATTTTTATGCAGTTAGCTGTCATTGACTCTATGCTGTGTCATGTAGTAGGATATAAATATAAAACTTTTGTGACATTGAATATCGATTTACTTAAAAAAATGTTTTCTTAAACAAATCAAATTTTTTACACAAATTTTCCCATACTGAAATGTGCAGGGGTTGCACTTTACAAACAGGCATTGAAAAATGACAAGCAACTGTAAAAATCCAATTTAAAAATTATTTCCCGTTAGAATTGCTTTCCAACAGGTAAAACAAGTAAAACGCGGAAATTTGCTCTTAATTTAGACCCACTTTTACTCTTCTAAAGATACATCTCATAATACATAACAGGGATCCTTTGATAGATGTGATGCACAAAAAAGGTATGGATCACTCAGAGATGCCGATGAAACTTCTTTCTAAATAGTTCTGAAATGTTTTGTTCAACTTACTTTCTCATCTGAGATTATATGCAAAGCTCAGCATCATACGAGAAGACGTACAGCTAAGTTGACCCTCTATTTAAAATGTAGTTCAAATATCCAAATGGGCTACTGAGAGATTGCAACACCAATTTTAAATTTTCTTTCCCATGGAAAATTTCTATGAAAAATGTCCTTAGAAATTCCCTAACAAACCTGAAAAACTAAATTGATGAATGCAAAAATCAGTCATTATATATATATCTCGCAGTGACATAAAAAAATCTCTGGTTACTTTGGAATTCCGGTATGAAGGCAGGAAGTGTGAGGCAGTCATTTTTTTCTGGTGTGTATATCGGTTAAATTGTTTCCAGATTGCATCTCTTATGCCCCTGTGGACAGTAGTGCTGCACACCTGGCTGCTGCCCCCAACTGTCCAGCTTGTGCCACTGCAAAACTATAACCAGGTGACCTAACAGAGTCCACTAGTGGCTTTTAAATAGGTCTAAATCTACAGGCATATGACATGGCCTCTGGCACACAGCCTGACATGCATTATGAGTTATGTATATTTAAAAGTTTCTTAAATGTTTGCTTGTGCTAAAATTGACCACGACATCAAACAAGAACAAAAGACATACACCACCAACAACAAAAGAACGAAAGAATAAAGAAATGAATGCCGTTTTAGAGTTTTAGAAATTATTTCAACATGATCTCCAAAATGCCCTTTTTGAGAACATATGAAGTTTCTCAACTGAGCCATGACAGCAAAGAGTTCAGTACTTGAATGTATATAAAATGCCGTGTCTTGTTGAAGTGGTTTTGAAATAACTATGGTTTGACAAAAGGCCGTTTAATTAAGCCCCTGCATTGACTGGAGCCTCCCAACGGATAAATCAACTGTTTCCTGCCAGGGCCTGCACTTCTATGGAATTCTAAAAGACTTCCGGCTACAGTCTGAATGAGCACAGAAGGAGGAGCGCATTTAGCTGCTATCTCTGAGTCAATGTAAAAACTTCCAGAACTCTCAGTCATCTAAAGCCCAGCACACGTGTAACAACGATGACACAGCCCCCAACTCTATCCAGACCACTTTACATGAATTTTTCAGCAGCTACAGTGCAGCCGTTTTCGGAGCGTATCAACAGCATGGAAAGCCATCCAGATCTGGCCTTCTTCTGCTCCCCTGTGCGTGACACCACAACCATTTAGAGGCACTTCTATCCTGACAGCAATTCCACCACCATTTTCAGCTGTCTCATTCCACTTTCTGTCCACCATCTAATTTGTGAAGCGGCTTTTGCTCCCCTCCTCTCCGGCCGTGGCCAGTTTCGGCTTGCGTCCTGCATTATTCACCGTTTCCAAGAACGCCTGTGCACCACAGAGCCCCCAGCCTACTTCCAACCCCAAGCCCTCCCCCCACCCCCTTTTCCATATTTGTCCTTTAGGACTCCTGGTTTACCATTTCGAATAAGCACGGTGGTTTTAGGACTTCACGCTGCGAATATCAATTTGGATGCCTCTTGTGAAACCTTTCGGTGCAGCCAAACAGCTGGAGACCAATTTAAACATGCATGCAGAAGAAACCGGCAGCCCACCAAGCTGTGGAACTGGCTCGCTCTCAGCAGGCCCACTCCAGCCACCAAGCAATCAGCTGACTGTCAGGAGAAGCAGGAGAGGGCATGAGAAATCAGGGAGGAAGCAAAAGCCAACACACTAACTGCAGAACGCTCCCATGTCACTCAAAGTGATGGACTCCAGCATCCACATAGAACAAAGTGGGATTTGCTTATAACTTAAAGTCCAGTGTTGCAAGTTGAAAGGAATACAGAGCAGGAATACAGAGCAGGGCTCAACTGGCATGAAAAGTTTGCGCTTGATACTGCTGCCAATTTAAAGATAGAATCCTGATAACTGATATTAATGGCAGATTTGACATTGTAGTTATTTTAAATTGTATATTTTTTATTATAGTTTTTTTACATAGTGGTTTGTTGCCCTCCACACAGCTGATTGGGGTTTGGATTCCTGCTGAGGTCAGCTCACCATGCCACCTTGGGCAAGGCTCCATACTTTACATTCACAGATCTTGGTAACACTGGTGGTTGCTCTGTATAAGAGCATCTTCCAAATGCATAAATGCCAAAGTGTGACAATGTGCATTAAGTAGATGTGAAAACGCATTTCAGTAATTACGATATCTGATGCAATCGTATCTGATATCTCATGCACCAAAATTTGCAAACTACCAGCACCAACCAACAACCCAGAGCTGCACATGTTCATTTACACTCAAACAGCCCAGATATACTCCCATTTATATTAAGCAGCAGCTGGATAGGCAACTTTTTCTTAATTCAAAATTCGGACTATAATCTGTAAGCCCAGTATCATGAATCTAATTGATTATCTGGGCTGATCACATCATTACAGCTTGCACTGAATGAATTGGGGAAATATCTAATTGTTCCCTTCTGAACATCTTTAGATGCAATTATTTTTAAGACATTAAGCCTTTTTGTCGTCAAGAAAACTAGCACATCCACCTTGTCAGACTTGATGCTCGAATGCCAAATGTAGTGTGCCAGACTGCTCATTCACAAACTATTATTAGATTTCATTATTATTAACTTTCAACAACGAAAAACCCTAAGATGGCATTGAATAATGTAGTATATGATTTAAAATTACAGCTCCCGAGAAAATCTTACTATTTCAAATCGTGGTTTGCTGTATGCATAAGCAGCGACAGTCAGCTAATCAGTCTCTATATAAAACAGGCATATGAACTTCAATCCAAATCATCCTTAGATGCAAATGGTTTCCTTACATTAGAGGTCTTAGAACAGACTTATAGTTTCTGGAAGAAAATATTAAGTTTGACATGCGACACCCCTGCAGTTTATGGGCAGTAACTATAATAATCATACTGTTTAAAAACGTGTTTTTTCTCAAGTCAAAAACTATACAAAATTCCCAACATGTGAAGACTGAGCAGAAATAAATGTACTGTAATTCACTGTGACTGTGTATGAGTGTATGTGTGTGGGACAATGTACTTACATGAGCCAATGTCTCCTTGTAACTGGAGTATCTGTGGGACAGGCATGGTTAGAACCACCACATCAAACTGCTCTGAGGAGCCCCCTTTCCGGCACACCTCCCAGCCAGACCCTCTGCGATAAACGTGTGTGACGTGATGGTCAAAGAGCACCTCGGCTGCTGCTTGGGTGTAGAGAGGCAGAGTTGGCAATGTTGTGGTGGACGGGAATGAAAGAAGACAGGAATACCATGGAGCGTGAAAGACAGGAGAAGAGAGAACACCAGAGAGGGTCACGCAAAGAGAAAAAGAGCTGATTTTGGCGTGCCTGAGAGTAATGACACATGCAAATAGCTGTCCTATCTCCCACAATAATAAAACAAGTACAGCAGACTCCCACAATTATAAATCAAGAAAAGCAAATGAAAAGTGAAAGGATGAAAGAAGCAGAATTGTACTGACTTGATAATGTTAATGATTTTACAGGTCAGAATCAAGAAGGATAAAAAGTAGGGCTTATATGGACATCATATATTTTAAGTATTTTATATGTGTGGATGATCGATTCTAGAAAAACATTGTGATTTTGCAGACTAATTTTGTGATAGGGACATAAATAAATTTTTTTTCCATAAATTAAACCACAGGTCTCTGTAGGCAAAACCAGCAGACCCTCTATTTCTGGCTTGAGGCTTAAACAATGAATGATTTATGCCTTTTCTGCCAATTTGCCGTCTTACTATTATTTTTTAAAATCAACCTGAAATTGAAACTGTCCTTTTTGTTAGTATTTGTTCTCAAATTGGCAGTTTTGATTTAAGGTAAGATGGGAAATTAGCAAACAACATTAATTGCTTGTTTTTGACTCATATTAAGCATTATTAATCAATTATAATCATACAATTTCAAGGACAAAATTATTTTTTCCTGTCATCTTTGATCTAAGCATAGTGAATTTGACTTTGTCGGGTCATTTCAGGGAGTAATATTAACCAACAATATCATGTTTCATCTCCCCCTCCCACCACCTCTATCATCGTGCAGAAATGCTAGCTCAGAGATGCTCCTTAATATCTTGTTTCATTCTGAAATATGACACATTACAGACGGACAAAGCTGAGGTTTAATGTGAGGTTTACTTCTAATTGTAGCTCTTGTAATTAAAAATTTCACTCTTTCTTATTAATCTATATAAAAAGGATGAATCATTTAACCATTCTTATATGTAGGATCTGTAACTGATGCTTACCTGACTGAGTTGTGTTTTTAAGGTCGCATGCATGCAGCTGCCTTTACTCAATTTTTTTCTCCTTTTGTCTTTATTATTGCACATGTTAAAATTCAAAACATCCTTCGCTGAGCCTAATACCATCAGCCTTTATGATTTCAATGGCCATAAATCAGTTTACACAGTCTATCCAAGTGGCACTTTGCCACATTTTAAAAGTCAAATTTGAGTGGAAAACCAGTTGAACCGTCCAGGGCGCTCTGACCAACTCCATTTCAAGGAACACAATTCTGTCAATAACAAGAAAAAGCCTCTTTGCAAAACAATATTCTACCAAATGAATCAGCTCAAAGGTCCCTGGCATTGTCACATTTCGTTCATAATTTCAAGACAAAAAGCAAATATGATGTGAACATTTAGGGAACAGTGGACATAATTTTACTTCCTTAATGAAAACTGAACATCAGCTGAATCAGACAAAGCCCAGTGCACTCTGTGAGAATATTGTACTTCAACATTATAATACATTTTTAATAGGGCTTGAAAAATAAAATTCAGTACTTTTATGGCAATCCAATGACTACAAAAGGAATTCAACAGACTTTTCCAAATTTATGCAGAATTAAATGGTTAAGATGTAAAAAAAAAAAAAATATTCAAAGTTGTTTGATATGAAACGTTTAGAGAAACTTACCAAGTCCTCTACCAACTCACCAACAATTTTTCACAGTGGTGGCGACAGGGGCCAGACAACTAAAGTGTCTGATGTCTCTAAAAGCTCCCTCACAGAAAGTCATTACATGCAGTGGTCATGAATACACAGCCTGATGTCTATGACAAGACAAGATTTTGGCCAAAAGCTTGTTTTTATAAATCTATTTGTAGTCTAACAATTCATTATTCTAGACTTTATTCCAGACTGCACTATTTTACCATAATGAGAATTATACATAAAAGCTCACATTAGGGTTCACTGGTAATTTTGGAGAGAAAGTAAAATGGCTTCTACCAAGTTTCTACCATAGTTATTGTAAAAAAAGACAGTAAGTTTCACTACACTCATATCAGAACACTATGAATGACTGTTTACATCCCAACCAATAATTTATGCTGCAATTTTGGAATTCCCCTTTAAATAATACCAAACTCTGAATGAAATCTGAGATCATTCACAATCAAAGTCCAGCAAAAACAATTACAGCAGAAGATTCACTTACCTGACTCTTTCAGGTAATGTTTGACAATGCAGGACACTCCAGAAGGAGTTACATAGTTAATGCTTCCTTCTTCTTTTAACACCATGCCCTCCACTGGGGCCTCGAGTGGTTTTAAAACACCATGCTGCAGGAGTTCTTCATAAAAGCTAGAAAAAAGTGACATTAAAAATGTATACAAAACCTAATATGAAGTTATTCATAAAGCCAACGCTATACCTGACGGATGCTATTAAATGCATTTAATTTCCTCTTGTTGTTAATCATTTTTTGCATATATATGTTTACACACAGCTATATACAAATGGCGCTCCTGTTCCAATTACATATTGTGTTGAGGTATACATCCTCATCAGAGAAAACACTTTGGCACATTTTAATGCAGTTACTGTTTACTGAATTTAACATACTGGGGAAAAAAAAATTAAAATGTGGCCTGTGCAAAAGTTATTGAGCATAAATGTACATATTTTTCCAGTATGTTAAACTCAGCAAAAAAACTGAAACGAACCGTGCACTGTAATGTGCTATAAAAATAATTTGACCAGAGGTGGCTAAACCTTTGCACATGACTGCATGTTTTGGGATTGTCCTCTTATTAGCAATTACGCATTAGATCTGACATGGGGAGAATATACAGACTTGCCAATATACACATTAGCAACACCTCTACACATCTACACTGAATGTCCACTGTCCAAAAACTCCACTCTATGCAGCAAACATACACAAACACACTAACATGCCACTGCCACCACGTCGGTGTCACTGAATCCACCACCCAAATGGTGCCTTCTTACTGGTGGTCCTGTGGGGGTCCTCACCAGTGACCACAAAGAATGTAAATACAAGGTAGGTGTAACAAATGAAGTGGTTTGTCGGTATATAATCTCAACCTGTTCAGTTTTTACAATCAGATTATTATTGGCTGGTTTTACAGCTGCTAAAAACACTGGTTTCCTAAAAAACAGACAACCTAGAATGCACATCCGCTACACTAAATGAAGCATGTCCTAAAACAGTTCAGGCTTCAGTGGATATTACTGCTGACCTAAACAACTTGTACGGTTACGAGGTTACCTCACCCGACCTTTTTTCCTTTGTTAAATAATATGTTGTTTTGTTTTTAACTCTGCCCATTACACTATAAATGCCAATAGACTTTTGATCACAAAACAAAGCTAATATGAATGATGATCACATCATGCAGACACAGTATGATTTGATAGGTCTAATCAAACAGACAGAAACTGACCCACCTCTTGTGAGTTCTGGAGTAATATGGGGTAGCAGTGATATACTGAGCGCCAAGATCAGCTGTGCACAATGTATTGTTGGGACTTCTGCTTGTAGACATTCTTCCCCCTAAGACACACATTAAAAAGATACACTCTAAATGATACTCATCCAGGTAGTAACTACTGTAATCAAGAAATGATTCGAGTGTTTGTTAGTACTGGGCAGTTACACAATGTTACAGAAACCCTGTGCTGTTTTCTATTTCTCACAGCACAGCTCAGCCAGAGTCAGTCATCAGAGAATGAACTCAGAGAGCCCATAGCCAGTGTGTGCATGAACAGCACTTCTGAGCAAGGAATGAAAAACGTTGAGACTGAGGATGACGCACCATGAATCATGTGTAATAAAAATGAATGAAGTTTTGAAACAAGAAATTAAGGAGGACAGACCAGCCTGGCCCTTATTAAGGCATTTCAGTTGATAGAAATTGTCGCTTTGAATGACTATTGTAGAAATATGCAGGTATTCTACAGTAATAACACAAATACATGATAAGCATTCTTGCTTGACATAATTGCTTTCAAAACGACACACACAACACATTCAAAAATACATAATTACGGACTTTACATCTCTTGCGTGACCTGTGTCATGTAAACAGGTAGCTCGGCGAGTTACTCATTCATATACCTCATCATGAAAATAACAGTAATGCTGTCTGTAGCCGACAACATGACTGTTATTTACAAGATGAGCTGTAAAAATTACACAGTCATTTTGTGCTGTTCCCCCTGCAATTAAATGAACAAATGAAATGAAAGCTAAAGCTAAAGCTAACCTGTGCCCCTGGACTTCTCCCATACAACTAGTTTAACTTTGTCTGACAGCTCCCTCCGAAGCAGACAGGCACATATGCTGCCTGTAAGTCCAGCTCCAACTATGAGCACTCGTGACATCTGGAAAAATAATGATCAAATGTATTTATAGGTATGTTTGTATTGTTAAGTTCTGTAAGTCCTGCAGCAGCGTCCGAAAACGCTGACGGTCCCTTTAAGACTCAGGGACTCCTTTTCAGATGGCCAATCAAAATTCTCCCCGAGTTTAACCACAGAGACAGAACACAAGATCAATATGAAAACCCTTTTATAAAAAAGATCTTCATGACTCGCAACCATGAAATGATTTAGTCACACTTACATACTAAAACCTAAGACATAGTCCTGGACTAAATGTTCCTTTCAATGGAGAGGCTTCACTCTAAATGCTGGGTAGTTCAGGATCAGGCTATACAGTACTCATAAAATTACACTACTCATAAAACACGAAAGCCTTGGGACGCCTGACCATTACAGTGTGATATAATGACATTCCATTCAAATACATAGACTGCATATGGAGTTGGTCCCCCCTTTGCAGCTATAACAGCTTCCACTCTTCTTTGAAGAACTGTGTCCACAAAGTTGGAAGCATGGCGTTGTCCAGAAACATTAAGATTAAGGCCTTCGTTGGAAGTAAGGGGCCACCTGAATTCATTAATTAGAAGGTGTGTCCTAAAACTTTTGTCCATATAGTGTACTACAAATGTGATCTTCAAACGGGCAAAACCTACAACTCTTTTGTTGATGTTGGTGTTGGTTGTACTAGGCGTTGATCCATCACATCACATAATGATCACACATTACCATAATCATCTGAGGTGATGTCATTGTCTTTTACCTTTCCCCCCCATCACCCCCACCCAGATGTCTACCCACGTGCTGAGAACAGCTGGGGGGCGGGGGGCGGAGCCGCAACAGGCCCCGCCCAGTGGCGTTAGTGCTCTCCTAAGACTTTGTTGCTAAGCTTGTTGTCAACTGGAGCTGAAGGTGAGAGCTGTTTCAAATTACTATTTGTCTCTTAAATACTATTAGTTCAAAATGACTTAACATATTTTAAACGTGTATGCTAGGATACTCGAATAAAGAGCATGTAACGTTAACTTTTCAGCTCCGTCGTGGTTAGCATAGTTCCTTCTTTGACAAAGTTGTGCTGGGCTCGTAGCTGCAGAGTAGTAACATGTTTATAACGTGTTTTCAGTGACACGATACTGCACTATGATATAGGACTGTATTGTATTGTATTGTGTATTTAGTATATTTATTCTTTTTACACATTATGGTACTAGGTTCAGACGCTGTTACTTAAAACCACTGAATAACCCACAATCGGTATTTATTAAATACTGTGTTAAACCAAGACGAAATCTTTACTAAAATACTGATATGGAATCCTTTCATTTGGGCAACTACCACAAGCTATAAAAACATTTCACATGTTGCCCTGCCGTGTTTTAAGGGTGCTGAGGCTTCATGCAAACCGTTTGGCTTCTGTAACTTCTGTGAACTCTCACTTAATCACGTCCTTGCACCACTGCTTTTGGAGACCAAATGACATTTAAATGGAGCAAAATCCAATGCTAGTGTCTGTTGTTCGTTTTGTTTAGTCAAACTGCATAAGCTGACTCCCCATGGTACCTCATGAAATAATGAGTGTAAATGGACTTTTGAATCGAAAAAAATACTTTAAAGACTAAGCAAATGTGGTTTCAGGCTACACGTGCTCTTTTTTCCTCACAATCCCTCTGTTTTTGAATGATTCACAGAGATGTTATGGCTGCTGTTGTCTTTGGGGCTGCTTGCATCAGGGCTGGTCCAGGGCAGGCCGTCCAAAAGGAGAGGACTGGATCCCGAAGTTAATATGAATATTGTAAGTAATTGATATTGTACGAATGCCAGATTACTTTGTATTCAGTCACTTCCATGTGAAAGATTTTTGTGTATTCATGATCTAGAAATATGGATTTAAAATGTAACTCAGTGTGGGTAGACATGCATCAGCATTTACATCAACTGTGAACTTTGCACCCTCAGGTCAGGTGGAACATCAGGTCAGGTGTTTTCACTTCCTATTTTTACATGTGATTTACATGGACCTGAACCTTCACGTGACCGCTGTCTATATCTTTGGCCACCTTTCTTTTCCTCTTTTTCTAAGATTTGCTGTGGCTTGTTCTGAGCTGTTACATGCAGATCACGCTGTACTGTCTTCCAGCTTTACTAGATGGTGAAAGCACTTCTACTGCTGTCTTTGGTGTCAGTTAAAGATTGAATCAACAAAGAGTAAAATATCAGAGGATTGGTACAACCCCCAAAAAAGACATTGTCTTCTGTAGAAGACTCTCATTAAACAGGGATTGTTCCATTGTATAGAACAGTGTAGTATGATGTTGTACAGTATTGTATTGTATTATGTATTTAGTTTATTTTTTCTTTTGACATATTATGGTACTAGGTTTAAACACGTTCTGGCAAACTAGCTCAGTTCCTTAAAACCACTGGATAACCCGCAATCAGTATTTAAATATTTGCACAGTTTAGCAATCAATTCATAACCTATTATTGGAACCACATGAGATAAGGCTGTTGATTTTTTATATTTGAGGTTTTCACTGAACTGCAAAAAAAGGCTGGCTGCATTATAATTCCTTGAACTGTGAATTTGGTCAAGGTCACTGCCCTCTATCAGGCTTACTCAAGTGCCCCAGACTAGTTTTTTCTTCCCAACACAGCCATTTTTCATGCTTAAATGCAGTATGAAGCAGTGTGTGTATGAGAGAGAGAGAGAGAGAGAGAGAGAAGTGCATCTCTTCCTATGTCCTAAACCTCGTTAATGTGATGTTGAGCCAGCAGTGAGTTTATCCTTAAGTGGCCTGACAGACAGTGTGCAGACTGCAGGCCCCAGGGGGAGTGGGAAATTGCGGTACCTTTAATTATGCATGAGAAGATTGCATGGCAGGCCTGGAACCAACACGCTCACACAGTTTTCTTTGAAGTTCTAGCTTAGAATGTATTTCATATCAAAAGGAGGGAAAGGTTGATGCCACACAACAGAAATAATTGTGTTCTTTAAGTAACAAATTGCTAACCTATTTTGTGCAGAAGTTACCGTCTCAGTATGTTCTGTTTATGGTGGATTTGACCTTATTCTGAAGTGGTGGATGTACAATGTACTGTATTGGGCACATATTTAAGCAATTTCCTTTGGGATCAATAACGTTTTCTGATTCTGATTCTGATAGCTGGAATAGGATTGTTTTCTTCATCTATGATCTGGTAGTGTAGCTGTCCAAATGATTTTGAAGTGACTAGTCAAATTAAGTATGAAAATCCCATTTGCTCCAATTGATAATCTCATTTGTCTCAAGTGAAACACATTTGTCTCAAGGGAAACACAGTATCTGTTAATGTCACGGACTTCCAGGCCTCCACACACAAAGCTCACATGATGAATATGTGTTTTTGCAACATAAGCCAGATCACATTGTATTAAGTTAAATCTTGGGTTAAAGTAATGTAGAAAGTCTGTTAATATGTAGTTACCATTCTGAACATATGATTACTGTGTAAACACATTATCATTATCCTGATAATGAGTGGTGCATCACTGTTGTTTTTCCTTTACAGTTTGTTTACACTGGGTGCTACACTCATGTCCTGATTTGTTAATCTATACGTACTGCCTTGGACTTTACTCCTGTCTGAATTGTTGTGTCTGTGTGTCACAGAGTGAGATTATCAGGCACTGGGGTTATCCAGCAGAAGAGTTTGAGGTGGTCACTGAGGATGGCTACATCCTGAGTGTCAACAGAATCCCACATGGCACCAAGAAAAATTCCTGGCAAGGTGAGAGAATTAGTGTCATAGATCAGATTTAAATCTGTTTTAAATGCATCTAGAGTGCGTTTACCCCTGCATTTTTATGTGAGTGGGTACATTATACTGATACTCAAGATGCATGAAACAACCAGGTACAATTGCGATAAAATTAATGCTAAATTAATGGAATGGAAAAAATTAGTCTAGAACGATATGAAGTGTGGAGAACATTCTAAAAGAGCTGACTGGAAGAGAACATTCTAGAACAGTATGAAAGGAGGAGAGCATTCAAGGACCGTTTAAATTTGACATGACATTCAAAAAAGAGTACAAATGAGTCACAACAATGTAGGCAAAACATTCTAGAACAGTATGAATGGAAAGAGCATTTCAGAACTATGTGAAAATTATTGTATTTTAAAACGTCAAACGTTTTGGCATGCACTGAGATTTACATGTTGCTTACTTAATATTCACCAAAATACACTAACAAATAAATAGACACTATGCTCACAATTTGAGTGCCTTTATTAGACAGAAAGTGCCATATTTTATATGTATCCCTACTGCCCTACAAAAAGATTTAACAAGTGCATTTAAAGTTGAAGGTCAACTTAGAATTTGACTCTCCATCACCACACTACCAGTTAATAGGATGTGCCTGTTGCATATTCTTTCCAAGTTGTAAAAGAAACTTGTTTTATTTGACATATTTCTATTTGTAGTTGTTCACTCAACAACCTTCCAGTGATTAACAAGAATAAAATCTGCAGTTTAATCAGAATCAGAAAACTTTATTGGTCCTAAAGGAAACTGCTTGTGTTATGACTGCACAGATACACAAAGACGAGAACAATATAAAATCATTATAAAACGAATAAAATATCTGCAGAAAATACTCATAATGAAATACACTATACTATATACACAAATGCTGGGTCTAAATACTATAGATAAGTAACTTACAGTTAAGTCAATTACTAATAATACAAATAGTAAATAGGAGTGTGTTATAGCATGTAATAGTGATGGGTATTATATAAGTAATATTGACAGAAGTGATATTTCACATGGTATACTATTGCACATAATAAAAATTGCACATTTATGATTTAGCACCCAATAAGATTGCACAAATGATTTAGCACCTAATAAGATTGCACAAGATATTGCACGGGGTATGACTATTGCACATAATAATAAGATACACATACTGAGAGTTATTTAAAAACCAATAAGAATCTGCACAACAAAGTACCATCAGGTTACTGTACAGATTATTGTGTGGATCTGAGAAATCTGACACATCAACCCAACGTTTGGCTGTTGGTGTTTGTTGAAGAATGTTGGGTTTGTGTTATCTGTTTTTTAGGACAGACCTGATCATATGTGTTCATGCTTCAGCACTTAGCATGAATAATTAAACATGGGAGCCAGACTGCACTTGTGCAGTCAGTGGAAAACATGAGTCTCTCCTAGAAGTCCTACAAAAATAAATCTTGATGTCTAAATTCGCATGTGAGCAGTCAAATACACTCACGCACGCTCGTGCACTGTGGCGAAGATTGCACTTGCTTCCTCTGCAGAAGTGGAGAGGTTGCAACACGAAAGAAAAATTTCCCACATTCTCGGCCTACCTCCATGTTGAAACTGTAATACCCCCATGAAGCAAAAAGAGAGATGTGTGTTTTTTGCATTAGTCACTCTGGTGTGCAGGGGAGGATTTATTTTGCTCTCTTGCTATTATAAAACCACTATTGATCAGGACTTGCTGCCCACGCTTGAGCCTGGTTTTAATGGATGTTTTTTAGTTTTGTCATTTCAAACCACACATACCACCTTTGTACTGCATATAGAGGCTTACTGAACAGTTTTCTGCATGATATAAATTACTTTGGGAAGTATTTGTGTAAATTAAACAATTTGGAAATGTATATGTGTAAATCAAGAAAACTGCAAAAAGCATGAGTGAATTGAGTTGTTGATTTCATGAACATGAATTGGGCAGTTATGTGATCATGTGTTTTTATTGCAAGGTGTTTGCGATTCAGGCCCGACTGTGGTTAAAGGTTTTAGTTTAATGACAGTGGAGCTTGATTACACATCACACACATGGAGGATGTTCATTAGTGAAATTCTGTGCTTAGTAAAATATCACTTACTTCATCATTTATTCCTCTTTATTTGTTTAATGAGCAAATTGATTCCTAAAACTTCTGCATACAGTCATTTGACCAGGGTAGAGCATTGGAACAGACATACCAGTTAAACAGCAGCTCCCTTCACTACTTTAAGACAGTGTCTCGTGATATTCGAAGTGACTTCGTTGACACAAATCCCTCTGCTGGAGGATGTCAAGGTCAAGGCTAGAAGTCCCTTTATTAAGCGAAATCAGATTAGACATTATAGCCTCAGTGTTTCAGTATGTATAAATAAACACTAGTGTTAATATTGACTTTAGTCCTGTATATCAGTGAGGCTTTTGGTATTTGTATCTGTGGGGTAAACTGGCTGGTAACTACTAATGAAGAATTTTTACTTGTGATAAATAAGTAAAGGGCTCATCAAGCTGTTTGTGTCAGTTGACAGTTTGTGATTGGTGTCGTGGTGTCAAATGAATTCAGTGCGATAAGCGACGGAGCTCAACAGTGCCACTGGAGATGCATCTCATTTCCTGCTGTTCCATTTCTCTGATCCACACAGAACACAGCACAGCATGTCTCAGTGGAACGCAAGAGCACCTGAAAGAACTTTCTCTAGTTCACAGAAATGGTAGGCTTTCATCTCTTCAGGGTCAGGAAACATTAACAAGTAAATAAGATATGAATCTCGTGAAGAATTTTAGATGCTGGTATTTGGTATAAGTTAAAACTGTTAATCTATAACGAAGTCTCTTTCACCCTGTGACATCAAGTAGACTCTGTTAGGTGCAATATAGACTTCTGAGCAGGTTTCCCAGACAAAGACCCTGTTTAAGGCTGGTCATTTTATGTGACTAGTACCTGGATTGTAAACTGATGAGATTTAAACAGATAGTCAAAAGTGTAGTCAAAAGTGTCTTCAGTTAGTCAGATTGAAATCTGACTGCTATGTGGCACATCATACACAGATTTGTTCCTAAACAACAACCAAAGGCCTGTGTTGCTCCTTGGTTTTCAGATTGAATGTCACTGCTTAATTTCTTACATGTCAATCAGATATTTGTAAGATGACCGATAAGAATATTTAGCCTTCTTTATGGGCCACATGTTAAACTTCTGTATCATCGTACAACATTTTAACAGGTGACCCATTAAGGAGGCTAAACGAGACAATATTAAGATTACCAAACTGACACTTCACGTAAGATAACTAACTTGAAACAAGGAAATGAACTGGAGAACTGGCAATGCCCTAGTTAAGTAGCGGCAGTCAAAGGGGCAGTTCCTGTATTCATAACAGAGGGGTTTTCATTGTCAAATGTGTGTTGGAGAGCTGAATGGATTTACACCGGTGTAATATGGCTAAATGCAGCCAGTTCCTCAACTGGTTTCAGTGATTAGATTTTAATCTGTTTTAAATGCATCTAGGCAGCTGGTGGCCTAGTGGTTAGGGCGTTTGGCCTACAATCAGGAAGTCATGGGTTCAAATCTCAAGACTGCTAAGCACCTCTGAGGTACCCTTGAGTAAGGTACCATCCCCACACACTGCTCCCCGGGCACTGTGTTCCTGGCTGCCTGCTGCAGAGGAAGAATTTTGTGCTGTTCACATTGTGTGCTGTGGTGTGTTCACATATGACAGAATGGTCAATTTACTTTACACTAGAGTGTGTTTTTAATGGGAGTAGGTACATTATACTGATACTTAAGATGTATGAAATAACCAGGTGTAAGTGGGATCTACGATTAATGCTAAATCTACACCACAAAGTATTTCAGATGGTGAATCACCACTACATCACAGTTAAGTCCAAGGCTAGGCTCTATCCATGTGAATTAAACTGACCCTCTATAGCCCTCAAGTGTGCTTCAGGTTGGTCCTTGTGATATAGTTCAGAAGTTCTGGTTAGTTACTTGTATTTTTCTTTAAATATGGTAAACGCAGATTAAATTGAACTGAGGTTTGAATCAGCAGTTTCTCACCACTGATCTTTACTTCCCATGTGCACTGTGGCTAACTCTTTCTCTGTCTCTCTGTCTCTGTCTCTTTCTGTCTCTCTCTCTCTTTCTCACTCTCTCACTTTCTCTCTCTCACTCTCTGTCAGTCCTCTGAGATTAGCAAGCAGTTATGTAAAGTGAAAAACCTCAGCCCCACTCTCCAGGTTCTAGCTGTGAGACTGAGTTTGCGGGATAAGGTGGGGGATGGAGCAGAAAGAATGGCTGGTATGAAGTAAAACAATCCTATCAGCCTGGGCCCTGTTTGTGCTCCCGAGAGGACCAGCTCACATCCTGTTTCTGACGGAGGTCAGCGATAAAGCTCCCAAAAAAGAAAACGTGAAATTGCGGAGGGGGGGTGGGGGGAAGGGACGGGGACATTTTTTCCCACCTAAAGCTGGTACACACACTCCCCCTGCTGACTGCAGAGAAAATGCCAGGACTGAGTAATTAACATGAGAATGATATAACAGCATTTGATCTATTTGATCATATTCCTGTCTCTTACGCACTGGACTGATGTTAACATTGTGTTTGTGATAGATGCCAAGCCTGTGGTCTTCCTCCAGCATGGTCTTCTGGCTGCAGGGAGTAACTGGGTGACCAACCTCCCAAACACCAGTCTCGGCTTTCTGCTGGCTGACGCCGGGTTTGATGTGTGGCTGGGTAACAGCCGAGGGAACACCTGGTCAAGAAAACATGTCAGCCTGACACCTGAACAAAGTCAGTTCTGGGAGTTTAGGTGAGAACTGTTTGCTGTCTTTTGGAGTTGATTTCTTATAGCATTAAATTGCCCAGTTCCATATATAATTATTTTTCTCCCTGAAGTCCATTTACATTTATATGTTTTTTATCATAATTTAGTTTTACTCAACCATTTTCCAACCTTTTTTTATCCCTTAGAATTAAACAGGCTGTTGTCAGTGTTCCTTAAAGACTGATAACTGTAAATTATTTCCCCAAATTACGAGAGTCGACTAGATTGAAACACTATAGGCTGTATGTTAGTAAATTATACAATGTCATTATTAAAACTCATGGAGTTTGAATGGAGTCTATGGATTCATACTGTATTAAAATCATCACAAAAATCCTTATATTTTTATACATTTCCAGTAAGACTAATAATGCAAATTCAATAAAATGGTTTCATAATGGCTTGTGCAGCAGTATGAGCCTATTTCTTAGAGTGAGCTTGATTACTAGTCAAATGAACAATGTTTATTATGAGCCTTGTTTTCATAGTTTCACTCTCCTTGTTGTGTTTGTGGCAGTCACGATGAAATGGCTAAGAAGGACCTTCCAGCAGTTATAAACTTCATCACAAAAACCACAGGACAGGAGAAGATTTTCTATGTTGGCCATTCTCAGGGAACCACTATTGGTAAAGTGTTGTTATCTCACCTCTGATGCTGTATCATTGCTTCTGGTTTACTCTTTCAAAGTTCAGTCTCAGTAGCTGCTTTTTGTGCACAAGTAATCGCAATTGCAAATTTACTCTCATGAATCCATGAAACTGCCCTCCACATCTCAGTAGCTTTTTCTTCTCACAGTTGGAGAAGAAGGATGGACAGAAACACTAATGCACTTTATCAGATCTGTATCAAGAGCAGAGTTTGATTTTCACCTCTCTCAGAGATTAAAGTTTGGAACTGTTTATCTGATAGGGAAAGTTTTGGTGGTCTACCAGGTTTTGCAGGGTTGCTAAAAGTCTCATTTTCTCTCTATCATTGAATCACTTTATCATTTTAATCCTCCTGTTTTTTTTCCACCTTTTCTTTGATCTTCTGTATGTGAGTGAAATTATTTTGTATCTGTTCCTTTCTAGTATCTATCATTTAGCTCTTGAAATATGAATAACATGGACTTAAAGACTGTTTTGACTGTGATCTCTGACATTTCTACAGTACAGCTCATCTGGAGTTAAGTACAGTACGTAGAGTATTATGCAAAAATGTGCCCCCCCCCTTAATCAAATGACAATGTTTATTGATTTTCTAAGTGAAAATTAGTACACATCCTCTACATATAATGCACAGTGATTTTTTTGGCTACATTTTAAGATATTAGACATAAAATGCAGACTGTTCAAAATGTATTTATACAGATATATGTATACAAATATGTAAATAAATATATTGTGCACGAAAAATAGTGGAAAGTGGAAATAGTTTGTTCTCTGCAGATGTGTTAACGTTTTTTATAGATCAATCTCAGTGGGAGGTGTTCAGACTTTTACATATAACCTACATGAGGTTAACTGGCTATTAACTACTAATAATGAATTATGATTTGGGAAAAAGAAAGTACAAAAATTAAGATATAAAAAAGCTTCATATACAGCTAAATATTGCATTTATTGAATTCTGTCTGTAAAATTCTTGTAATTCGTAACTATATTTAGTTCTTTATTATTTATAAATTAGGGTTTGAAGTATCGTAAATGAAACTGCTGGGTAACACTACACTTAAGGCCAGTATTCATCAGGCTATATGACAAGCAACTACTTTAGTCAATTTCAATGTCATTTTACCTCAGAACATGTTAAGAGAACTAAGGCGTGTCGGAGTAGACCTTTATAAATGTTTATATAGGTTTATGTCATTTGTGAAATGTCACCTTATAAATACAGGCCTTAAGTGAAGTGTTCCCCAGATTTGAATAACACATGACTAATGTATGACCTGATTTCTTTGTGTTTTTGTAGCCTTCATGGGTTTTTCCACAATTCCAGAGCTCGCTAGCAAAATCAAGATGTTTTTTGCCTTGGCTCCTGTAGCCACAGTTCAATTCGCAAGCAGTCCCATGACCAAATTGTCCATCTTCTCAGAACAGTTGATTTGGGTAAGAATGAGCAATCAAATAGCACCATAGCATGTACACATTGAAGGCCAACACATTTGCGCTCATCTGTCTGATGTGGTTCAAACTCTAAACATTTACACATTTTTCTTCAATTCTCAGGACCTCTTTGGAAAGAAAGACTTTTTTCCTCAGAATGAGCTCATCAAATTTTTCGCCACAGAATTCTGCTCTAAGAAACCAATCAGCATGCTATGTGGGAACATATTCTTCCTGCTGTGTGGCTTTGATGAGAAGAACCTGAACATGGTATTTGTTTAATTACGTCTTAGTCCAGACCGACAACAGTTTAGACGTACAGTAGCTTTGAATTCCCTGTAAGCATAATTACCATTCCCTGGGCTTAAACTGGAATGATACTATATTATTATACCTAGAGATGGATGATCTATTGTGATACCTGAAAACACATGTTATAATATTTTGTTTTTATGAAGCTGTAACAGATAAACCTTACCTGCAGAACCTTCAAAAGGAAAATAAATTAACCTGAAACTATTTTTTTAGTTGTATCCAATAAGGAACAAAAGGAAAAGTCAAATGGGGCTAACATACAATCAGCTACTTGTTTCTTTAAAAATATGACAGCATTGGTTTTATTGTTTAAAAGGGATTTATAATCAGTCAATCGAATAAGTTCTAGAAATTACATCTTTGATGTGTTCAGGAATGCATATTGTGTAATTTACTGTTTTAAAGGTATCATCATATTGCCCACCTCTAGTTACAGTTGTCTTCTTCTGTTTAGATCTTATGTCTGTTCCTTTCTCTTATCAGACCAGGACGCCTGTATACACCACACATTGCCCAGCCGGAACATCTGTCCAGAACATGGTGCACTGGTCTCAGGTAACAGCAGATCACTTCCACATTTTTGTTCTGCACACCAGCACTTACAAGATATGACACATACATTTCCTAGACACTGAAGAAATGAGTGATGCTTCTAAAAAGTAGGCTTGAAGAAGCCTTTGACAGTTGCGTTCACCAGGCTCAGTGAGATGTCAGTGTGTGAAATTGCAGAGCAGAGAACTGCTGCTGCCTGCTGTCATCTGCAGCTTGCGGATGATGCTCCCGGCTGCACGCGGGGCCGCTCTCCCACTAGCACCCTGCGTGTGTGCTCTGAGGCACTCCCCAACTCCTTTGATGTGTTTTTTTTTCTCCTAAACTTATTTTCACTTACCGTCTCCTCTCTTCCTCTCAAATTTCTGCCAGTCGAAAGCTGTGGTGGAGACTTTTCTCTCATGCCATTTGATTGCCTGTGACGGCTTTATTTTTTGCACCCAACAATTTGAAATGGTTGCCAGAAATAGTTTTCACTTGGTCTTGATGGGTTGAAAAATTAATGTGCCTCTTCGTGTTTGGTGATTTTGAGATAAATATTTTTCAACTGAATCACCATTTTGACATTCAGTCGGCTGTTAAATGCTGAAAATATACGTTGCTTTATCTGAATAAATGCGGTGCACACTTCTTTATAGCACGGTTCCTATAGCATCAAAGATGTTATTCCTAATAATTAATGATAACTGAAGTTGTAATTCTCTCAATAGACATGAGAATTGACTTTCCTTCTGTCTATATTGTTGCTTAAACAGACAGTGATATGAAGTACTAACAAAAAATTCTTTAAACAGGCTGTGAAAAATGGGCAACTGATGGCGTACGACTATGGAAAAGCTGGAAATATGGCTCATTACAACCAGGTAAAGGAAAGTATATCATAGAATTGTAAAAACGGTAGTTTGGATGAATCAAGACCACCAAACAAATGTAATTAATTTTAGTAAAAAAAGCATATGGTTAAAGGTGTGTTAGAACAGGAATATCGTAAGGTACACTATATATGGCCAGATATCTGCAGACAACTAAGCATAATATTTCTGAAGTGTTTCTTTTTTAAAAAGCACACAGCTGACTTCTCTTTCTCCTGCAAGTCCACCCCTCCCCTGTACAAGGTGCAGGACATGAAGGTGCCTACAGCTCTGTGGTCGGGAGGGCATGACACCCTGGCAGACCCCAAGGATGTTGCATTACTTCTCACCCAGATTCCTAACCTCATGTACCATCGCCACATCGAGCACTGGGAACACCTGGACTTCATCTGGGGTCTGGATGCTCCACAGGAGATGTACAATGAGATGATCAAACTTATGAGAGAGCACATATGATCATTTCTTCTTCGCTCAGCAACAGTGCTAAAGAACACCATGACCCTGGTTTTATACACTGCTTTTACTGTTAACTCTAAAACAACTACCAGCACAAAGGTTTGCATTTCATGATATGGGTGTCAAGGAGTGATATGAAAGGCCCAAATAGCAATTTGAAAATTACCTTCTTTTATTTTGTTTTAACTTGTTTTTTCTTAAGATGCTGTTAACATGTGAGCAGTCTGACATCTTTATGAATGTATATGTCCTCGATGAGCCATTAATCAGATGAAGTTTCTTATTACTTTTACACTATTTCTCTAAAAAATTGACTCTGGGGAAGTTTTTAGTTTAAAAGCTTTAACTGGATTTAACCCTCTGTTTGCAACATAATGTGATTTTTTTTGCCATTCTGTCATTTCTGTTTGATATGACCTAAATGCCCTGACCACAATGTGCCTTTGTTTCTTGGAATTGATCCTTTTGAAAGGATAGTTTGAACTGGATTCAAACTTAATAAACATCCAATGGTAAAACAGAGTACCAAGTTCATCATAGATTTTAACCTCAGACATCGTGGCCATACAAAACCTAAAATTACAAAGCAAGTACATTAGTAACCAAGAAACTATACTATCACGGAATGCAGCTTAACCTAGAACTTGACAAAAATACATGGTCTGGCAGATACATTAAAAGTTCATTGAAAAGACTCAAACATAGACATTCTTTATTTGAGAAAAAAAACAATCAGCACAAGAATCATCAACTTCATATTCATGGACATTACCCTGTCTTCCCGTCCACGCTCAGTCTAACATAATACTATAAAGCAGTATTAATTATTTCTCAAAAAACAAAACAAAAAAAAAACTGAAAAGTGCTTGTTCTCAATACTTCTTATAAGTTAACATTCCTTTAATGTTTCGAAAGAAATGACAAGGCATAAATCCTGCAATATCCAGAGCCACATCAAATACTTTTTAAGGCATCAGGGCTGAAAATTTTAAATGCAGATTTTTCCTGCAAGTTGAGTTGTACCAAAACTAGACATTAGGCCTCAACAAAAACCCTCTAAAAAAGTGCTATTATTTGGATTTCTTCAACAGCACAATAACTTTTTGGAAATTCAGTCTCTCCGCGATATCCAGTGGGGATTCACCATCCTGAAAGAAAAACAGACAATAACATGGACTACAAGCAAGGTCTGAGTCTTGACCTTAAAGCCATTTTGACTGGACAAGTCAGCTGTTTTTCAGCGCCAGAAAAAACGGAAAGTTGCACCAAAACACTGCATAATTTCAGATTTTGATTTGTACACTGTCTATTTGACTTCCTGTCACTTGAACTCAATTAATTACAGCTGAGTGCTCTTAACAGCAGCTCTTTCCCACACTCACACTGACATTATGATTCCTTTTAAAGACATACAGACATTCACACAAGCGGCTACTCACATATACTTTAGCTGCCTGTCCAAACAACCACACAAAACCAGGTAGAACCCCCATCAAATAAACAGCACATGAAGCTTTTAAATTGAAATAAATCATGCAATAGACACAGTAAAACATTAAATTGGGAAAAAATATAACTACAGTAAGATAACCAATGAGAAGTTCAAGACATACTAATCAAATAAACAAGCTGTTGATGTTTTCTGAACAACATACAGACCACCCCAGAGCTCATCATTGAATCTATTGGGTATTACTTGGATGGTGAGAAGCAGAAAATAAACCCAACTTCTAAGAATGAACTTTGGAGGACTTTATGAGAAGCAGTGAAAAATATCCCTGTGGATTTCTCTGGAAAAACTCTCTAAAATAAGTTATAATAAAGGGAAAGGATTGACACACTAAATTCTGAAACATGTTCTATCATATTGATGCCTCTTTCTGCTTTTTATGACATAAAAAAAATTCACAACTTTTAGTAAAAGGGACGTTACATAACGTCATTAAATAAATGAAAAGGTGGTCTCGGACTTTTGAATACAACTGTACATCTATTAAAGGGGGAGGGGGGGTAAAGCTACTTCAAACAGTCATTCAGCCAACAGATAGTGTGCAGAGTTTAAAGATTGCACTTTGTTTTATAATAGGTATGGAAGCTTTAAAAAGTGACATTTTTTATGAATGAATATTGGATGATGTCGAAGCAATGAACGCAATATGCTATAGAATGAACTATTATATACTGGAATAATTTCATATGGAAGTTTATACTGCTATACCGACTGCTGATTTAAGCAGAGTGTCTGTGAAGTTCATCACATATCAAGCAAACAAAGAAAGATTAACATCTGGTAAATGAGGATTGTAATATAAATAGCAAACACCAAAATTTGAAAGATCCGATTTGCCTCAGCATGGAGACCTAGAGGGCCAAACTTGATTTGACAAACCAGCTTTTCAGGAAGCCAAAATTTTTTTTAAATGCACCTTTGAATCTTTTGTTTCAGTAGATAAACAAACCCTCTGAAACCTTAACATCTTTATGCATCCAGCATCAGTGATTTAAAATGACATCAAAGCTTACACCTTTTCCATAACACTAATTTTAAAGGACAATGAAGGCCATGCTCATTTTTAAAGGACTCCTTATCTCAAACAACGATGTGGATCCAAGCCTATAATTGGATCTACATGAGTGTATATCACACATCACCTCTTTAGACAAATATGAGATGGTTGATCTTGAGAAATATGAGTCAGCTGGAAAGTATTTTATGATCTTGCATGTACTTACCAACTATGTGAACTGAAAGCTTCCTAACAGCATATTTGTGACTGCTATGCTATAATCCTCTTTGTTAGTTTTTTATTTTGAATTTGCCAGGGTATCCAGTGAACAATAATTTCTTACTATTTAAGTGTTTAAAACAAGACATGCATCCATATACTGCTCACTGAAAGAAGACCTCAGCACATTCAACTGTGTCTTCATAGTTCAACTGTGAACTTACTTTGTTCTTGATTGAAATATCTGCATTTTTCTCCAGTAACAGTGGGATAATTCGGTGGCTTTTACTCTGGCAGGCATAGTGAAGTGCAGTGTTTCCTTTCTGTTAAAGAAAAAAAGTACGATAATACAGCAAACATGTCCATGAACACTATTCGTTGGGTGTTCCTTAGCATTGGGCTACAAGGAAATCTGTCTTATAGTACTTACATAATCTACGGCATCAACTTGTACCTCGCTGCTTAACAACAGCTTCATCAGGTCAGCATGCTGCTTCTGCTTATCTATCTGTTGAAATGGAAAAACCGGTTACCATACACTTGAAAAATGTCCTTTCAGTTTTGAAACAGTGGAGTCAGATAAGGTAAGGTAGCTGCAACCTGATAAGCACGCTCACACTGTTGCACTGTATTTTCTCTCATTTAGTTTGTTAATTATGCACAAAAGATGTGTAGAACACTGACATTTTACGGACAAAATAACAGTGAATAGAACACTATACTGAATTACAGTAAATGTATACTGTACCATAATGAGATACCCAACCAGCAGGATGGGCATGAGTATAACAATCATGAGGTAATCCAAGAAGGAGAACCTCGTCTTTGCAACATAATGCAGGCATGTCCTTTCTTTCTAAAGACAAAAATTGCAAAAATGCCATTAGCACAGATGGCTGTGGCCTAGTCATATCTTTCACATGAATGAATCAGACCATATACAAAATCCACTAACAGTCACTACATGAGCCAACATATAAGAAAGCATAAGTGGTATGACGATACTTCTTTAGTACTCATTTGCTGCCTTTTACTAGATGCAATCATTTTAAGTGATGTTCTCCATTTAGAGCATCTTAAAGTAGGCTTTAAGCACAATATCTGATCCAGTATTTTTGGCTGATTTCAGCCCGATACTTATCAATATCAATATCATCTCTATAAAAACACATATTGAGTTTTATCAGATACCTTGTTTCTTATGGACACATCAGCATTTTGATTTAAAAGGAACTTGACAGTACGGTGGCTTCTGCCACGACAGGCAGCTATGATTGGTGTATCTCCAAATATTTCATCCTGAACATTTAAACTTCTCTCATTGGCCTGCAGTAGTTGGTAAACTTGATGGAGGTCATTGTTGTACGCTGACTGGCAAATGGGCTACGGAACCAAGAAGAGAGAAGAAAAAAAAAAAGTCAGTTTGTAGTGAATGTAGTTTTGCTTCTTTAGCTCAGCACATGAGACTAATGCTGCTAACAACAGTTTCCTAAATCCCACAAACTCCATCAAACTCTTTATTTAAAGTGGTACAGACTTGTCAGCTGCAGTCAGTCTTTTCAAATAACACCAGGGATGAGTTGTTTGTGAAAATATACCCTGTTGTCTAAGAAGACTGCATTCAGTGTTCAGCTATACAGTGACATTTTTAATGCAGAGCTGGACACGATTTCATTAAGGTTTGGTACCTATGAAAAATTTGGCTTTTGTTAGTAACTTGCATCTCATATCACCTGTGATCATAGAGCAGTCATTCCACCTTATACCGCTGTCTATGGCTGTGTGTGTGTGGAACAGAGGGACAAGGTGGAGGGAAAAGTTTTTATCTGCTACATTTTTAAAACACAATCTTTTGGTCACCATAAAACACCTTCTGTTTCATAAAACAGGAAGAATAATTTTTGCCTCAAGTATGGATATTTGAGCACTGATTCTCAAGTAGGGCTGCACAATATATCACCTTGTATATCGTTATGT
The DNA here is from genome assembly GCA_037577275.1 of Bryconaethiops microstoma. Lineage (NCBI taxonomy): Eukaryota > Metazoa > Chordata > Actinopteri > Characiformes > Alestidae > Bryconaethiops > Bryconaethiops microstoma. The sequence continues at coordinate 31,392,487 of JBBJLS010000109.1, forward strand.
CTCTGTAATTCTGATGTAATTCTATATGCAAAGTAGCCTCTTACCAATCATAGTGTTTTTAACAGGGCGACCAATCACAGCTCCACTCGGTGTTTTGATGAATTTAGGTGTCCGTATAATCCAAAAGAGTAAATCTTAAACCATCAAACACCGTGATTTGCCAAGGAGCTTTTAAAAGGCTCATATTCTACATTTTCTTTTCATTTTTTGCATAACAGTTGTGTTGGTTTGAATACATTTACACACAATTACACCAGCTGTTTCTATATGATTATGCTTGAAAAATGCAAAGCATCTCTTTTCTGATTGGCTGCCATGTATTGCAACTCATTCAAATGGCAACAGTGCATAACCACTCCTTATATCGTCAGCATGGGCTAAACTGCTGTAGGCTGAATGAGGAGATAAGTATATGGTAAACATATTGGTTTTGTGATATCCTCAAACTATGCATTGAAAACAGGCTTTTTCTGCAGCTTTTTTTCCACATACGGACTGTATGGATGGAAGAGCTAATATACACTATATGGACATAAGTTCTAGGACACACCTGTTTTTCAGGGTTTGGGCTAGGCCTCTTACTTCCAGTGAGGGGCAATCTTAATGCGTCAGCATACCAAGACATTTCAGGCAACGCCATACTTTATGGACAGAGTTTAGCGAAGGCCCTTACCTATTCCAGCATGACTTTACCCCAGTGAACAAAGCAAGGTTCATAAAGACATGAGCTGTGTTCGAAAAGTGCACTCGTTCACTCATTTACTACAGTGTTTGCTATATAGGGGGGTTAACTAGTGAACAAGGGGAGGCAACGTTTAGTTAATTTCGGACACTCGGGATGTTACGCTTTTACTAGTGATGTGCGATACCATCAAGACATCAGACTACTTGCTCTTATTGTTTAATTATGAAGAATTACCATAACAAGAAATAAAACAAACCTGAAGAGTTGCATGTTAATTGATGCTATTTGAACATGTATATCTTGTCATTTAACATGTAAATAGTGGCTTGAACATTTCAACAAAAACATTCAACATTCACACTTATCCTCATTCAAAGGTTTTGGTTAAGGAACAACAGCACATTTACAATTTTCCCTTTAAGTCTGCTGCATTTTTTGCTCACAACCTCTCCTGCCTTTGAAAAGATTCTCTCTGCAGGTACAGAAGAAACAACGATTCCCAGGTATCTCACTGCAAGTCTGCTTAGAGCTGGAAAGGTTTGTTCATGCTCCTGCCACCAAACCAGTGGATCCTTATCTCGGGGAATAAATTTTTCCTCTGAGTACTGGCGTATTTCAATGAGTACGTCACTGGCATCTGACCGGTGATGCTGGCCTGACAAAACCTGAAGGTCAAAATCTGTCCATATCCCTCCTTTTGTTGCATCTGAACCTGAGGGTGCAGGACTCTGGCTAAACCCTGAGGTAGAAGGCACTGAGGCAGAGCTAAACATAGGTGTTGAGCTTGGAGTTAGAGTGGGCACTGACTGTCCTGTCTGATAGACTTCCTGCATTTCAGTGTAGAGACTTTTTTTTTTTTTAAACCTCAACATTGTCTTTGTCTCGAAAACCAAGGTGTTTAACATCTTGAATGTACTGGCAGCTAGACAGTGAATGGGGTGGTGGCCTAGTGGTAGGATACTTGCCTCTGGACCAAGAGGTCGAAGGTTCGAACGACCTAAAAGCGTCTGCTAAATGCTGTAAATATACCCCTGAATCTGCGCTGGCTTTGCTGTGCCAGTTGTGTGGCAAGGAAGCTGCCCTGACATTCACAGGCTGCTACAGGCCTTTGAATGAGTGACACAAGTGGAATCACTTTGGAGACTGAAACATGTTTTTCAGATGACACTTCCCGTGTTACTTCTTCAAACGGCCGTAGTGCATCAACTGTTTGCTTGATAAAGGATAATTCTCCTACATTTAAGCACAATGCACTATTTCCTAAAAGGCAGAGGGCTGTGGTCACAGCTTCATTTTGCTCACAGAGCCTCTCCAACATGTGAAAAACAGAGTTCCAGCGAGTATCTACTGACTGAATTAGCTTGTGTTCTGCCACTTTCAACTGTTGCTGAATATTCCTGAGCTTCTCTGTGGCACTTTGTGCTGTGGTGAAAAAAAGGACACGATCGCACTGCATTTTTCCAGCACCGGCACCATTTCTGGGATGTTTACACTACCCATTACAACTAAATTCAGTGTATGTGCCAAATATGGATGATGCCTCCATCCAGCTTTGTGCACTGCACCAACGATATTTGCACCATTGCCTGTCATTACTGCAACCACCTTCTCAGTTATGCCCCATTCCTCTGTGATTCGCTTAAGCGCTGAGCTGATATTATCTGCCCATGGAAAGTGTGGGTTTCCAGAACAAATTCCCTCATTTGCCAGTTTTCAATGAGATGACATGTTACGGTCAAATATGCCTCTGTGGACACTGAAGTCCACATATCAGTGGTAAGTACGACACTAGAAGCATTTTGCAAAGATGCCCTTACTTTGCCTTTGCATTCATCAAACATATTAACAAGTTCGGTCTCTGTCAGTTTTTCTCTTCCTGGGAGTTTATATAACCTTGGTCCTCCACTATGGACAGAGGCTGGAGGTCCTTCACAATCATCTCTCCAAGGCATCTTGTCTGTGTTGCTGCTCTTGGGGAATCATCTAAAAATAATATAAAATACAATGGGGCAAAGCAAGTGATGGGGCTACACTGCACTGAATGTTTAATAATATTTAGACTCAGCTATTGTATGTATGCAGACTCTCAAAATACCCTACACTAAGGGGAAAGGAACTGATAGTTTATATACACTAACTCTTTTATATAGAGTGATGTGTGACTCGACTCTTGAAATTGAGTAAAACCACAATAACTGCATAAGTTTGTCAAAACCTACATTTTAAAATATTCAATTAGCCATCAGTCAAAACAAATGAGACTGAGTGAAAATAATACAGCTGAGAAATATTTTATAGATACATATTATGATCTATCTTATGTATGAAATATTTTTCAGTTGTTTAAAGCCCACAATGCCTGTTTTACTGCAAGTACTCTGTATATTTTAATGACACCTAGCCTATGTAATCCACTTTAAAACTCTATATTTTAATGATACTTCGCCTTTGTAATCCACTTTAAATCATCTACTCTACAGGAAACCTTACCTGACTAATCTAGGCCTGCTGAATTGATGTGAGATGATCTCAGGGACACATATTAATCCAAGCTGAACTCATACAGCTATTTATTGTAGCATATATTTATTTCATTACTCATTTCATAACCATATTTATTAATATAATATATATTTTCTCCCTCTGTACCTGGATAGCGCCTGCCTGCCGCACCAAAGGACTCCGCAAGAGACTTCTGTCTCACCTTAATGTCCTCCTCTTCAGTTTGCCTCAACATAAGCTCATTATATTCTGCGCTATGATTTACTCTGAGGTGTTTGACGAGGTTTGTGGTGTTGCCACAGCACCTCACTGTCTTGCTGCATGTGTCACAAACCGCATTTGTGGCTGTTTGTGGAGGTGAAATAGCTCCACACATGACTCCAGCCATTTATACAGCCGTATTTCACATATGACTATGACAGGCAGAAGAGGAAGTAGTTCCTTCTAATTTAGACGATCCTAATAATATAGTTACTTTCCACTGTGTGATAAGTAACTATATTATTAGATAAACTACACATTTACCCCACATGACTAAAATATCAATATTTTAATATGAGAATCGATTCTAGAACATAAATAACTGCTAATGGAGGAATCGATATTTCAGTATCGATCCACATGTCACTAGTCTTTGTTTTCACAAGCACTGACTTGAGCCAGTAAATTCTCAGCATTGCACGAGTTCTCAAACATTAAGGTGCTCGTCTCGAGCTTTTCCCTTAGGCACACTTTCACAAACACACTCAGCACATTTTCACTGTCCCTTTCCTTCCACTCTCTGAACCAAGCCTGGCGTTTTGTGCTGTTTTTTTAAGGGAGTTTTTAGTTTCTCCTGTGAGTGTAGTGGCCAGTTTCCTTCATGCGTTTCATTTTCTAAGTCAGTGCTTATTTTCAAGTTAGTGTGCCATCGCAGGCCTTCAGAAGCGCCGTGCTTCCGTTCTGCCTCTGTGGCTCCGCGAATAAACGCGGTAGTTTGACGCGGATAGAATCCCGGCCGCTGCGAGTCTTAAGTCTTCTCTTGGGCAAACTTGGCAGTGTCATGTGTCTTGAGTTTCACTCACCAATGTATCAAATACAGTCTGCGGCAAGCTAGACTTGAAATAAATTCGGGCTTCGAATTTGTACCTGTGGAAAATTAAAATCTCTGCTCTGCATTTGGGTTCGTTTTTTCTGTCAGCGCTCTTATCTAAAGTGCCCCCACATTACAAAAAGCTTGCATGTCTGTACATTTTTTCCTCCAAATGTCTGTGTTTTTCTGGATTATGAGGTCATTAAGTAAATGAACAAAGCATATTGCTTCCTATGCTCTGTGGATACAACTCATTAGTTTGCCAGTTAATCATCGAGTGCAATCTGTGCAATTCTTACAGAAAACATGTACTATATGGCCAAAGGTATGTGGACATCCACAAAATGAAAATAAATTTCCATTGTTAATTGATATATAAAGCGCACAGCCATGCAATCTTCATAGACTGACACAAGCAGTAGAATGGGTTGTATTTAATTGTGGCACTGCCATAGAGTGTCACCTTCGCAATAATTCAGTTTGTAAAATGTTTCCCCTGCTAGGTGTTTCTCAGTCAACTGTAAGTGCTTGTATTGTGAAGTGAAAAGATTTAAGAGCAACAAAAATTCATCTATAAGAAGTGGCAGACTCAGATTGGGGCCACAGAATGCTGATGTAAATAGTATGTGAAATCACCTCTATTTCATCATTCAACACAGGATTCCAAACCGCTTCCAGAAGCAACATTAGCACAAGATCTGCATGTTGGGGGCTTCATGAAATAGGTCTCCATGAACGAGAGCCTGTGATCACCATGAGCACTGCTAAGCATCACCACCTACGATAATGCTACATACTAGAATGAAAAACAGTAAAATTTGGTGGAGGAGGGATAGTGGTCTGAGTACTGGTTTGGGCTCAGCCCCTTTGTTCCAGTAAAGTTGCTTTCTACTTTGTGGCAAAAGTTTAGGGAAGGCTCTTTTTCTGTTCTAGCCTGAAGTTCATAAAGGCATGGTTTGACAAGGTTAGTGTTGAGGAGTAGAAGGCCCACTCAATTTTTTTTTTAATCTTGTGGAAGGACTTACCATAGTGGAGGCTGTTTTAGTTGCAAAGGTCATTCCTCATTAATGACTGTGGTTTTGGAATGACATGTCTGTCAACCTCACATAAGTGTGAGGGTGAGGTGCCCACATACTTTTGTAAACGTCGTATATTTCCCATTGGCCAAAAAATCTAGGGCTTCTCTGATGACCGTGCCTCTTTAGAGGTCTATTGCTTTCCTTTGCCCATAAAAAGTTAAACATTTTCAACCTTTACAGTACCCAACAAACACATTAGCCTCTAAAGTCAACTAGAAAAAAGCACCAACTACAACGATTGCCATTTCCACTGTCAAACATCTCCGAGTATTAAAACATTGTACAAAATCGCTGGTTCTTCTGTTTTTTGATGGAAGTTGGAGCACTGGGCTCTCTTCTTCTCACTGTCTAATGCACACACTCTCACTCTGTGTCTGAGTCTGTTCATAAGTCTCGGTTTGATTCAGTAGCTCATTAGCAAGGCTGAGGAGGAAGCTGGCACTCTGCGGAGAGAGACACAGGGCAGATACATGGCTTTCCAGAAGGATGACTCACTTGCATGGAGTTGGACAGAATCACTGGCACTCTCCTTCGACTGCTGTTGAACTTTATCTAACACTGCAGACCTCCTGCTAGGTCCACACTGGTTTCCTATGATGCCAAGAAGTGGGCTTGGAGCACTCTGGCCATATGGACAATTTGCTTTGTTCTGGGAAGGCAGAGATGGACTCTGAAGAGACTGTATGAGTTATAGAGCAGACAATGCACCTCTCAGCTCTCTCTCATTACTCATGTTTCTGCTAGCACTAACTCCAAAGAGACAATTCTGTTCCTATTCATACGGAAATGTCCTGTTGGTTTGATACTGAAATTTACTAGCCTATGGTAAGAAGCAATACAAGGTAAATATTGTATTTTGCATTAAAGTCAAATATTAATTGGGGGCTCGGAAGCAACTAGTCCGATCTGCATATTTTGTGTGGAATTTAGGACGTACTCAAATTAGGATTTATTAAAATACTTTAATGTTTATTGTCCTACTGGAAAAGATTAACTTTCCACACATTTTATATTCATCTCCTAATCATGCAATATCGCTTCAGTTGTGGAATGCTTTGAAAATATCTTTGTGAAATGACTCACTACAAAACACAATGTATCTAAAATGTTCTTAACCCTACCTTAATTTACCCCTGAAAATACACCAAACCCCTTCATTTGAATTAAGTGGCCATTAATTTGTGAACTGATCCCTTAATTGTACCTTAAAAGTGGATTTAAGGCATGAGTCTGAAACCCCTTAATCGTAAACATAAGGCATTCATTCAGGAGGTTCTATTATTTAAGGGGCAAATTTTAAAAAGTAAGGGAAAAATTCAGTAGTTTCACCCCTTAACCAGCCTAACTATTGACATATAAAAATGAAACTGATAAAACAATTAGGAAGTTAATGTGATTATGTGAAGATGAAGTAAAATACTATCATTTAAAATACTTAGAAATGTAAATCATTTACAACAAATATGTCAATAGTTTCAACAGTTAAGATGCCGTTATAAATGCTTCATTATATCTGAAAGTGCCACATAAGAGAAATTCAGGATATATGATTTTGACTAAACACATTATGCTTTGTTGCTTTGTCAGGAAAAGCTGAGCACTTAAGAATTCAGCATTGAACCAATAATCATTACATACTGGGCCATTTGTCAAAATCATCATTTCTTGATATGAAAGTTTTGAAGCCATTTCTGTGATCTGCATCACAAAATCCACCGCATCATCTGTAAGCCATAAAAAACCTTGCAAACCAAGTAAATGTGAATTAAATGTATTTTTAAATAATATATCTACTCAGGTAGAAATGAATGTAGTCTAGCATAAAGTAACTTATTAGGTCCTCCAGTACTGAGTATACTATAGCAATGCTGTGGAACTTCTTAGTACCTACAGGATCTCTTTGCATTGGAATTGAAATGTGTAAGCCTCTATTCCTGTTGATTTTGGAGCCTTTTAGACTACAATAAAATTCTGAAGCTACAGTGAGTGACGAATGTAACAATAGCAAGGTACCCAAGAAGCAAAACCAACAGAATACAAATTAAATGAAATGTAAATAGCAACAAATATGCAATACAACAAATATGTCAATAGTTAGTCACCTAGCAATGCCTTGCCCTTGGCAGTGGATCATGAAAAGGAAAGGATCAAAAGTTTCCTGGAAAGGGATCAAGCTAAATCCTGGACTATACAGCATTCAATGGGGATTTTCCATTGGAATTTTTATGTTGCATTAGCTTAATCCATGTCCAGGAAACTAGCTATATATGTCTAAAGTATTCACACACTCTATCTAATAACTAAATTCAGATCATTTATGGTGCCCTCATTGCTGATGCAAACACAGCAGCCTCCATAGAAAAGCACTGTCAGTAGAATGGGACACTCTGGAGATAACCAGACCTAATACCAACATCAACTAGAGGGGTATAAAGCTCCACCCAGTACATTTGGGGTGAGTTGTTTGTAGTCCAGAACTACACATCCAACACTAGAACCTGACCTCACTAGTGCCTCTGTGACAGAATGCAATCAAATCCTCACATAGAGTTTTGACATCTAAAGTGAAGATATAGGAGTAAATGTTGATTAAAAAACTTCCTACTTTTTGCTTACAGAACAAACTGAATGAGAAGGTCTCTACAAAATAAGGATAAATGTGCATAAATAAGGAGCATCAGCTCTGAATATAGGCATCTCTCTCTTCACTCACATCTTCTGTAAAGTTTTGCTCACTTTCCCTTTTAGAAGTGTGAGATTCGAGCTTCAGCGAAGCAGCTGGTTTGAAGTACAAATTCCATGACCTCTAAAGGATCCTTAAGATAGTACCATTCGCCAATCTGCCAGCACCTGTAAAGGATTATCAAATCTCAACTCTGCAGTTTAATCTTTCAGGCACTTCCAAGCAACTGCAAGTCTTAAGTGGGAAGGATATTATCATCAATTAGGAGCAATCTCTTTTGTTAAGCTGGGTTATGAAAAGGTATTTTGCTGGGATAGTAGTGATTATAGCCTTAGTCATAGTGCACTTGTCCTCTCAAATAGTATCAATTATGTTCATTTATTTCTCTTCTCCATTCACACCCTCCTCTTATGATGATTATAATAAGATGCTTTAGAAAACCATATAATGCACTCACTCACACACGCGCGCACACACACACACACACACCGGTTCCATCAATTGTACACTGCAGTTCAACTCCTCAGTAGACAGGGCAGTGAATGCATTGTTTCTGGAGTTGCTGCTCCACTACAGGCTTTCCGGAGATTAATTTAGTGAAAGCAAATGCACTGTGCCCAATAGAGTGTTTGAAACTGTGGGAGAGAGGCTCCATGCTGCCGTGAGTTAATGTGATGGAAACAAGTGACCGCCGCTGTCTACAGAAAAAAAACAGCGAGATTTCTTACCTGAATATAGAGGCACCTCCGGTGGTGTATTAGTGTATCCCAGTGTGGGCTTCAGTATTGAACTATGTAATTTCCAAAGCTGCCACCATGTGCTGTCATTTTGAAATGAGTAGAATAAAATGGAATAGAAGAAAAAAGAAGAGCAGCCAAGTGCAAGGCATTGCTATGTGACTAACTATTGACAACTATTGACTATTTACATTTCTAAGTATTTGTGAGATGATGCAAATTTCCCACTTGTGGGACTAATAAAGGTTTCTTTTATCTTATCTCTTAAGACGAAGCAATAATTCACAGTCTCATTTTTTATTTACTATTTTTATCATTTGAAATCAAATATTTTAATTGTGTTCTTCTGTTCCTGTGGCAGCAAACAAAAAACAACCCACCACAGAATGTGAGATGGTTTTCCGGTTATTTGATGTTTTAAGGTTTCCCCTTTCTCTGATGCCCTCTTTTATTTACTCAGCATCCAGCCCGGGATGTTAGCAACTTTTTGTTTAAAAAGAACATCGGAAAGGCGGGGAATGTTTGTGGCACCAGCAGTCAAATGTTTGCTGCTTGGCTATGATCAAAGCTGGAGAAATGCTGTGAGCTAATGGAGGTAGCTGGAGCGCTTTTATCTGCCACTGACAGGGAAAAATCAGGCGGGACTGAGGAATTGGCCTGATGAGGAGGTGGCTGTTTATGGGCTATGTGTCATTGCTGTTGGTGACAGTGTGTGAGGGCCGTCCTAGCGTTGCTACAGTTCGGTGGAATGAAGATGAAAGGGAGGTGTGTGCTGTAATCAGATTGTCTCCTGCAGTTGGGCCTCGTATTCATCTTCTGCCAGCAGCCAGCAGCCCGGGCCCTGTAGCCTAAACTCCATGCGACATAAATCACAATCGGGCTGCAGTCAGCTCTCGTTCTCTCCACAGGACTGAGAGCCCAGCAGAACCAGCTATAAGCAGACCTGAGACAAATTCAGCCTGGCCCGGCCCTTATTTACACACTTTATTGTCTTTTTCTGGCCTCTTTTTTTTTTTTTTTACTGGTTAAGCACCTAACGATTTTGTCTTCAGGGGAATCATACCTACTTTCTTTCTCCAGCGGGACAGAAAAATAGCACCATAAGGTCCCTTGCCAAGGTCGTGTCCCGCCCACGACTGGCAAGCCGTCACGTTCTGGAGCTTCACTGAGCTTAAGTCATACCCAGGTTGCCACAGTGGTGGCTGTGTCTTGGCAAGAGTTGAATGGAAAACTGCTCTTATACATCTTTATCCTGTTGCAGCACCATCTCTGTATGTCATTTTGAATCCATGGCTACTCAGATCTCTCTAAGGTGCATGATTTCACATGTTGTTGCAGGCCTCTGCTATGCCATTCCATATGTTGTTTGGTGGTGGTCCACACATCTCGCTGACTGGAGCCACAAGAGCGGAGAAGGGACATCTGTTGCCCTGTCTGTCCACACTGACTCTCTCACAGCAACATAAACACACCTTGGTCTCAGCCTCCGCTCAACTGCCACAGACCATGAAAAAGTATGGAGATTCACTTTGGCTTCCTCTGCACAAGCCCACTGCTTTCCATATGGTGGAGGACTGGCTGTCAAACTGTGATACACTGGAATGCACATCTCTTGGAACCCAGGAGAGTTTCCTTCTATTCAGATACTATTTATTAGAATAGGACTAGATGAATGTTATTTTTTCAGTACAAAAATGAATGTAGCAATGATTTCAAGATAGTAAGAGCAACGAGTACAGCACTGATTTAAAGTTGCATTTGGTCCAATTTAAATTTTTCATAATAAAAAAATCAGCCTTTGTAAATGAACCAAAAGAAATGTAAATTATGAAGAATTAAATACATTATTTTTTCTGTAAGGTTATAGTTCAAAGAAAGAAGATTTTGTATATACACTTTCAAAAATAGTGTTGCAGGAGGGATAATGCCTGGTGCTGTTTTTCAGGGTTTGGGCTCAGCCCCTTCAGTGAAGGTTAATGTTAGTGCTACAGTATACAAAGACTTTTTGCACAATCATATGTTTTCGACTTTGTGGCAACAGTCTGGGGGAGGCATTTTCTTGTTTTGGCATGACTGTGACCCTGTGCTCAAAGTGAAGTCCATATTGACATGATTTTATGAGGTGCGGTGAAACTCTAGTAGCCTTTCCAGAGACCTGGCCTGAACCCAGCTGAACATCTTTCGGATGAACTGGAACATCATGTAAATGGGAGGTTCTACAGACTCTGTGATGGACATGTGTCCACATATTTTTGGGTATATAGTGTAGACTGACCCCAATACATACCATTTGACAAAGCATGAATTTATTGGAAAGCTTCTCCTTTTTTCTGCAAACTAACCTTTGCGATTTGTAGACAGAGTTAACATTTGTTTAATCAAACCACCACATTTTGGCATTGCAAAATTTCTCTTGTATGTGTACATATAGCACAGTGCAGTGCGTGAATGGTGTGATGGTGGCCTAGTGGCCTCTGGACCAAGTGGTCATGGGTTTGAATCCTACCTTCACCATACCACCACTGGGTTCCTGAGCAAGACCCTTAACTCCAAGTTTCTCCAGGGAGACTGTGCCCTCTAGTTGGGGATTGGAAGTCGCTTTGGAAAAAAACGCCCGTCAGGAACCGGTCTTGTCCAGACAGGGAATGAGAGATGGAGGCACAGGCACAGACTTCCATATATGATGATGATTTATTAAACATAGAACAGAACTGGACAGAAAAGAAACAGGCACCAGGGCTGGACACGAAAACAGAGACATGAGTTGGCTTTGAAGAGTAGTAGGACACAGACCGGGGAAAAGGAAGATAATGCTCCACACCACATCTGAGGACAGAACGTTAAATACCAAACCCGGGGGCTAATTATCCCTCCGGTTAACGCTCTGAGGTCAGCGGATCCAAAAATGGATCCTTTTCGACTTTACAAAACAATAATCTAATCTCTGTGTTTTTGTTCTAGAAACATATAAGTAACATCACTAGAAACCTCAAACCCTCTACTTTTAAAATTTGTATGTTTTAAAATAAAATATATCGATGGTGCTTTGTAAATAGGATAAAAAGGAAGTATGTGATAAATAAAAGTCTTGAACTCTGAGTATTTAAGTAATTGTAAAAGATTTAGAAGATTTAGTTACTACAAAAGCTTTGGGAGCAGGGCCAGGCAGACAATGACAAGCCATTGAC
>JBBJLS010000109.1:31404532-31449572 GCA_037577275.1 Bryconaethiops microstoma
CACACACACAAACGGTAGTGTGTCTTAAACCCGTTTTCCCAAGCTCATTAAAGAGTATTTCCTGAGATGGGGTAAGTGTGTTAAGGCTGGGAAAATACTGAACTATACAAGGCACTGCTACACCAGAACTAAGAAACAGTAAAGCAGTGTTGGGAGAGACGGAGGAACTGAAGACACAGAAAACATAGAAAGTCTGCCTAAAGACTACTAAAATCAGTATAACTGGTAAATTTGGTGGGACTAACAGCTTTAAACGTGTGGATACAGTTACATCACAGCCACAGAAAAAATTGCTAGTAAAAAAAAAAGCAGGCGTCTAATCGCTATAAGTGAGAAGTAGGGCAAGGTATACTAACTTCTGAGTACAGGATCCCCATGGAGAGATCCTCAGCGTCCTGCTCCTAAACAATGCTGTGAAATCTCTACCGAAGCGTGTGTGAAGCTCCTCAGGTTTGGACACACCTCTGGAAGGTGAAAGGGTGTGTGTAATGCTGACTCAAACGCTTTTCCTCTTTTTCAGGTTAGCTGGAGCTAACGGCTGCCTGACTCACTTCCTCGCCCGGAGGAGGACTTTTTCACAGGGGAACTAAATGACGAAACATTGCTCATTTAATGAACCAAACTAAATACTAACATAACTAAACCTAAACTACTTTTTCCGTGTTTACCCTCCGTGAAAACTAAAGCTTTGTCCACATCTCCAGGAGTGGAAAAGATGGACCTGAAGAGTTTCAGCGACATCTATTGACTTTACACGCTGTAGTCCTCGGGAGATTTTAACTGGACCCTGTTGTTGTAAAGTAAGGGTAGGAGAAAGGATAAGTGTTTGGGATATCGATATTTTGTGTTTCAATATGGAGTCCCAAATATCAATACATTTAAAGTTAAGCCCAGTGATGAGCAGAGCGGTTCTGTTTTCGTCCACTAGATGGCGACGCCCTCGTTCTGTTTACACAGTCTCTGCTGTGATTGGCTGATTGGCTGTGACTTGATCAAGACAAAACAAGTTTTTGTTCCAACACGTTTGTCCGCAAGTCTGTGGCTGTGTTGTTCCACACTAAATGCTGTATGAAAATATTACTCTAAACTTATAGAGAACTGAATCCATCCATTCATTCATTCATTCATTCATTCATTCACATACACATATCATTCCTAATGTGGAATTCACCGTCTGTTTTAAGTGCCCCTGAATTGAACCATTTGTAAAATATGTAAGGACACAGTACATCCAAATTCTGTTTTGCTTTATTGAATAAAGGCTGATACATATCTACATGGGTGCTGGAACCATTATAGCAGAAATGAGACAGCGCGAGACAGATAGATCCTAATACTACGCAGCCAGCTGTGGCGGAGACTGAGCAGCTAGTTAAGTAGTTTGGAGAGCCAACACTAGAGTGATTCAGGGACCCCCACTTTTTCCCCAGTCTTGCTCCAGTGCCAGCTTTTCGAGTTGTTCCACTGCTGGGTCACTCCAGTGTTGGCTCCCCAAGCTACTTAACTAGCTGCTCAGTCTCTGGCACAGCCGGCTGCGTAGTATTATGATCTGCCTGCCTTGTGCTGTCTCATTTCTGTCCAGGCCTTTCTGTCTGGGTTCACCTCACATTATGTTTCTGTGTCCATCCAGAGCTATAACCTGTCCTGTTTCCCTGGCCTGTTTGGGTGATTGCTCCCTGGACTAGTCTGTATTCAGCTTCCTGTACTTTCACTGCACCTCGTGCCAAACAGGCTTCAATCTGTGGTCCAGCTCTGTTCTCCAGTCCTGCTCCTGCCTGGCATTCACACGAAAGAAATCATCTTGACTTCATCAGACCATGGTTTTTTGGCAAATTCCAAGCAGGCCGTCATGTGCCTTTTACTGCCTAAGGCCTAAGAAAATGAGAACAGACATACAGAAAGAAAGGGGACAAAGCTAGAAGGAAGGCAGAAGTGAACATTTAATCTGACCGTTCATCACCGGAGAGACCAGTGATTTATAAACTGATGACAAGCTAGTTCAGCTTCTGTTGACAGGTAATTATTTTGCTTGGGCTCTGTTGTCCTCTTGAACTGTAGGATTATCACCAGGGCTGTGGTGCAATGGAATGCAAGTGCTATGAATGGGTATTTTTTTTTAGAAAGACAGTATTCAATCAGAATACAGTTAGTGGCATGCTGTTAGATATGTTATTAAATGGACATCATATGACAACTCCCTTTATAGTCAAATTGACATTTTGTCTCATTCTGATTTATCAGTCTACTCATATTTAGCATACTCATATTTACGTTCCATATACTGATTTCAAAATAGCTAATAAACAATCATAAATTGTATTTTCTACAGGTTATTTAAATGGTGGGTAAGTACAATGTAAAATACAGTTACTCAAATCAGTTGAATGAATTCTTCAGCTCAAATACTTATTCTAAATGTAAACAAGATGTGGAACACATATTCGGAAAGGAGAAATTAAGCAGTCCATGAAAAGGCAGTTCAGAATACGAATTCGCATCAGACTGCTAACAGCTCATCACCGAGTTTGCACTTTCCCTCCTGTTTTTATCATCACCATTGTGTCGTTCTTCTATTCTCGCTTGCTATAAGGTGTCGACCAGAGGAGTATCAGTTCCTACTTTGAGTCTTGAATCCTCGGTTTCTTCCTCAAGCTTTAAAGAGTATTTCCTTGCTTCCGTTACCTTTGTTTGTTACTCAGGGTTTGAACAGGGATTCCGTAAAGCTGCTTTTTGATACCATCAGTTGTAAAAAATGGATATGTAACTAAACTTGAATTGACTTAAAAATCTTGTTTTCCACTACATTCCAACCATGACAGGCAGTTAGTTATTGGGTTAATTTAATTTAGGTTTACAAAGATTACATGATGGATCAGGATATGAAAAATACAGTGATCAATTTTTAACATTTCAAGCACAAAATTGAGCGTAGCAAATGGTTCTCCATAACACTGTTTTAGTATAGAGTGTAATCATACCTCAGATTAACAATAAGAGGGTATAATCATTACAAATAAATCCATAAAGTAAAATTACGTGGATTGGATAGATGTTGCATTTTCAAATTAAAACATTCACTTCTACCACAAAATCTACTTGTTACTCTACATTTTAGTCATTAACATTTAGTAACTGTTTGCTTTTTTGGTGTTGAATGTCATTCTGTTCTATTGTTGGCATGTGGATGTGGACTGTTTTGCTTTAGTTCATACCTCTCATTTTCAGGCCAAAAAGAGAAGAACAGCACCTATTAAACTTCAGTTCATATAATTTTATATGTTGAAAGTACACAGGGAGGCATATATTTAGAAATCTGAGGATATGTTTTGGGTGTGTTTGAAGGAATGTCCTTTCCTTTTTAGTAGGTAACCACAAAAATACTGCTCATCAAGTGATGGAGTGGGTTGAGGATTAAGGAAGTTGAGGTGATGTCATAGACAACAAAATCACCAGATTTAAATACCATTGAGAAATGGTGGGACTATGTTGGGACGTATGGTGAGAAAAAGAGGTAACATGTGGGCAGCAGCAAAAAATGTGTGGGAATTTATTTATATTATTTTAAGAAAACATTATGAAATATTTGATGACGCAGCATGAGACAGTCATCAAGGTCAGATTTGTGATTGCCAGTGCAGTTCCTTTGCAGTTCCATAGAACTGAGTACTTTTTTTACTTACTAATTTTGTACAGTGCTTTCAGAGACCTTTGCTGTCTCAGATTTTTCGTTGCATTATGGCCATACATCATGCATTATTGTAAAATACATATTCCAAAATGAAAATGCCTTATTCTAAAATGAATACATTGCCTATATAAATATTTTTACCTAACATTTACATTATTTGCATAAAAAAATTATGCAGATCAGCCAAAATCAAAACAATAAATTGGTAGCATGTTTGAAGTTAAAACATACATTTGTAGTCTTGGCTGTGTGTTTCAGGTTATTATTGTGCTGGAAGGTAAACCTTCACTAATATCAGAGCAGATTTTCCCAAATTTTTATCAGATTGCATTTTGATTATACTTTTTATAAATATTTTGGTGCTACCACCACCATGCTTCACCATAGAGATGGAACTGGTCGAGTTATGAGCAGTGCCTGGTTTTGCTTGGCGTTCAGGTCAGTCTTGGTTTTATCAGTCTATAGAATCATGCTCTCATGGCCTGAGACTCTTTCTGGTGCTTTTTGTTAAACTGTGATATTTCTTTTACTGAGGACATTCTTCTGTGTGGTCACTTTACCATAAAGTCCCTGGCATACTATTAACTCTGAGGTCTATGGACAATTCTTTTGGAAAAGTACAGACAGTTATATGCTTTTCCAAATAATCTACAATCAATTCAGTTGGATTATAAATGCATTTAATACACTTAATTAATAAGTGTAAATACAAAATGAAATAGTTTAATACAAAACCATTTGATGATTTTTGATGGGGTTTTTTTTTCATTCTGTATAAACTGCTGAGGGAAAATGAATTCATTTTAGAGTAAAGCTGTGACATAACAGAATGAGAAAAAAGCAAATGAGTCAGAATTTCTACTTAAGTGTTTAGTTATGTATTTATTTATGTATTTATTTTGTTATTATTTTATTTTGGAAAAGTTACTATTTCACCAAAGTGGCAATACTTTTACTGAAGTATGGGTTTAGGCTACTCCACCCAAAAGCACAGAAATAGCAGAACTTCAATAAAAAGTAAATAAATAAATAAAACTTTGTACCCACAAGACTTATAGAATATGATGGTGACTCTTTCTGTAGTCTTTAAAATGCATTTATGTTACAAAAAAGTTAGAATAGGGGTCAAATGGGCTATAAGTCTATTTAAAGAAATTCAGTAGGCGTGTTTCCATAACAAATTCATCATCATCTTGACCATTGTCATCATGACACATTAATATAAATCATCTCATGTAAAATGACCACTTCATATCTTCATCAACCCAGGCTACTGTGAAGACCTCTACTGGACCAGAAAGTGAGTGCTGTGTCATTTTCATAGTCGTTCATCTTTCATAGTCATTTATCAGACATGCAGTACTATGCAATGGTTTTAGGCACCCAATTATAATTTTACAACTAAAATGTATTTTTAAAAGTAGGCAACTGGAGAGCAAGTGTATATTTTATTTGAAAAAAATGCTAACATTGGAATAAACACAAATTACAATGTAGTGATTTTAGGTACGTCAACGTGTATGTTTAACCATTTCCAGACCTCTCCTCAAAGAAGCCATTTAGTTTTTTGTTAATTGTGCACAGAAATCTGACTTAAAAATTCAAATGTCGACTGGAAGGACCAGGACCATAGCAAGTTAGTTTATTCAGCGCATTTACTCCAATTGACTGCTCTTTGTAAATAGTTTAGCAATATATGTATATATATATATATACACCTCCACCACAATGATCCTCAACACTGGTACGCCACAGGGAAGCGTTCTGAGCCCAATGCTGTACTCCTTGTTTACACATGACTGTGTGTCCAGACACAGCTCCAACACCATCATCAAGTTTGCTGATGATACTAGCATTGTGGGCCTGATCAGCAACAACGACAAGACGGCCTACAGAGAGGAGGTGAGACTCTTGGCAGAGTGGTGTCAGGAGAACAATCTCTCTCTCAGCGTCAGCAAATCTAAGGAGATGGTATTGGATTTTAGGAGGCAGGATGTGGCTCATCCCCCCATCTACATCGGAGGAGCTGCTGTGGAGAGGGTCAGCAGCTTCAGGCTCCTTGTGGTCACCCTCAGTGCCAACCTCAAGTCCTCAGAACAAGCAGCAGCTGTCACCAAAAAAAGTCCACCAACGACTTCACTTCCTCAAATGCCTAAAGAAGGCTGGGGTGTCCACCTTTGTCCTCACAAGTTTCTATAGGTGTGCTGTGGAGTCCATCCTCATGGGGACCCCAGCCACCCTGCATTGCCACTTTCTCGGGACAATTCACACACGCACAGCACGATTCAGAAACAGGTTTTTATCCCAGCGCTATCAGACTATTCAACACACAGTAACTGTGGTCTTCTCTCTCTGTGCAATAAATGTGTTCCTCATCCTATGTGATATA
Organism: Bryconaethiops microstoma; assembly: GCA_037577275.1. Lineage (NCBI taxonomy): Eukaryota > Metazoa > Chordata > Actinopteri > Characiformes > Alestidae > Bryconaethiops > Bryconaethiops microstoma. The sequence goes on from JBBJLS010000109.1 coordinate 31,410,610, forward strand.
CTGTGGCACACAACACTTTACACTGCACTGACACTTTACATTTATGCAACTTACAACTAAAACTGTGTTTACTTTAGCCTGTGATCATTTATTGTTCCTGCACTGATATGTCTTTTATGTCTTTTATGTCTCTTATGTCTTTATGTTCTGCCTGCGAAGAGGGTACTCAAGTAAGCATTTCATTGTGCTTTGTGCATATGATAATAATAAACTTCAACTATATAAATTTGATATAGCTAGAAATTTAATTTTTAACAGACTTTTGATAAAAAGCACAACTAAGATTTAGTGATTTCTGTCATTGAGGTTGTTATGCTTTTCCTCTTCATGATGCCACTGTTTTTGAAAGATTCACAGAGATAATGTGGCTACTGATATCTTTGGGGCTGCTTGTACCTGGGCTGGTCCAAAGCTGGCTCTTCCACAGAAAACGGCTAGACCCTGAAGTTAATCTGAACATTGTAAGTTTTTTCAGCATTAGAAAAGTACAAAATCTGAAAAATAGCTACACTTTATGGTGCCTCATAGTAATACTCTAACCACAAGATAATGTACTAGCTAACACAGGACCAACAAGCTACAACATACAACCATACAATGATACAATATGAATATGTTGTTTTGTATTGTTACATGCACAATGTATTGATATTTCAAGCCATATAAGAGGAATAAGACATAACCATAGCTGTACCGGTAATGTGTTAAAAACCAAAAATGAATCTTCAGCAAGAAGTCTGAAATGTCAATAATAGGTTTTTATCAAATTTACATTAACATTTTTAACACAAAATGCAAAATGTTAATGCAAATCTTGGCTAAAACATCAAGAATCAGTAGTGAATATTCAGCCATTAGTCAAAAAAAGAGAAAACACATAGTAATGTTGCAGCATTTAGCTCTAGGGGAGGCTTTAGCTCTTCCTCATCCAGCACCAAGTCTTACCACTTTAACAAACAGAGATTTTAATTCATATTGACAGGAGTTAAATTCATTTTTTTCAGGGATAATATGAACTTTAGGTCTATGTGTTGTTTTGATCTATATTATCATTTACCTAAAATAATTTGCATAACTCATACTTGTAACTGCAATCCATTAAAGGAACACAAGTCTGATGGGAAATTTTGCTAGCAAGGTAAACGCTATTTAGCTAGCATTGGAAAGCAGAGGCCTGCTTAACACACTGTGACAACAGAACAAGATATAGTTACTAGTTTAGTTATAAGACATTATTACTTTCTTTGGTGTCATTGGTACATAATGTCAGGGCGAGATAGCATTTCACAATAAAAATATTCAAAGGTTCCAGCCTTAATCCGCATGATGTGCAGTTTTGGACTTTACTCCTGTTTGAATTGTTGTGTCTGTGTGTAACAGAGTGAGATTATCAGGCACTGGGGTTATCCAGCAGAAGAGTTTGAGGTGATCACTGAGGACGGCTACATCCTGAGTGTCAACAGAATCCCACATGGTGTCCAGAAAGGACACTGGCAAGGTGAGAGTGGAGGAAAGTGACAGTGTTTAGCCCTGATCACATCATTTTCCAGCACAAATGTTTGACAGTTGACAGTGTTATACTGTCTAGGATAAGAATGGAGGAGAACATTCTCTCAGTGAAGGGGGAAATGCCCTGCTGACTGCTCTTAAGCAGACAATGAAAAACAGGAGTCTCTCAAACCAGCATGTGAACAGCCTTTTTCTCACTTTCATGCATTCTGTTCCACTCGTTAACTGTGGAGGGGTTACAACACTGTTACTGTGTCCTTTCTGGCCACTTCCCATATAAAAATAGTGAAAGAGGGAAGTGTGTTTTTTTGCATAAGTCACCCTTCTGGTTTCACTTATTTTCCTATTGTGAAACCTCTGAAAATGGGTTACAGCTCACTCTTGACCTCAGTTGCACAGTTTCATAATTTTTAAAATTTTAGTGTTGAACTCCTAATACCTCTATGTAACATATAAATGGTAATTACCTAATTCACTTCAGATTAAAAGTTTCATTCATTACTTTTTTAAATAAAAAACAGGTGTGACAGAGAAAATACAAGAAATAAAGCAGGGTCAGAGAGGGCCAGGCAGTAACACACAGACAAGGCAAAAGGCAGAATTCTAAAAGAGAAAAAGCCAAAAACCGTGATCAGGAGAGTCAATGGCAAGGCAAGAGATACAGGTCAAAGTAGAAAGAAAGATCAAACAACTAAAAGCAAGAAGGTTATTAGATAACAGGAACTGGCAATACAGTAACCAGCGCTTATACGCAGCTACGGCTTCAGTCTCTTGCGGATTTTTTCTGAGAACTGAACTAATAACACTGGTCAACTGGTCAAAATCATCAGAGATAAGTTTGTGTGGGTTTTGTAGTGTTTTTCATGCTATACTCAAATCTGTGTTTAGTTTTTCCCTAGCATGTACAGTTTTTGTGATGAAGCTAGTTATATATTGCATGATAGTGGTATAAATAGCATATAATAATCATATACTAAGCGGTTTTGAAGATAGTACTTAACTGACCTAACCAAATGTCCCAACCGCCCCCAGCAACAAGGAAGCTGAACTGCGGAGCTGGATGTCCCAGGATATCACTCTGAGACAGGGACTGAGAGAAAAATGAGCACTAAAATTGTAAAAAGTACCTAATTTTTAGATTGAAAATGCATAGTAAAATTAAGACGTTTCACAGTTACTGGAGATACTCTTTTATCCGACATTTTGCCAGCCTGTGAAGGTGATTCTGATTTGACATTTGGTGACTGCGAGTCATTTTTTATAATATGAGTAAAATTAAAAGCACCAGGTTGAAAACAAAGATCCAAAACAACAATCAAAAATGGTGTCCTGTACCTCAGTGGGCAGTCTTTTCATGTCCAGTCCAGGAATGTATACTTGAGAGGTAACACTGGGCATATCAGTAAGCTCTAATTCAACCTCATAATTACATAAGCTTAACATTACTCACCTTATCTTATAAAGAAGCTATTATGCTCAACTCCCAGAAAGGAAACCTAAGCTGGTACACACACCGCTGGCCACAAATAAACTTTTAGTCACATTTTGGTTTCTACTGTAGTTATGTGTTGGCTATTTCATTATATTAATGTATAATCTTTTTGTTGCAGATACCAAGCCTGTGGTCTTCCTCCAGCATGGTCTTTTGGCTGCAGGGAGTAACTGGGTTGCCAACCTCCCCAACAGCAGTCTTGGCTTTCTGCTGGCTGATTCTGGGTTTGACGTGTGGCTGGGTAACAGCCGAGGGAACACCTGGTCAAGAAAACATGTCAGCCTCAGCTCTAAACAAAATCAATACTGGAAGTTTAGGTGAGATTCCATTTTACTGACTTCTGGAGTCAATTTTAATTAAGTAATACAAAATCATTAAGAGCTTCCTAAGAGCTCTTACAGTATTCTGAACATTTTCCAGTTTTGTTTAACACTGCTATGCTTTTTTTATTGCTACTGAGTCAAACAACCTTTAAAATGAAGCCCTCTCCCTGTTGTGTGTGTTTCTGTTAGCCGTGATGAAATGGCTAAGAAGGACCTTCCAGCAGTTATAAACTTCATCACAAAAACCACAAGACAAGAGAAGATCTTCTACGTTGGCCATTCTCAGGGAACCACTATTGGTAAAGTGTTGGTACTGACACTTGTGATACTGTGATGTTAGCTTTGTGTAGCTCAATTTATGACTTCATTTTGTATTATTTATTGTAAAATCATCTGCCAAGGGAAAACTTTGAGTTTGTAAAAAATGTTGCCACCTAAATGAGTTATAGAAATTCACTGAATTTCAGATATTGTGGGTTATCTTTCAGCATTTGCTGGAATGGAGTAGGCAATTTATTCATTTTCATCTGAGAATACACCATATACATAATTGTGGGACCTGTTTTTTTCCTGCAGCCTTTATGGCGTTTTCCACAATGCCAGAGCTGGCAAGCAAAATCAAGATGTTTTTTGCTCTAGCCCCTGTGGCCACCGTCACCCACACAACAAGTCCAATAACCAGACTGAAGGTTCTTCCAGAACACTTGATATGGGTAAGCTTGTTAAACACACCTTTCACACGTACATTCATGCATCTATGTCTTCTGTGGTTTAAATTGTCTTTCATCAATTCTCAGGGCTTCTTTGGAAAGAAAAGTTTTTTACCTCAAAGTAAGCTCATCAAATTTTTTGCTACAAAAGTCTGCAGCAGGAAACCAACTGATGTATTGTGTCGAAATATATTCTTCATCTTTGGGGGCTTTGATAAGAAGAACCTGAACGTGGTATGTTGTTCACTCATGTGTCTTAGAACATTGGTTACCTACCCTGGTTCCTCCCTGCTCTGCACATTTTAGTGTATTACATTCTCCCAAAATACCTTGGCCAACTAATCAGCTCATTAACAAGCCTTTCCTGAGTTAAAACAGGTGTGTTAGAGCAGGAAAACACTGAAAGGTGCAAGGCTGAGGGCCTCTACATCTAGTATTGGGAACCAAGACTCTTAAATTCCCAATAAGTATTTTGATTTATTTATTCTGATTTAAAAAATCTAAAATGACATATGGCATTTTGCTTTTTGTCCAGACCTCATGTCTGTTCCTTTCTTTCATCAGACGAGAATACCTGTGTACTCCTCGCATTGCCCAGCTGGTACGTCTGTACAAAACATGGTGCACTGGTATCAGGTAACAGCAGTTTTTTCATAGATGTTTCTGTAAAGTACATTTGAATCAGGTTCAGTCTCTTTGTGAAATCACACAGAGCAAAAGTAGAGACAAGGTTCAGGGTTTAAGATGACTTCTACTGTAACAACAGAAATGTTATTAATTGATGTTGGAAGACGGTCCTATAAGAAAGGAGCAAATCCACTGGTGCCGGAAGCATTTTTAATGTGTAGGGGATGCATTGGTCTACATCTTAGGTTAAGGTTTAGGACACAATAGGACTTATACGATTTATAAAAGTGAACATTTTCAAATAACAACTGGCCCAGATTCATCCATTTTTATCATTGTTGTCACAAAAACCTCTTGGTTCTGACAAGAATTGATCTACCTTTACTCCTCATGCTATATTCAATTCAATTCTTTTGACAGGCTTTGAAAAGTGGGAAACTGATGGCATATGACTATGGAAAGGCTGGAAATAAGGCTCATTATAACCAGGTAACACAGCATAATCAATAAAAATTGTTTAAATATCAACTATGTTTTGAGCATGTCTCCCTGACTTGAATAGGACTTTGTGGAGTCTTTCTTTCTTTCCTTTGGTGTTGGTAAAAGATCTGTTTTTGTTTGTGTTCCTTTCAAGTCTGCAATTAACTTGTCTTTTCTACTGCCAGTTGACCCCTCCTCAGTACAACGTGCAGGACATGAAGGTGCCCACAGCTTTGTGGTCAGGAGGGCAAGACATCCTGGCTGATCCATGGGATGTCGCAATGCTGCTTACAAACATTCCTAACCTGGTGTACCATCGCCGCATCCTGCACTGGGGTCACCTGGATTTCATCTGGGGTATGGATGCACGGAAGGAGATGTACGAAGAGATAATCAATCTGATGAGACAGCATGTGTGATCATACTTTTTAGCCAAAAAGCATATCATTTTAACTGAACAACCACTAGCACAGAGGTTTGCATTCCTTGCTATGGGCAACAGGGAAATTTTTACAGAATCTTGCTTTGGGCAACAGGCCAGGTTTTTACGGAATCTTCTACATGCTTTTGTTCATATGCATATTAACATTTAATGCTATCATAGTCTGTGATTTTCTTTTATTATTCTGTGATATCAATTTTACTCTACATAAGTTCACTGCATATGAGTTAACTCAACTGCCTTTTTTACCTGAGAATTGATCCTTTTGAAAGAATTGCTTTATAATCAGTGGAACTAAACCTACTTAACAGGTGTTGATAAGAAAGAGTGTCACATTATTTCAGAATCAGAAAACTTTATTTGAAGCTTATAATAAACTGAAACTTGTTTCACACTGTCATAAAATCTTTTAGCCTTCAGGTTCATTGATACAATGACTAGGAAAAAAATGCTTCAGCATAAGAAGTGCTTTGTGATTAATTTTCAGTGATAACTGAGTAAAAGTACTCTGCCGCTATGAGGCTTGGTGACAATTGAGTTCTAGCGTTGTTAATAATATTAGGCTCACAGCTGCATTTCTAAACTAAAGACACAAAATTTGAACCCCAAACATGTCTTGAATGATCAACATCAGTGAAAAAGAGTCTCCATTTGATTTTTTGCCAAACTATTCTTTACACTTTCCTTAAGTAAGCTGCACAAAACATTTTTTGTGAAAAAAAATCCATAATTGTTTCATTTCGGCTTTAAACATGGCCCTGAAGCATTTAGATAAAAGATAAATACTTAAGATGTTTTATGCAAGCAGTTACTGGTCCTTAGGCAGTATCCTGTGTTTATTCATCATCATGAAAGAATATTAAAAATACAGGCAATAAAATTAAAAGTAGAATATATGTTATTGCTTTAGTCTGACTTAATTTATACTGCTTTAGATTAGTACCGTCCACAGATTATGCTAAATGGCAGTGTTGTCTTCTGATATACTTTTCTGATGCCTTCATGACTTCATGAGTTCATGTGATGTGGAAGTTGCAGTGAAGATAATTCTATTTAACTATGAGGTCTGTTTAATTCTATACAGTGTAGTGTATAGGACAGTAGTGATACTTAATATTTATTGTATTATTATCAAGATATGAAGCAGAATCAGCAGGAGAATAACAAACATGAGATACTCCAAGAAGATAGTCACATTTCTAAGCACTCCATTAAATCCACATTTATACACATTTAAGGTAAACACACATCTACCTTCATGTGTATGTGCATATATAGGTGACAATGGAAAAAACATCATAAAGTGTCTTAGTGAACTGTTGGGCCACCATGAGGTGCCAGAACAGCTTCAGTTGCAATCACAGTCTGCTGACTATGATGGCTGTAGCTTATAGCTTATGTCATTTTTATATTCCTCATGCTTTACCATGACCTCTTGTGCCCTGTGGATGGTGGCATTGTCTTTCTGCAAGAGATCACGCCCATCAAGATATTCATCATAGTGGTCAGTCATGATAGCTTTGTGTTGATTTGTGACTTTGTTGATTTGTGGACAATCACACCAATTAAACACCCTCACAACATAACAGAGCCACCAGATACTCTCACTATTAACAAGCACTCAGGCTTGTACCATTCGTTTATGGTGTACACCACAAGTGCACTTGGCCATTTGAGAGGAATATGGTGAAGGATGACTCATCTGACCAGACAACTTTTCCACATCTTTGTAGACCAGTGCCTGTGGTTTTTACACCACTGAACTCTCAAATGTACATTTGTCTTTGTAATATGAGGTTTATGCATTGCAGCGCTGCTGTTATAGTTGTGGACAAACTGTCTCGCCCAGTCTAATCATGTCTTACACTGACAGGAGTCATCTGAAAAACAGCTGATTTTATGTTTTCCTCATACTTAACATTACACATGAGCATTTCAATCACTGAATGCGCGCTTTTGACCACAATTTACATACCTATTATTGTCTGTCCTACAGATTTAAATGCAGACGTCACTTTAGTCAATGTTCCTCTTAAAACATTAGCCTGTTCCGTCTTTGTGACGGAATCTCCTGACAACCATGCCCCAATACTGAACCTATTTTAAAGTCACTTGATCTGAAATTGAGGTCAGATGGGCTTGCACAACACTGTGCACGTGTCACAGTCCACAGTGGGGCGTTAATCTAATTGGAGTACACCTGTGCAGCCTTTGCACTATGTTTTCTTTATATTCCTCTTGTAGCAATTACCACATTATCCTAACTCTTTCTTCCACTGGAAGGAGACTAATGACCTGGTCTGTGGCTAAATGGAGGCAGAGGAGAATAAAGAAAACTGCAGGCGCATCCAAAGCCAGGAGTCCAGGAATCATGTACACACTGTTCCTCAACTAAGATATCATGGAAAAAGCATAATAAAGTCAAAGTTCACCTGATATAGCAGAAATGCACTGTATTGACAAAAAGAATTGGGACGTTTGACCGTTACACCAACAGGGACTTTAATGACATTGCATTCAAATCAATAGACTTTGATATGGAGCTGGTCCCCCCTTTGCGGCTATTACAGCTTCCACTTTTCTTGGAAGGCTTTCCACAATATTTTGGAGTTTCTGCGGGAATTTATTTCCTTTCATTCTGTAGAGTATTTATGAGGTCAGGCACTGATGTTGGACAAGAAGGCCTGACTTGCAATCTCTGTTCCAGTTCATTCCAAATGTGTTGGATGGGGTTGAGGTCAGGACTCTGTGAGGGCCAGTCAAGTTCTCCCAAACCAAACTCATCCAACCATGTCTCTTTATGGACCTTGAAAATGTCTTGGTATGTTGAAGCATTCAGATTGCAGTTCACTGGAAGTAAGGGTCCTAGCCAAAACCCTAAAAAACAGGTGTCTCCCAATTCTGTTGTCCACATGGTGTATTTTTCAAAATGTTGGCGCATGCATTTTGATTATATTGTGATGCAACCAATATACATTGTATTTACAGCCTTGGTGTAGGATAAATCACGTCAAAATCTAGTTTTTCAAAAGGTACAGATGGAAATGGGACTGTTCATGGTACAAACACAAAATGCACAATCATGTTATATCTCGTATAATGTATAAAATTATATATTTAGTAGGACCTTGGCGACATCTAGCGACAGGAGGCTCATTAAGAACACAAAACACCGAGTCTGCAAGAATTTACGGGATTTTCAATATCTGTGACCAGACGATCAGATGATCTGTGACCGATGATCTACAACACTGAATGAGATGCTAGAAAGCTTTTATTAAACATATTACATTTTTATCAGCAACCAGCCTGTTCCTGCAGTAAGAGACGCTGTGTGATTTGAATGTAGTCTGATGACCGTGACTACACATTTTATTTATAATGCTTTAAATTGAAAACAATAGGAAACTTTTCTAAGTGTAGTGAGCTGCATCGTTGGTGTAGACCGTGGTGTTGCTGTCTCAGCAGCTGCAGTCTTTCTGAGATCCTCTGGTGTTTTCTCTCCGCCCCTTCATTCATCTGTCCCCGTCAAACCTGCCAGTCTGTTTTATTCCCACCCGTTTTCAGACTAAACCGGCCACCTGCGATATGACTGGCTAAAGGGGATATGGCCTCCGTCGATGCGATTGGCTGAAACGAGTCCCGCCCCTCTAAAATGACCACGATAGACCTTTTTTGAGAATCAGTCCAAATATGAACATATTGATATTAAGTGTTTTCTGTAATTGAATATGAATCCTTACATTAAGCTGAATACGAACCCTTACGCTAAGGTGTATGTGGCGATTAATGTAAGACTAATGCAAAGGTTCACGCTTCTCACTGTAAAAAAAATCACAATTCTTCTTCTTACATGCACACAAAGTCTTTTGTAAGTATCTGTCATTATACTAGTCTTGGTATTAATTCAGCACACTTTCATACATTACATACTCAGCAACTAAATGCACTTCCAGTAATGGTGTGCTATTTCTTACACACTGTTTAGAGTGACGATTTGTGGTTTGGGACATTATTATTACAAGTAACAGATGTAGAGTACTGTAGTCGCAGATCAGTTGTGCAAAATGATTTTGAATCTGACTTTAATGCAATAAATGATAATGAGCAGCAGATGATGAGGGTAATGTTCAGTAACATTCGGTTAATTCACAGATTAAACACTTGAGTTATATTGCACAAATCAAATACTAGTGTTGGTATTAATTAATTAATGTGGATTGGGATATGTGGCTTGGGTATTGGATCGAAAAGTAAAGTGGTATTGCCCACCCCAGTTAGTGTGCTTGCTCAAGCCCACAGCAGCCGTTCGTTATTCGCGTTTTTCCGGCAAAAAAATGGCCCATAGGAATGAATGGGTAGAACCTTGGAGCGATGATGTCATCCACTCTCGCTGTTAGAGTGAAATCAGTAAAAAAGAACAGTATAAACGGTGATTTCAAAGTTAAAATCCACACTTTAAACCACGTAAAACCTCTGAATTAAGTTGAAAAGCATAGATAGGGGGAGAGATGACATTGTGGCAGTGATGTTGATGTTAAAGACACTTCTAGCCAGGAGAAAGAGTGAGAGCTATAAACCAAAGCATTTGAGAGAGAGAGAATGAGAGAATGAGAGACAAGCAGAGACTGTGGCAGTTACAACTGAGTGAAGGCCAACAATCATTAGAATCGTCGGCCATTTGATTTTAAATAACCGCTGGAGCGATTATGGGACACTCCTGCTTAAACTGAACTATATGTACAAAAGTATTGGGACACACCTGTTTAATCAAAACGATATGGCAAAAAGTATTGGGACAGAGCTGTTTCTAAGGTTGCTAAGGCATGAAAGGCAGTTGCTATGGTTTAGGAGATGGATGCTATGGAGTTTCTAGGGTGTTTCTTGGCGACAGGCCCATTTCAAAATTTCTTCAGGCCACAGTTACAACCTCAGGCCTCATTAAGAAGAAGGGGGACAAGAAGAGTCAGACGACTGCTGCATTTGAGCAAGCACACTTTGCATTTTCTCTGCGGAAATGCAGTCTAGTTAAATCTTTGCAGCCTTTTCCTTGTTGAGGCGCGCGCCTGCACTGTCAGCCAATCATTGTGCAAGAAAGAGCGCTTACTCGTTGGGCCAATAGCCAATAGAAGTGTACGAAGGCGGGGCTTGTCAGAATACGGGTGGGTTTAAGAAATCCCGCGTCGCTCACACGAGTGGAGGTCCGGACTAACCGAGAGAGAGTGAGAGTGAGAGAGAGAGAGTGAGAACAGCTTTCAGCCATTTTAACCGCTGTAAACGCATCCTTTGATCAGACAGAAGAGTCCCGTTCATGAAGTGCGAAGGTGAAAAAGAAAAGGGAATCTGTGGTTTTCATTTCTGAATAAAAAAGAGCAGCTCGGCCCGGGCTCTTGTTTTGACACGAGTTCTGTGTTTTGACTGTGAATTTCCAGCATGTGCTAGCCTGCATGTGACGACGACAGAGTGAGAGAGATGCCCAGCATGGGACAGTCAAATCATTGGTAAGTGTTTGGGAATAATTTTTTTTATAATTCTCTGCTGTTTTTTTCTTTGTATGTTTTGTTTTGTTTTTGTGCTGTATTGCTTGTGCGTAAATGTGTGGTTTGCGTTTTAACACTGAGTTAAACTGACGCAATCCTCTCCTTTCTTTTGCATAATTGATGAGAATCTTCCAGTGGTGAAAGTGGTTTTGACCCATTAGAGTTTGGGCTTGAAGGCCGAGGCATAAACATGATGGTCAATCTCTTGCTGGGACCCGGCACTATTGATTTTTTCAGGCTTTTTAGGAAATGTGGAAGACATTTGACTCTTACTACTGTCCAGCAGGGTTTAAGTGATGGTCAGGCAAGTGTATCTGTAGCTTGTGTCGTGAACTAGACTGAAACTGAAGAGTGAAGTCTCCTTCTGTTTTACATTCCATTTTATTTCTACATTATGTTCTGAAACCAGTACCCAATCTATCATATGGGACAGTTTGACTTGGGACAAAGTGGAGTGTCTAAAGTTCTGAGATTTCTTTCTAGAGTACTGCCCTTGTATTAACAGGCATATAAAAGTGAGATTTTGAGAAGAGTTTGAGGACACATTGGGTATTGCTTTACAGGGTTAAATCACTACACTGTCATAGGTAGTAACATGCACTTAAACTAGTCTAGAATAATCCGATTCTCACACACTCCCAAAATCAGTTCATACTCATTATACTAGTAAACATAGTAAACATAGTTGTGGTGGCCAAACCACACCACTCCATACCTCCCCCAAATATAACAGCACTGATCATAGTAAACATAAACTAGATAACATACTAAACAACCTAGTAATAACTTTGTTAATAATAAATTAATGACAACGAAATATCTTTATCTATATACAGATTCAGTAGCGAAAACCACATCCACACCGCTAAAGTATATTCAATAGTGCTTGGAAGAGTAAAGTTAGTTTCAGGTTTAACAGGAAAACTTGACTACGCTGTGGTTCTATTTATCCACCCAAGCTTTGCTGCAGAACCAACTATTGCTTCACTCCTGTGACAATACCTTTTATCTTTAGGAGTGAACTCTGTGCACCATTAAGCAGTTCTTACAATAGGTTTTACTTGACTGTGTCATTGTGTGGTGGTGATAAATAATGGGAAGTTAACAGATCTGCAAATTAAAAACTTTCAGTGTAAAAATCTTTCTTACTTTTGTTGCCTCAGGGTTCATAAATGACTCTGATAATGTGTAGCACAGGGGCATCCAGTTTTACCTGAACAGGGCCTGTGCGGTTCCAGGTTTTTATTCCAGAGCAGGAGCTCACACAACTGGCCACTGAAGACTGAGACCAACTGATTAAATGAGGTGTTGTCCTTGCTTGAAATGAAAGCCAGCTGCCACACCGGCCCTTTGCAGGTAAGATTGGGAACCCTGAGGTAGGAGCTATTCTGACAGGTTGATTAAATTGTAAAAAAAAAAAAGTAAAGTGATTGTAGATCACCTTTGAGATTTTGAAGGTGATTATCTGTCCAAGCTTTTACTGCACATGTGGCTTCGTGAAAACAAATGGGACAGCACATTTTTCCATCACAATTTGTCCACATGCACGACTGCCTGGTAACGAAAAGGCCTTAAGAAATCAAATATGCACAGCACTGAACGCAATTTCACAGCAGCGATTGCTCAGTGTTAAATTGCACCTATACTTCTTCTTCACACCAGGCCCTTATTTTTACTGTGCATCCACTTCATGTTGCCATGGCAGCGTCAACCTGAATATCATGATGTACAGCGGCTAAACTGCTCTGTGGCCTTGGTGGTAAAAGCAAAAGTACGGCTTGGCAGCGGAAAAGTAAAAAAAAAAAAAGAAAGAAAGAAAGAAAAAAAGCCTCATGAAAAGGAAAGAGTGTAATGTCCGCCACGCAGTGTGCTTTGTGTGAAAGCCCACCAAGGATCTTTTTTTCACAGCTGAAGATATTCATGAGTCACCATATTTTGCTGCATGGTTACAAGCTGTCATAGCAACTGTAGCACAGTTTTTTCTGGACTGAATAGCGGCGTGTTTGTCTAGCTGGACCAAATGTAGCGTGTTTCAGTTAATAATATTTAATAACCTCCCTGAGGAGGAGGTAGATGTGGCGCATGTTGGAGTATTATAAGTGAATTAAGGAGAGATGAGAGAATTTTAAAGGAAGGGTAGACTAGACAGTGGCACTGCTTTAGCGTGCTGCTTGGCATGCTGCTTAGAGTAATTGGAGTAGTTATGGCTGTACTGACCCACCGGGCTTGGAGACACAGTGATGCGTGCTGTCATCATGTCAGAGCGTTTTCTTTTCTTCATCAGTGCGGAATCATCTCAGGAGATGACAGATGGAGACATCAGGAGGATTGGAGCCTGCCAGCCTGCATCCTAAATACACCATGGATCAGGAGTTCAGCTTTAGCACGCTGGTGAGTGGTGGGTCAGTTTTTTGTGGGTGGGGGTGGGTGGGGGGGCGGGACGCTGAGGCCTAAAACAGCTCTCACTGACTCACTCACATTAGCATGCTCAGTACAGCTGCTCTGTCATTCACATCCCTCCATCCTAAAGCGGTGGGAGGGAGCGGATGTAAACCCCCCTTCACACTTCGCTTCCCCTCTTCATGAATAGATGATGATCAAAGACAAAGAGAGTGTTATCATCCTGTTTTGCCTTGTTAAATAAAAGACCCCCTCCTCGCTGAATGACAATAGTGGAGCTTGTTGAATTAGCTTCGATTAAGTTCTCCATCGCCGCTCATTGTCACATACAAAAAATGGAGCCGGTTGTCAGGTTCAGCAAGCCTCGCCCGCTGACTAGCCCTTTCTCCAGCTTCTCACAGCCCAGCCGAATGCTGCTAGGGCAGCCTCTATCCTCTCTGACCCTTCAAAAGGGCCTCTGTTTGGTCATTAGTATGGGTGCCCAGGGCTAGCGCAGTGGCTTCCGGTCACTTCCGACTCTTTGTTTTGAGGCAGCACTGAGAAATTAACACAGCCAGTGTGTGTATCTGTGTGTTTGTGCTTGTGCTCTACTGTTCAAATGTGTGTTCAGTGTTTTCAATAATATAAAACCAATTTTGTTGTAGAAAGCTGTGAAAAAAGACATCATGAAAAAAGAGAAACCTATAACTATGTTATTACAAAGTAAATGCTGTTACCATATTACAGGAAGTATTTATAATGCGTACTGTCATCATGTCAGAACGTTTTCTTCATCAGTGCGGAATCATCTCAGGAGATGACAGATGGAAACATCAGGAGGATTGGAGCCTGCCAGTCTTATTTTAATCATAAAATAATAATAGAACTTCTAATAACAAAAGTAAGTGATGTGCTGTCTTCTCCTCATGTGCTACAGAAGAAGCTGGCGGCTGAGCCGGACTACACAGACGTGAGTTTGCCGGCGGTGGAGCGTGTGCGAGTGCTCAGTAAGATGGGCTACAGCGTCGAGATAAATGAGGACATTACTCCCCGACGCTACTTTCGCTCAGGTGTGGAGATGGAGCGGATGGCTGCCGTCTACCTGGAGGAAGGCAGCCTGGAGAACGCCTTCGTCCTCTACAACAAATTCATCACGTAGGCCTGCTCACTACCCGCTGCTTTCACACACCTTCCTTACTAGAGGAGCTCTACACTTTCCTACTTTCTGCAGCTAGTTTCACCTTAGAAAAAGAGCTTGCTTGTCAAACAGACTAGGTCTGTCACAATCCTGAAATTTTAGCAGAGGATTTATTGGCTTATACAAATTGTGATTAGGGATTTAATTATTTTTTGCTCATCTTATGAACTAAATGACCTCAGTCAAGCAAAGCTTAGATGCTTTTTTGGAGGGTGTGAAAAATACTTGATAAAACATGTTACAGCACCAAGTTAAAAGGCACATCTTTATGTACATTTATGTATCTTAACCCCTCTGAATGCACATGCTCCTTGTTTTGGCGCAATATGATTAAACTCTGTAGGACTGCAATAAATATTCATTGAATTTGATCATGAAAATATCTAAAAATGGAAAAGCCATTTGAATAACTGTCAATTACACAGCTTTTATGATTCTGCGCGGATCAGTTGTCTGGTTTCTGTGCGAAGCAGCAGATTTAGCTGTTGATTGAGTTTAGCGCATGTTCCATTATGAAGTGTTTTAGCAGCTTAAAACCTCGATCAATAATAATGAAAAGTATTCATAATAATTATGAAAATTCTTCGTACAACACAGTATATTAGAGTATTTTAGATAATATTTTGTGGCGTCTTTGAGAATTAATATATTCAATATCTGCAGCTCTAAAAATCGAATGATTGTGGAAAATTATTATTTTATCATCTCAAATAACTGTAATTAGGTGATGTAATAGCGCGGAGGTAACTTGATGGCAAAGGAAGAAAAACTGAAGAAGGTATAATTGTTGATTAACAGAATAACAGTTGATAGGTTAATCAATTATTGAAATAATTGCTTGCTGTATCACTAACACACACACAGTTCTGAACTCAGACTTCAGCTTTTTATGTTCAGGCTCATACGTTAAGCATTGTGTGGTGCAGCTAATGACGCTGAACTGAGTATGAGGCAAATCAGCAGTGACAGCTCCAGAGAGACCAGAGAGACTAAATTTCATGTGACAACGACGAAGCGTTGAATGATGGTGGCGCTGTGACAGGGCTAAGTGAGGGGATGCTGCAGAAGGCTTAATGCTATAGTTAGTTGATTAACCTAAAAGTAGTCAGTGCATTGATTACTATGAATTATTGTTTATTGAGGAATAATAATTGTTTGAGACTTTTGATTAATGTTTTGCGATGGACTGGTGACCTATCCAGTGTGTTTCTCTGCCTTTTTGCCCTATGAGCACTGGAAAAGGCTGCAGCACCCCCTGTGCTAAGTAACTCAGATAATGGATGGTTGAATGGATTAATGCACATACTTTCCTGTAAGTGCAAAGGCTGAATGTTTCAGATCAGAGGCGTCCTGACAGAGAGTCTGATTCAGCTAAACTGAATGTAAAAAAGTGAACTAACCTGAAAGAAAAATATACGGCAATATTAAACATGACATTTTTCTGTAATGTTTTATCCACAATTTTTATGTATTTACTGAGTATAATACAGCTGTACACATTCACAAGATTTGCACAGAATTTCAAAAAAGTCTTTTTTGGGTGCATAGAACCTCTTTTATTCTCTAGGTGAGTCTACATGCACACCTTTTATATTCTGCTGGAATTAACAGCTGGCTGTTTTCTATTGGCAGTTTGTTTGTGGAGAAACTCCCCAGTCACCGGGATTACCAACATTGCAGTGTCCCTGAGAAGCAAGTGATAATGAAGGTAAGCCCCTGGCTGCCATGCTGAGTGATGGAGGCCTGCAGTGTAAATCTTATTAGCATCATGCTTCATTAAACGGGATGGGGACACTGGCACACTCACTAGCATTAAGGGCAGCAGAGGATATTTCTTCTACATACTCAGGTTTTCCTGTGGGCAGATCCGTGCTGCATTGCGTACTGCTGAACATTCCAAGGCCAACATTGTTGATGTTTGTCCTGAGCTTACTAGATCGACCAGGCTTGAAACTCTTATTTTTTAACACCATTACCCTTGCATGTACTGTCTGTTCTTACTCTTATTATCAGGTGCAATTGTAGGGGAGGGCACTATGATGATATGGCATCATTATCATGATAAATTAGATGAGGAAACACCTTTTTTTATATATCATGAGTGTAATTTATTTTTCTGGAACATTGAACAACTTCATGTATCACAAGATAAAGCCTATGAATAGAAACTATAATGAACTGTAGAAACTACACAGTAACAAGTTTCTGAATGATGTCAAACCATAATTTTATTAGATTTTTTAAAAATTCTTTGGTATTTTTTCAAGTAATTTCTCTTTGCAAATGAGGCTGTCCTGTTTTGCTTTTGTGTCTTTTGTCCAGTTGAGCTTGTTTACAGACCTCGGACCTCCAATACACAGATGGGGGAAAATGTCATATTTTTGCCATATAATCCACTTTCCCCAGTTAGTTCATGATTAATATCTTCTAAGACATTTTCTTCCCTTCCGATTATCTGAGTAGTGAGATCATGTAAATCACCATCCGTGCATTTGTTGCTGATATTGATTTGGCCTTTCCAATAATACAACATGCCTTAAATACACACCCTTCTTTTTTGCCTATTGCCTGTTTGTAGAAATTGCAAGAAGTGGCTTTTCCACGCAAAGATCAACTGAAGAAACTCCTACATGAGAAATACAGCAAGGAGTACAGTGAATATTTGAAGAGGCAGGTGAGTCCGGAGGTGCCTGCTGCGCACTCAGACAGATTAAGCCCACTTCTTACTGTCAGCTGTTTGAGGCTCTAAGTCTATTGTAGGTAAACACCTTCTCATCTATGTTATTCACAAACTCAGATTTGTATCCCCCTTTGTTTAAATGTATGGGCTGAGTTGCCAGGAGACAATAACTCTTGCTAATAAGTGATGTACTCTGTTCACACTTGGGTCTGCCTGTGAGTGCTGTGGTGTAAGATGTATTTTAAGTGTTTGTGTTTGTGTTATACATGTTCAGTAATAGCAGAATGGACCTGACTGTAAAGTGTGTGTGTCCAGAGCCAGCCTGTGTCTGTAGCCATGTGTAATGAGCAGTTGCAAAGACTCTCCCTGCTAGAGGAGGAGAGGCAGCGAGTGGCGCAGCTGCGGAAGATGCAGCTGGAATCGGAGCAGTTTCGCTACTTTGAGGATCAGCTTCGCAGACAGGAGCTAGCCAACCGCAAAGAGAACGCCACCCCCAAAGTGCCTGAACAAACCGACGGCTCCTGCCTGTCTCAAACCCCCCAAAACCATGTGCGCCTAGATCCCAAGCCACCAGCGCCCACCCCGAAACCAGCGGCCACCTTAGCGGCAGTCCAGAGTGAGTGTCTGAACTGTAGTGTAAGATTTAAACCGTGACAGTGATATTTCTTAGTATGTGACTGTGTGCTTTCAGCTTCTTGGATTACTTACACAAATATTTCTAAACAAGCACGTTTAATCCAACAGGGTTAAATCCACCAGGAGCAATAGTGCGCCAGTTTGCATATCATTAAAGCCAGCTATTATTTCATAGATTTAATAAAGTATCACTCTGAAGGATTAGGCTGTGAACCAGAAGGATAGGTGTAATAATGGAGCCTGAAGAACATACTACAGCAGTTAGAGATAAAGACATATATGTCGAGTAAGTGTATGCTTATCTGTCTCCAGATCAGCGGGTGGAGGGTCTGAGGAGGGTTCTGATTCCTAGAGACCTGACGTACAGGTTTCTGCTGCTGGCCGACAGCAACACAGCCAGAGGCATTGAGACGTGCGGTGTGCTATGTGGGAAACTGGTATGAGCACTGTCATTTCAGACACCTTTCCTTAGTTCCTTTAGGCTACAGTCCCATTACACATCTTTTGCCTAAATGTTACACATATATAGAATGTTTTCAGGGCTGCTGTAATATATTAATCTTTTTACAGTGTTCCCCTGCGAAGTTGCAGCCTCAGTCGCTGGCGGATTTTTTCTTAGAACCTAACTAATAATTGTTCGCGGAAACATCAAATATCGTTCACATTTTTGTTTTTTTTCTTTTGTTTATTTTGTTTTTTGCTTTTTGTGGCAATATATAATTTGTCATGCATTTTAGTGCTAAATTATTAAGAAAATATAATTTACTAATTTTGTAAAATAAATGTTAATGTAAATTCAGCTAAATTGCCATATACAATATAACTGTATAAATCTTTTGTGCTGTCAAGAGAACACAAAGCAACTGTATACGAAAGCACGTCTTGGGATGGTGAAATATCGCTGTACTCAGAGGCAGGAGGTTTGAAAGTAGTTATTCATTTCTCCTTGCTGCTGATTGGCTGCTGCCCTTTGACGCATCTCTGGCAGATGCAGTCCGGCAATCCCGACATCATAACGGTTTCCCGTGTGTAGATATCTTGAGTTACCTTTACATTTTTTTAAAAGGGTAATGTATTAAGCAGAGTTTAAAATGAAATTAAAGTGTTAATTAATTTGGGGCATATTTAGGGTTTAGACTACAAAATAGGCATTTGTAGGCATTTCCATCTCATTTGTTTTTTTTCATACACACATTTGTTTTTTTGTATTAGTTTGTGTACTTCGGTAAATAGATAAATTCATGCTTTGCTATCTGTAACATGCAAACCCACTGTGGGGAAAATGCAAAGTGGCCTGTTGCAAATGATCATCTTTTCTCAGTTTCTGTTTATTAGGATTTACAGCACTGATTGCTTTTTCAAAAAGAATAGCTCTATAAACATTTGTTAGTAAGTCTCTTTTGGGCTTTGTTTGGCTTTTTGGTGGTGACTAAAGTGGCCTCACAAATGCAGTGGTGAAACAAAAAACACTCTTTGTTCTCATCCCCAGACTCACAACGAGTTTGTGCTCACACATGTGATCGTGCCGAAACAATCAGCCGGCCCGGACTACTGTGACATGGAGAATGTAGAAGAGCTCTTCAGTTATCAGGACCACCATAACCTGCTGACCCTCGGCTGGATCCATGTGGGTCTCTCTCTCACTCTCTTTCTCTTTCTCTTTGTCTTTCTCTTGTTTGCTGTGAGTTGAAGGTGGGCAATATGACTATATGGTATACCAAATACACTTTTTACCGTTTAGGGCTGCAACTATCTAGTATTCTTTTTTTAAAAATTATTACTATCTATAATATTCAGATATTAAAAGAATAAGAAAAGCACAAATACATGTTTTTCTCTAATGCTCAAATGGAAATTGTGATTTTGTAAATAGTAATTTTATCACTAAAATTAATAATAATACATTTATTATTGCTATTCATACTACTTGATGAAATTGAAATACCACAAGGTAAAACATCACAGATAAACACTAAGATGGAATAAATTGTACACACCGCACCCACACTGTCCAGGAACACTGCACAGGTTGCTGTATGTGCATGTGAGGTATAAACAGAGGAGAAGAGCAGATAATAAAAGAAGAGCAGATATAAAACTATAATAATAAACATCGTTTTAACGATCATCTTAATATTTTTATTGTAATGAGCCCTTGTCAGTAAAAGTGGGAGTAATCAGTGTTTTAATATGCTAAAAATGCTTTAAACCAATTAATCCGTTGCTCTGAAACAGCTAGCTAGACATACTCATTTATTCTTATTAGTAGACACAACTGAGTGCACACTAGCTGCCAAATGATCCTGAGGAGGAGGAAACGTATTTAGATTGTAGCTAAAGTTAAAACTGGTAAGCCTAATTTTATCAGTTTATCAGCTCCACTGACCATATAGGTGTTCTTTGTAGTTTTTAATTACAAACTGTATTGTTATGACCGTAGTCCGTCTGTCGTTCAGCACTGCTGTATGTGATTCACACATGCAGAAAATACACACACATACACTAACATACCGCTACCATGTTAGTGTCACTGCAGTTCAAAGAATGACATAGTGATGTGAGAATGGTCCTGTGGGGGTCCTAAGCATTGATGAAGTATGGAGCCAAACATACACTTGAAGGAAAGTGAAAAAAGGATCTACTTTTTAAGTATATAAAAGTAAAAGAAAAATCTTTGTTTGCTGGTGTGTCATGTGGCATCTATTCAGATGTAACAGCATATTCATCAAATTAGCATAGTCCTTAAGTAGTTCCATTTTACAATTATTCAAATCTGCCTAAAACATTAAATTCAACTGGACAAGAAATACAAGTACTCCGGCTTTGTGCTACTTTGTCTTTTATTTTTCTGGTTTTACATGTTGTATGCACAGGCAGAAAGAAAACTAATTGTAGAGTTTGAAGGCTGAGAGTTTTTCTTCAGCATAATGGTGGGCTGGTGTGAGGCAGAGAGTTTATTCAAAAAGACCCTATTGAGGTCCTCTTAGTATTTGCATGATGAAATGTAATAGGACTTTATACTGTAGGTCACCATGGCAACTTTCCTCAACATTTTACTGGGCTAGTTATTTTCAGATTCTGCCAAGTCACACACCTCTCTGCTGTACGGAAAAACCAGTTATGCAAAGATGTTGGGTGCGTGTGTGTGTGTGTGTGTGTGTGTGTGTGTGTGTGTGTGCGCGTGTGTGTTTGTGTGTGTACATGCGTGTACATACGTACATGTAATTATCTCTTTATGGATTTCAAATGTCCTCATAATGACAGGAATACCAGAAAGTGGGGCCATTTTCATGACCCTGACAAAGAAATGTATTGATTTCACCACAAATTCCATTTCTTAAAAAAAAAACTTAAAAAGCAGTAAGATTTCCTTTTGGTTATTGAGGTTAAATTTGTGGTTAGGTTTAGTCAGTGGAGTGTCCTCACAAATATAGTAATACCACCGTGTGTGTGTGTGTGTGTGTGTGTGTGTGTGTGTGTGTGTGTGTGCGCGCGCGTGTGTGTGTGCATATTTTCACATGCCTACAGACACACCCCACGCAGACAGCTTTCCTTTCCAGTGTGGATCTGCACACACACAGCTCATATCAGCTTATGCTGCCTGAGGCAATCGCCATTGTCTGCTCGCCCAAACATAATGAGTGAGTACACTCACACACTGCACCTACACTGCACAGTCTGTGAACCCACACTGTCTCATTCCCTTATGCTCAAATAAAGCCAATAAATACATTTTCAGTTATTGGACCAGTCAGCAGGTTAAAATGTTAATTACTGATTTAAAACAGGGCTATTGAAAAGTCTGTATTTTTCTAAAATTACATTTTACAAATTTTATATCATAACAATTAATTAAACTATAATAATAAACAAAAATCACATATACGTCGATGTGGAATGATCCATGTGACGCAAGGATGTGAATTAAACCAACCTGCTGAGGAGCTAATATATGTTGAAATCCGTGAAGTTTTATATATAGTGTAGTGTATTGTCGATGTAAATTAAGTCTTTAGTTACATTTGAAGTGACAGTTGAAGGTTGTAAAATGATTACATTTAACTTGACTGCAGGCGCCCTATCTTACTTAGTCTTAATAGTGCCAATGCATGAGTCACGCACCACCAGATGCTTTTCAGCTTTTTTTCTCTATAAATAACACTGTTGCATTAGACACATACTCATACTTGACTTGAACTGACGTGCATGTTGCTGATGAAAATTTTTATTCTCTTCATTTTTAAAAGAACAAGAAGCAGATATACAGATTATTTTATTTTACTGAAAACTGAAATTGTATAATTCCTTTATTATATTTAATCAATATGATGGGCTATATTAAAGGAACAATCCATTGTTAATTTTAAATCAAATTAACAGTTTTCACACTTACCCCATATGTAGTGGAACAGTCAAGATATAATTGGGTCTTTTTTAGCTTCTTTAGTTTAGAACTGCTTCTAATTTTGCTAACAAACAATAGATGTCAGTTCTATAAATACAAAACATCTCTCAACCACTCAAACCGCTTTTTATTCTTCATTACACAGTATGATTTATTGTGAGATGATATTCACAAAGCAGCCATAATGAAGAAAAAACTAATTCTAGCACTAGATGTGTTCATTTTGTGTCAATTTACCCTGTTGCATAAAATGACTGGTCATAGTGCGTCGCTCTACAGTGAAGTATTATCCAGTTTTGTTGCTCACAATAAGTCATACCGTGCCCTATACCATCTAGAGTGCAGTATTTGAAGTTAATGGGGAAGTTCTTAAACTAGATTGCAAAAATTTGGACTCAAGGTATGTCTTGGCTGAACGACTACATCTGAGGTTAGTAGGAAATTGTTTTAATTGTTTAATTTAATTGGTTTAATTTGTGCATATAGTAGGGCTTGTGCATATAGTAGGGCTGCGTTAACATGTTAACGCAATATTTACTTAGTGCTGATAATTATTTTGTTGCCCATTAAATCATGTTTTTTAAAATTCTTTTATTTTGAAAGTTGCTTTTTTGTGCTCATGTGTTCATGCAGCGCGCAGCTCTTTGTCTCGGCTGGTTTTTGCGGGGGTCAGGCGTTCCATTACTTTTGTCCATATTAAATGAACATTACACCAACAGGGACTTTAATAACACTGCATTCTGATACATAGACTCTGAGGGTAACTTGTTTTTCTATAACAAACTAGATAAAATGTGAATGCCCTGCAGTGGCAGATGGGTTTGGTTTTATATTTGATTTGATTACATTAATGCTTAATTTGAGATTTTCAAAAAGTACATTAACTGCAGCTGTGTAATTGTGTTAAAGGGAACACTGCTATTAAAAAGATCCTTATTTGTTTAAACTGTTTGCAAACCAAATGTCATTGCACTTTTGTTCATATAGCAGTACTTTAAAAATAAAAGTGTGCAATACACTACTTTAGAATGAATTATTTAATTTTGCATATTACAATGATTAATCGCAGAAAACCATGCGATTAATCACGATTAATAATTGTAATCGTTAATAACAGTAAACCCCCACTTTAACGCGGATCAGCAGTCGTGGTTTCTGTCCAACACTGATTTTTTCTGAGAACCGAACTAATAACTGTTCGCTGAAACCCCACACTAACGCAGGAAACTGCAGATATCCTCCACATTAACGTCCGCCACACCCCCTCGTCCTCGTACTAAGCACCGCACCCAAACATAAACCCTGCACAAGGACGAGGGGGCGTGGTGAACAAGGCCCAGACGTCACAGCTTTTTTCATGGCAATATATACATTTTCATACATATAAGTGCTAAATTGTTAAGAAAAATATAATTTACTAATTTTGTAACATAAATAATAACGTAAATTCAGCCACGTTTCCATATAAAAATAACTATAAATGTTTTGGTCCTGTGGAGAGAAACACAAAGAAAGCACATCTTGGGATGGTGAAATGCTGTACTCGGAGTTGGGAGGTTTGATAGTAGCCAATCCGAGAACGTTATTTATTTCTCCTTGCTGCTGATTGGCTGCTGCCCTTTGACGCAGCGGCAGTCCGGATTTTCCCCCGTGCAGCCTCTCTAGTCTCATGTTTTTCGTCTTGCTCTTCTTAAAGCCCTGTATTTTTATTACTGTAAGTTAAATGAATTTGTTACTGTATTTACCTGCTTATACCAAAGAAAATGCCTGTGCATGAATTACAGTGCAGTATATACAGGGGTAATGTCTGTATTTTACATTCTAGCACTGTGAGAGTTCAGTGCAAACTGTACAGTACGGATACGGGTTTACCGTTACATTTTCTTTTAGGGTAATGTATTAAGCTGAGTTTAAATGAAGTTAAAGTGTTTTGGGAGCATATTTGGGGGCATATTTAGGGTTTATACTATAAAAATAGGCATTTTTAGGCATTTTTTTACCACATCACAACAACATGGTTTTTCACTATACGCAGGTGCTCTTGGAACGTAATATATATTTACAGTAATCCCCTGCTTTTCGTGGGGGTTACGTTCCAAGAGCACCCGCGTATAGTGAAAAACCGTGTTGTTGTGTTTTGGTTAAAAAAAATGCCTATTTTTATAGTGTAAACCCTAAATATGCCCCAAATATGCTCCCAAAACATTTTAATCAGTTTAGTACATTACACCTTAACGAAAATATAAAGGTAAGCCCATACAGACTGTACTGTAATTCATGCACGGGCATTTTCTTTGGTGTGCGCTGTCGTTTTCTTTGGTATAAACAGGTAAATACAGTAATAAATTTGTGTAATTTTTGGTAATAAAAATACAGTAAAATGTAAGGGTAATCACCAATAATTTTTACATCAATAATTTACTGTTCATCAGCCACGCGTCTTATTCTGGTTTCTTCAGGAGGAGTACTGTATTGTAGAGACCCGCCAGTTAAAGTAGACATTGGACGGCGACTGAGCACAACAACGGTCTGATGCACTTCCGAGACGCAGACCTCTGCCAGCTGGTGAAGAAACTCCAGGCTGTTTTTTAGTCCCAGTCCGCCCCTGCTCTGAGTACAGCATAATTAACCATCCCAAAAGCGTTTTCTTTGTGTTCTCACGACAGTACAAAAACATTGATACAGTTAGATTTTATATGGAAATGTAGCTGAATTTACGTTCATATTTATGTTACAAAATTAGTAAATTTGTCTTAATAATTTAGAAGCAAAATGCGTAAAAATACATATTGCCACGAAAAATGCAACAAAAAAAAAAAGCGGAGAATATTTGCAGATTCCGTGTTATTGTGGAGATTTCCGCATAAAACTATCAGTTAGGTTCTCAGAAAAACTCCTGATCCGCGTAAAACCGGGGATCACACACACATGATGATAACTCATACAAATTGTCTTCTTTTTAACATATAGCTTGTATTTTGCTTAATTAAAATTGCTGTATCAGGTACTTATGTCCCAGCTGTCTTTATTGTTCTGTCGCACACTCAACAAAAACTGATTTGACAGTGACAAAATACTGCACTTTATTGTTGTAAACAAAACATTGCTTAGTTAAATACCTGACTAAGTAAATTAATGCAAATATGTGTTCGGAGATCTGTATAGTTAAATATAGAGTGAGAGAAACACATTGTGTAAAAACATTGTCTGAGCAGGCTGTTGCTGCGTGTGTTTGTCCGCAGTACGGGGGTGTTCAGACTCACCAGCGCTGGCATGGGAGAGGTAGCAGGCTGCCGACTGAAGGGCTTTCACCCCCACTCAAAAGACCCTCCACTCTTCACCGTAAGAGCCCTCTCACGACTCTTTCTGATCAAATACCATATATTACAAAGGACTGAATCTATTGATCTTGTTCAGTAATATTGTAATTATATATTAAAATTGTCATTACATAACTTGGAACAAACAATGAAAATAGACTTGACTGAACAATAATATATGGGAATTTTGAAGAATATGAGTATTTAAAATAGATTTTCAAAATTTCTTTTGGTAAAAAAAACCACAAAATAAATACACACACACACACACACACACACACACACACACACACACACACACATATATATAAATACAGTGTATATATGCTTAGTCACAGAAAACTTATCCACTCAAAAAAATGAACCCTGATTAATCGCACCACATGACTTTAACCTGGTCCGGTGTTCTGTTGAAACATGCTAACCATCAAGATGTGCTAACATGCCCTTCTGGGCATGTGCAGTTCCACAGCCTGGGGATTCAGTGCCACGCTCATATGTCTGTGCTACCTTGGGACACTGGCAGCTGTATAAACTTAAAGGGAGCATTTTTTGACACGGCAGCATGATTCGTCAGAACACCTGTGCTTGTATGTACATTGTCTTGCACCTTATAGAAGGACTTAGTTCTATCATTATTCTTGCTGAAGTAAGACAGCCCTAATATACATATATATATCCAGCTCCGGAAAAAAATAAGAGACCACTACAATTTATTTTTAAATCTGCATCTCTATGAGTATGACAGTTGTTCCATGCCAGTGTCTTGTTAAATTCCTACACAAGCACCTCATTCTGCTTTACAAAGTACTGATTAGTGATCACCTGAATCAAATCTTATTTAATGAGGAAAACTATAAAAGTCTTACTGTAATCAACACTCTCCTCTTGCAATGTGACCAGTTGGATTGCAAAACACTACTGGAATTATTGCCGTTTTGTTTAGAGTATTCAAGAGATTTGTTCTGTAAACACTGCATAATTTCTCTTATTTTGATGTATTATCATTTCCTTTAAAATTATGCTTCAAAGAACAGTATTTTTATTTGGAAATTAGGAGAAAAATTTTGAGTTCAGTACTCAATCTATAAAGGGTAAAACCTGAGAAACTGAACATTTTTGCAGTGGTCTCTTATTTTTTTCTGGAGCGGTATAAACACACAAACACATCTCAACTCCTTGCACCTGGCTGTATGTGAGGGTGGAACAAGCAGAAACTGTTCAAGAGAAGTGAAACTCAAGTGTGTTCTATTTGCAGGTCTGTAAGCATGTGGTCGTGAGGGACTCCAAAACGACGGTGCTGGACCTCAGGTGACAGAGGTGGGAAATGCACACTTCAGTGAAAGCAGGGGCAGCCCCAGAAGCCCTGTTTATGTCTTTGTCTACTTGAAGGTTTTTTTTTTTGTATTTATTTATTTAACAAGGTACTGTGAAGTGGAATCTCTGTGTTGCACAGGTTGCTGTTGGCATCTTCTAGTGAAGCTGTGAACCTGGCGTTTTTCCTCTCTCTAATTTGTCATTGACTTTTTAATGGCTTGCTTTAGCGTTTTCTGCCTGTTCGAAGATTTCTGGACAGTTTTGACTGCTTGTCAATTTTGGCATTAACAGTTTGTCCTCAAGGTGGCATCCTTTAGCTGCATAATGCCATACTCGAAATGTGAACTTTTTAAAGAGTTTTTAAAAGGATGCAAAAGTTGTTTTTGGACAGTTGCCTTATGTAATAATAATAATAGTAATAATAATAATAATAATAATAATAATAAATAATAATAATTGGTCCTTAGATTTTGGTTTTATTGCTATATACCCTGGAAAGAAGTACCTTTTTTTACACAGTATGCATTTACAAAACAGTGTTTCAGCTGATTATTCTATGGAATGAAACTGCAGAATTTTCTAAAGCCCTAGTTTTAAGTGATGTGAGAACATATTCAGATAATATATCTAGCTTACAGCTAAATGCAACATTTCCAAATACAAGCCTGAATTTCAGGTCAGTTAAGGTGATATTTAGTTTGTGGAGTGTGTGCTTTCTGTTGTGTCATGGGAGCGGTTCATTGTGCTGTCCCAGTTGCTGTTGGTCTTGAAATGCACGTGTTTCTGCAAAGAATGAGGCTGCCTACAAAACAAGATGGTACAGCTGAGAACAGATAGGCAGAGATGTCCTCCAGCCTTGCCTCACCTGAACCAAAGCGCCCACACAAAACCAAGCAAAGAAGCCTAAGACGCCTTATTAGAGGAGCTAATGCCGTCGGCCCACAGGCGTGACGACACACATCTCAGGTACCATTCATTAAAACGCCCTGGCACCATTCAAACATTGTTTCCATTTCCCTATTCTCATTACAGAGTTGAAATTCCTGTTTCTTGCCAGTATCGGTTCCACAATAAACAGAATTTTTCTGAGAATGTTGAGGTCGATCTTGCTGTCTAGTGAATGTTGTCAGCATATTACGTGGATTTTTTGTGAGCAGTGGCTTTGGGTTGTTTTTCAAGTGCATCTCTGTATGCCAGTAGATCCACTTAAGCAGTCCTGGCTCTGTAACAGGAGCATGTGGGCACTATGATGCTGAAGATGTACCACTTTTTTTCCACTGCCATTTTGTTAATAAAAATTACATAAAGAGTTGATGGTGTCACATTCTTAATCTTTGCAATTTTATAAACTGCGCTTTGCCTATGGATGAGCAAACAGGCAGCTGCATTCTGCTGGATTTTAGAAAAGGTGCTGATGAAATAGTTACTTGTGGTTTTCCTTTGAGTTTTCTTTTGGTATTTGACTGGGCTGTTGAGAATCAGAAACCAAATAAATTTAGTGTCCTTTATACTAAATGTACATGTATCAGCTAGTTTTCAGTTGTAAAATTGCATTTTTCGTATTATGCTATGTGAAATCATCTGTAATGTTCATATGGTGGTGTGCAATGGAGTCATCCACTGAAAAAAAAGAAGTTAGAACACAGTTTCTGAATGCAGAGCTTTATTTGTTCCTGGGGTTATCATATAGATATCCATACAGACTGCCTCAAAGCTCCCAGCAGTGAGGAAAACACATGCGAAGGGTTTCTTATTGCATTTTGAACACAGAGGGAGAATTTGAACTCTATTTCTTTCTAAACCATTACAGAACACCTTGTGTTTATTCTCTTTTATTCTCCCTCTAACTGGAGCCTCACCAACCCCAGGAATCTTCCCAATCTGTTCATATTGGCGGCACGTTCTAGCTTCTCGTCCAATGTAACAAAAACAATCAATGACGAAAAAAATCCAAACATTCACACAGGTGTGGGCAGTGCAAAGACAAAACAAGAGGAGGGAAACCAGAGAATACATTCACAGTTTACAGGCCAGGAAGCAAGAGCAGATTTAGAAGGGTTGGGGAAAGGGGTGGAGGGGGACAGGGAGGGGTGGAGTTTGCTTGTTTAGAAGCACTTGCGATGCACAATGGATGGACCAGCCTCGTCATACTCTTGCTTGCTGATCCACATCTGCTGGAAGGTGGAGAGGGAGGCCAGGATAGAGCCGCCGATCCACACTGAGTATTTCCTCTCCGGTGGAGCGATGATCTAACCACACATACCACAGCACAGCAAGAGACCATAATTAGCATCCAGTGAGAAGATCGACAGTTCCCGAAAGACAAAAGCTGGTATTTCACATAGCAGGATTTCTCTGTAAGTCTGGACAATTGAAGCCAAAAAATAATGCAATAGGAAAAAAAACATTCCAACTGTGCAGTCTTGACATTTACATTCACTTACGGTAAATAATTGCTTCTCAAAGTCAAGAATAAAACTGTTCAGATGAGAAAAAGTACTAGAATAGTTTTTATTCTAGTACTATGTACATTTGAATCCCTATTGAATGCCCAGGGCTCTCCAGTGTCTCCAGGCCTCCATTTCTTACTTCCATTTCTTCCATTTCTCCTATAACAAAACTCTGCCACTTTGCTTTGGTTTCCATGTAATTAATGAATAAAAGCTGGGGATTCAGTAGTATTGGGATCTTAAAAGGGAATTTTTATGACAACTTGTTGGTATAAGCTTGTTGGAATAAGCCTTCATTGTCAGTTGTAACGGAAGGTATGACATATTGCTTTAGAATTACATATCTTGATACCAGCGAAAAAAATGCAGGTCAGCTTGAACTTGATGTAACTTCAACGACCAGCGGAACTTATTCTGAAAGCCCACTGAATGTTGTCTCAATCTATTCCAAGCCCGTTTCTACCTACATATTTCACATTTCTACCACAGTTGCTGACTTGTATGTGATCTCATTTTACTCACCTTAATCTTCATGGTGCTAGGGGCCAGAGCAGTTATCTCCTTCTGCATCCTGTCTGCAATACCAGGGTACATGGTGGTACCACCAGACAGGACATTATTGGCGTACAGGTCCTTGCGGATGTCAATGTCACACTTCATAATGCTGTTGTAAGTGGTTTCGTGGATACCAGCAGATTCCATTCCTGAGAGAGAAGCACAATTTTAGCACGTGTGTCAAATGGTGCAGCTCCATGGACTGCAAAGAACAGGGGGCAGGGGAGAACTGACAGAAGAGTAAATGGTGACCCTACCAATGAAGGATGGCTGGAAAAGGGTCTCGGGGCAACGGAACCTCTCGTTGCCAATGGTGATGACCTGACCGTCGGGAAGTTCATAGCTTTTCTCCAGAGAGGAGGAGGAGGCAGCAGTGGCCATCTCATTCTCAAAGTCCAGCGCAACGTAGCACAGCTTCTCTTTGATATCACGGACAATTTCTCTTTCAGCTGTAGGATGCAGATAAGAACAAGTGCTTCAGTCACCAGGCATTACAGATGCATCCGTGTATGATTCACTGTGGCAGATTTTAGGGTGACAGAATTTCAATTGAGAAACATGAGAAACATAGCTTGAGAATTATTTCAGTGTAGTCTGAGCACCGAACTGTAAATTTCAGTTGGATTTGGGCACGGTTGAGGAAACTGTGCAACAGACTACCAGGGCCCCAAGAGTCTATTCTGGTGTCTCCCTTCCACCCAGTGGAAACAAGGCCCATGTGTTTGAACAAGGTCCAGACATGTCAGCACTCACCAGTGGTCACGAATGAGTAGCCACGTTCAGTCAGGATCTTCATGAGGTAGTCAGTGAGATCACGGCCGGCCAAGTCCAAACGCATGATGGCATGAGGGAGAGCATAGCCCTCATAAATGGGCACGTTGTGGGTGACACCATCACCAGAGTCAAGGACAATGCCTGGGCAAAAAAAAAGGTGCTTTATTAAGTATGTTGTGATACTCTTAGGTCAACTGTGCTACATGCTCTGCCAAGTGAACTGACCTGTTGTGCGGCCAGAGGCATAGAGGGATAGCACCGCTTGAATAGCTACGTACATGGCTGG
This sequence comes from Bryconaethiops microstoma, assembly GCA_037577275.1. Lineage (NCBI taxonomy): Eukaryota > Metazoa > Chordata > Actinopteri > Characiformes > Alestidae > Bryconaethiops > Bryconaethiops microstoma. The sequence continues at coordinate 31,441,733 of JBBJLS010000109.1, forward strand.
AACATTGAAGGTCTCAAACATGATCTGGAGTAAGAAACAGCACTATATTACGTAATGTTTGCACTTGAAAATGAATTTCATAGTAATATCAATATGATAATTGATGAAACTTTGTTGGATGAACATCTAATAGTACCCACTTGTTTATATGTTTCTTACTTAGATTCACAAAATCAAACAGATTTTTTGTTTTGTTTTGTAAAAAAATCAGTAGTTTCTAAAGATGTGATAAAACACATTTTAGCCATAATGTTTGATCAGTTTGAAAATCATCTTTAGACTCGTGTTTAGGCAAGATCAGAGAACATATTAAAAAAGAAATTTCAGATGAACATTAATGGATTAAATAACTTCTCACTTCTATGCGATACTTAAACAATGCAAATTTAACCAGCCCAGAGACTTGGCTCTGACCTGGGTCATCTTCTCCCTGTTGGCTTTGGGATTGAGAGGGGCTTCTGTCAGCAGGGTAGGGTGTTCCTCAGGGGCAACACGGAGCTCATTGTAGAAGGAGTGATGCCAGATCTAATGTAAGAACAAGAAGTGGTGACCTCTGCAGAAAAATTCATGGGGACAACAGCCTACAACTCTTATCACATAGTGCTCTAGTAATGTCAGAAATCCCCTTGCCTGTGTTATTCTCCTTTAAATGTTTTATGAACAATTTGTGGATTCTGTATAAATTAAGCCCTGGTTAGCTTTGTCGTTGTGACACAGGAGAACCATAATGCCTTAGACATGGAGTGGACCAAGATCTAAGTGAAAAGTACCATCTGTGCAGACATATGTTGGGTGATGACAGCATGTGCCTGAGGGAAAAGGCCTGACATGTTTGTACATGTGTATGACTAGTGAGTGGTGAGTCAGAGCAGTTCATGAGTTGAAGCCTACAGGAAAACTGGGGCAATTACAACGAGGCAATGGACCAATATATTGACCTAATCTAGTATGAAATCTAGCATTACATCTTTCTCTGAACTTGTTTATAACTATGCCTTAATTAGCCAGGACTACTTACTTTTTCCATGTCGTCCCAGTTTGTAATGATGCCGTGCTCGATTGGGTATTTAAGGGTCAGGATACCTCTCTTGCTCTGTGCTTCATCACCAACGTAACTGTCTTTCTGTCCCATACCCACCATCACACCCTGTATAGAGATAGAGGTTTTTAATATGTGTTCCCATCAACTGTGCACCTGCCACTTTTAGCAACAGAAGTGAACATTGTTTCCACTGCATTGTGGCTCAATGCTGTGGCTTCCATTGCTGACTCACTCACAGAAAATCTGAGATTAGCAATCACAGATCCCAAACAGATAATAGGAAATAGCATTCTGAACACCGCCTGTGTAAATATGTACGTATAGAGGTGAATTACCCACCACGCAAGGAAAGTGAGGTGGGTAGTTTAATTTACCTTAGGAACATTTGAGTGGATTTGTACTTCTCTGGGCAGTTTCAAGCAATAATCCCTCGTCTATACTTCTAGTATGTTTGTGAGCAAAGTAACCTATATAATTTTAGCTCAATTTTGAGTTAACTCATTTCTGTACTCTTTTTTTTGTTTTCATTCTGTTGGTTCAGCACCTTTCATTGCAAATGTCATTTGTTATTACTGACACCTTTCACCTTTCACAATTTCTTCAGTTCTTGATAGATGCTGGATGTAACTAAGAGTTTCACTGTAGTTCTACAGACAACCAAATACTTAACAAGTTGTTTTGACCTGACTCTCATTTTTTTACGTACTAACGTTGCAGTAGTGTCGGTATAATCATTGTAGTAGTCACTGTTTTAATAACTTTGTGTTTAAGCTTCTCTACCCGCCTCTAATAAGGTGTAAGACACTAAGAGGGTGCAGTGCTTCATATTGGGTTGAATAAGTTCACCTGGTGTCTGGGACGACCCACGATGGAGGGGAACACGGCTCGGGGGGCATCATCCCCGGCGAAGCCTGCCTTACACAGTCCTGATCCATTGTCGCATACCAGGGCGGTGCTCTCTTCGTCGTCACACATTTTGTTTGGCTTGGACTTCCTTCTTCACTCCAAAGAGGAGACAATCACTGCAAACACAGCAAGTCAAATACACCTGCATTTAGTGTCCCAGCATGGTTGACCCCTTAAACTCTACGGTATTTATTTGTCTGTTAGTTCCTTGCTTTTAAGTACCATGGTAGTTACTGAATTGTAATAAATAAAGTAATAAATTTCTAAAAATAATAGCAATAGAAAATAAGAAATACATAGAAATTCAGGTAATATTATGTTAAGATCCAGTGGTTAATCATTATCCTCTGTGTGTGTGTGTGTGTGTGTGTGTGTGTGGGTGGGTGGGTGGGACTTGACCACACCCTGCCATCCTGCTCCACAGAATCATGAATGAATAGAGTACTATAAGATTCTGAAAATATTTTAATTCCTTTTGATTTATTTAACACTCTGCAGTCCTGTAAAACATTATGTAAATCCAAATAAATTAAAAGATAAATATATTTTATAATTATAATATTAATCATTTTTAAAACATTTCACATGAAAATCCTATTAGACCACACTGGAATTACTGTTTCTATTTCCTGACATTCCTCCAGCTAATGCTAAAATCAAACTCTAAAAGTAGCGCAAAACATGCAAAAGCACAGTGCACTGGCGTTGCTGAGTGTGCACTGCTCTACCTGATGAATGAATTCTGCACCCTGGGAAAACTTCCTAATTTGGAAATGATGGGGAGGCATGCCTGTCTTTGGACTTTGCAAAGTCTCCCTGGCTCTGCCTGTCCTCAGTAGTTTATGAAGAGAGAGAGAGGGAGAAAGAGGGAGCAAGGGGAGGGGGAAATGGGGAGTTGCACTGATTCCTCTGACACTGTTCTGGAGAACCATATTTAGTCATAAACCTCACAAATCAAAGGGGCTTTAGTCTACAGGGACCCCAGCCAGAAGCTTGAGAGAAAAGGCTCCACTGCAAACAACCACAACACAACTGCTTGAACAGGTCATACACTGCTACACAACTTTGCAACCCTGTGCAAATAGTTACATGCAGAATTCATTCCTGCTAACACATTCTACTTAACCCTGTGAGCTGGTGCACACTGACCACCTAACACTGCAATTGTAATTCCTTATTGTCTTCAATATTTGAACCTTTATCATTTTTAGTACACTGGTGTATTGCCAGTGACCGGTTTAAACAGATTCAACATTTATTTTTGCCTAAATCTATAAAATCCCTTCATCGCTTTAAAATGCTGAAATTACAATTACAGTTTAATGCGATTAAACCACTCTGACCAGCTGAGCAGCAATGCACCTGTGCAGGAGTGCTCACTCAATACAAATGATCAGAGGCAGTTAGCCAGCTTCTAAAAATTATACACAGCAGCAAGTTCCACTTATTCCACACAGCTCTCTCAGCTTAGAGGGAGGTGAAAAGACAGGCGGTGAGAGGGCAAGAGAGAGAAAGAGAAAGGGAGAGGAAGAGTGTTGATGCCACTTACCCTGACAGTGCTGGGCCGGGGGTTTAGCCACTTGGTGATGGTGTGGCCCTCACTGGCCTGTGGAGTTCTTATGTAGCTCTAGTCACATTCGTCTGCCCCCTCCTACCTCCCAAACATGGAGTCTGGGCCGCACACAGCCCCGCAGGCTCACTCTACTACAGCCTTATAGGGATGACTGAGGGAAAACACTCCAATCCGGGCGGCTGCAGGGCGGCCCCTCCAGCTCCATCACTCAGCGAGCAACCCTTTTTTCTGCTCTGAAAGGATGGAGACCTCACCATGCAGGAACATAAACACACAGTTGAGTCCAGCCCTACTATAGACATGCACATTCACATACACACACACAAACACACACACACACACACACACACACACACACCCACACACACTACACATGTAGCAGACCATGTGGCTACTAACACACCTGAGAGGGACTAGGATGGAGGAAGAGACAAAGTCACATACTACAGCTAATCCAAGGCGTGGTACCCTTATCCAAGGTGTGATTAAAAGAAGTGCCCACAGAAAGTCATTTAATACACTGATAGGCCAGTTTATTAAGTACATACATCTTTCAGTTTATTACAAATCTAGCCTTTCTGGCCATTTTATTAGAAACACCTACCATTAAGATGTAATTTGTGGCTCATCTGCTTAATCTACTCCATCAGTGGAAAGGGACCAACATAACACCATCACTGACTAAGGATCTCAGTACAGTAGTGACACCAACACAACAGTCAGTGGCTGTAAACCTGCACCTCTGTGGTTGATGTTTCAGATGATCTGTCCAGTGAGTGTAAGTATGAGTTAGCTGTGCCTTACAAACCGGCATGTCAGTGTATATCACACATTCATTTAAAATGTACATGTATTACAGAGAAGGCAGGATGTTAGTAATTGCGAAATCAAAGTGATTCATTGACTTTGATTTCGCCACTGTGGGAATGAGAATGGCAAAGGTTGGCTAATAATGGACAGATACAACAGGCTCATTATTTTACAAATAATGTTTAGATAATACACAGTGCTGTGCTCTCAGTGTAATTAAAGTGGAATTCCACCAAAAATCATGAATTAAATATTTAAAATAAAATCAAAACCAGAGTGGTTGCATGTGAAATGCTACATTCAGTAGAATGTTTAGAGTCAGATAACAGGTACCAGACGTCTAAAAGAGTTTAATGCCTCCCTCATGCCACATTGTAACACAAAATGCTTTCAAAATGTTAACTACCTGATTCCTGAGGTACTGTTTTACAATCGTTTTGAAGGCAGAGGCGTATATGAAATGTGTTGCAAGGCAAATAGTCGTCAAAGAACATTTATCTTTCAGATATACCACTAATTATCACCATGAACAGTACAAACATAACTTCAGAAGACACACGCTGGCTATTTTAGTTGACGAATACAACAAATACACTTTTGAAGACATTGAAGACATGTCCCCTCGTTCTCATCAGCACTATTGTAAAGAAATCTGAGTCAGCATGTTTTTCTATAGTTAAACCACTCAACACACATCTCATTTATTTAATTATACAGAAATTTTAAAAAAATCCCTTCTAAAGGGTTTTGCCAGCTGAGATGCCTTGAAACATAGAGAGTAAATTCCGGGTTCCAGGCCTATTGTTCCACATCATCCACATTAACACAATGAACACAATGAATAAAGTGGAAAACATGAGAAGAGATAAGGGAATCAGCAGTAGCATGCATGCCTCTGGGTTATAAAATCGTTATCCTTTCTCTCAACACAAGTGGTGCTGAGTACTCAAGATGGTCTAACATGACTTTTCTCAACACTCAGATTTTGTGTCCTGAGCGTGACAGACTTTACACTGTGTGCAGGGAGTCATTGAGCTCTGACTAGTCTGCTTCTGTTTATTGGTGTGTGAGTATAGTGAGGCTGATTTCTTCTTGTTTTTTGGTATTTGGCCTACTATGTGGAGTGTTTAATGGAAAAAATGTGCGGAATGTCCCAGATTAGCTATCAGAGGTCTAATGTGCCTTGAGAAGAGAAATAGCCAAAGTGCTGCAATTGTTGGGAGATTCACATGACTGCAAAGAAATCTCAAAAAACACTTATAAAAACAATATAATTGTCTTCATCATCATCCTCATCATCATCAAAGACACACACAAAAAAGGCTCGAAAAAGACACAGGCAGACACCCTACTTGTCTCATACCTTCACTCTAAACTGGGCTGGGCACTCTGTCTTTTTTGGATACATTCTTGTCTACGTTATCCTGTAAATGATCCAACTCCTGTAAACACGCTACTAGTGTGTGTCTGCCTCTTTTTTCTGGCAGTGGTCCACACTTGCTTGTCCACGCCGCTCAGTGGTCCACTCTGAAGCTGCACTTTTCTCCACCCCTACAGCTAGGCTTTTAATGCAGCACCAAAAAAGGAGCTGTTCGGTAAATAAGGAGAAACTTGGCAGGCCGTTCCGCTCACAGGCATGTAAGGGAAGAAAGAACCCCACGGAAGGAGTGGTCTGGGAAAAAAAAAAACACATTCTAGTATGGAGAAATACGATGTGTGTATACGAATGCCTATCCGACTATCCGTAGGTGCATTACGTGTGCATTTAGGAGGCGGGGAGTGTGGGGTGGATGTGAAGATGTGAGGGAATTGTTTCATCTTTGGATGCATGCTTTAGGAGGGCTAACTGTAAATGCCTGCTTTAGAAGAGGATATCCTTCATGCTTGTAGGTCACTGTGCACATCTTCATTGCCATGTTTAGATGTGCTCTTGTCTCAGCTGAGACTTCCTTTCACCATCCCACATTTTGACTCTCACAGATACATGCTAAAACAGAGCCAAACACGACACTCTACTGTTTTCAGTCCCAGTCAAACACCCATGACTCCATATGAAGGGTATTTGGTGACCACTTATGATTTTTCATATATCACTTGTTGTGATGTAAATAGAGCAGCTCAGTGATAATTATTTCATATCTCAATGATTAATCATTGAGGTATCTTTTAGAGATTTTAAACTCTTCAGACCTCTAGTTCCTGTGAACGATTCTGACGGTTCTCACATAGCTTTCATTTTACATAAACTGCTCTGAATGGTTGCATCGATATTTTGATCATTTAATTATGGAGAAGTATTGGAAAATTGGTGAAAAGGACTCTTTTTCAACTACAATTCATTCCAATCACACAATCTAATGGGTAAAAAGCAATATACTTGCATTGTTATTTGTGACAATAGCCCTGTAACAACAGTCATTTTACAATTTTTGCACAAGCATTACCAATATTTACCAATATGTACTGTTCAAGGGTTCTTAACTTTCTTGATTATCCACTATGCTAGTTTCTTAAACTAGCTATCATAGGTATCTTTCCTTATGGAAATGCTGGGGACACATATGCTCAGCATACTCCCCACCACTTTACAAACCAAACTGATGCACATGCAATCTATAACTTAACTGTCTTTTAATTGTACTATTGCTAACTGATACAACGGTGTTGGAACTTCTGAACTTCGCAACTGGGCGTTTTAATTTCTTTGAATGAAGGGTGGTTGGCTGTACGAAAGTCATCTTGTCTAATATACCATAATATAGCTGATATCATATAACATAACTGTCCATTTCTGTGTTTTTTAGAAACTGACAGCCACATCAAAAGTAGTAAGCAACTATGTTATTTAACATTTATTTATATATATACATATATATACATATATATATAACCTAATAATAAGCATGCAATTTAAGGGGTCAAAGGTGAGAAAACAGAACATTGGCAAATGTTCACATGGCCACTGAGACTGGGCTGAAGATGTACCCTCCCTTTAAATTTAGCTGGCATCGTTTTTTACCATGTTATCACCTCAGGTGACCTGGCCATTATATCAAAGAAAAATCTTATAACCACTACTTAAACTGGAGGATAAATAACCTTGAGGCCTCCAAACTAAACAATGCCAGACAGGGATTAAAACTGACCTGCTTGCTCAATAAGGACTCCAAGCTGAATGATTCCAAACTATTCTGGTTAGTCGGACTAAAATTCAATTCAGTTTATTCAGTTTTGGGCCTGTACTTGGAGTCAGAAGCTTACACTCCATCAGAATCAGCAGCAGTTTGCTATGTTTGCTACTGGGTGGTGGACTTCGGCTCTTTTGGCATGTGCTTTGACCGAAAATGGCAAAACAGCTGCGCTCTTAAAGCACTCCTTCAGCTGGACTCTCATTGGCTGTTCAACATCAACAAAGCATCTGCTCAGAACCAGCTACAGAATGTCTCAAGGCAACTCAATTCAGTGCATATTTGTGTATCTGTGTCTCTGTCTCTCTCTCTATATCTCTC
>JBBJLS010000109.1:31459805-31470678 GCA_037577275.1 Bryconaethiops microstoma
TATCATGAGTCCTCAGATTTGACAACAGAGATACTAAAGCAAAGTCTGACAAGCCTGCTCCCATCAATGATGTCTGGAAGAGATGGGTGCAACTCCTTGAGGAGCTAGGAGGTTTCTTTGGCAAGACACACACTGAGTGGAGGGGAACTAAAAGATCTTCGAACCGCTTGTCACTCGTAACATGTCTGATCTGAGGGCCACAAAAAATGCCCTCTTTAACCTTGGGGTCAGTTATTTTGGGGAACATCTGACTTAATTAACCAAAACATTCGCCTTCCTTGTTCACTCCTTTTTCCATTGCTTGTCTTAATCACCAATTTTAAAGCCGAAGTACAAATGATACGTTTTCTTCACAAGAGCAGTCACTGAGCGTCTCTGAGGCACAAGCGTATATATATATATATATATTCACCACAAATACAGCAGAATGTATTGCGACTGTTACAACATTGACAAGACATATAGACAGACGCCAATCATCCTGTAAATGTCTATAGCAGGGCAATTCAATTTCAATAGCAGGTGGGCCGAATATGAAAATCACTGGGGGTTCGTGGGCCACACAGTATATTTGCCAACTAGTGGCTAAAAAATATTTGCCAACTAGTGTTTTGATGATAATAGATATTACACTAGTATGAACGAATGACACATATCCATTTTCTTTAACTTTAATACTTTCACATAAGGAGCTTTATAACCAAGGTCCATATTTATATTTTGCTACATTCAACGCATTTAGGGCCCGCATCAGCCCCTACCCTCCTGTGAAGTGGGCGTAGCAGCTGGCTTAGACTTACCTTTGTCTTTTTTGTTTATGGACTTTATGTCAGTTCCGCTTTAATCGTCAAAAATAGCCGTTATAATGGCGTCCGGTTCTAAACGAGAACTATGACCGTTAAAGTCGTTAGAGTAGATACATCACCGAGCTAAAACTACAAAGGTTTCCCCCTCGCTGTGTGTGTGACTGGATTCTCTTCTTGTCTCAGGTTAAAGCACAGACACCATTATTTCTAAACATCGATTTCCTCAGAGGATAAACAGACCATTTTAGTGCTCTCGTCTTTTCTGCAGCCTAACGGTTTTCCTCCATTTTCCATTACTGCCAGCCTTTTACGCGCTGCTCTGCTTTTTTTAACACACACATTTTCTGACAAATCCCACCTCTTTCGGCTGCGATCGGCTAATAGTACGGCAACTTCTGTGCTCGGATTGGCTAATTGTATACAACACAGCAGATAACCAATCTTGGCGAAAGTAGCAGGGGACTACCAGGCAGTCATGATCCAAAACCCATCATTTTATTATATCACACGAATCACACACTGTGTTTTACTGCCGGTTTGGTGATTTTCGTGATTAGCACCCAAAAATCTATGAGGAACACCCAACAGTGTTCACAAAGCAAAAACCTTGTTGCGCCGTGTAATCAGAAAAGCACATATCAAACTGAAGTGCAGGGAACTGAGACATTTCTCTGACACAGTCTGTGCAATTAGAACCCATCTTTGTGTTACAAAATACACACAAATTAAAACAAAATAAAAGACTAGTTATGTTAACATGTTTTTTTAACCAGTCACATACATACAAGGCAAAAAAAACCTGTTTTGATAGTTTAGAAATCTCTTAAAGAAGATCTGTCTAATGTGTAGGTGAGTACTTCAGAGCTGCGGCCTACTTTGGATATATCCATCAACACTGGCTTCATTAACACAGCATAGCATGCTGGGGCTTTACTCCACCATTTTTTAAAAGTCTTATTTGAATGTAACATGAATAAATGAGGTCTAACATCATTAGGAGCCAGTCAAAACGTGGTCCTATGCCCGTCAAATTTTTGACCGCAGTTTAGTTATCTTGCTCAGGTACCTTAATAAGTTGCAACCATGACTTAATTATCTTGTTTCCAAGCTTGATATTGTGACCTGGTTTCTTTTACTGAAATATGCTTGTACTGAAAGGGTTCATCGCTTTCAAAAGTAAAATCAAAACTGAATGCAATCATCAAAAGATAAGTGTGAAAACCTCAAGCATGAAGGGCATGAATCAAAGGCTTTGATTCATGCCCTTCATGGCTTGTCTGAAGGCTTTGGCTTGTCTCTTTAACTTCTCATTCATCCAGTGCCAGCTGGATGCCAGTAATCAGAATCAGATGCAACTGTGTCTAATAAATTACTGGGCCAAGACAGCAGAAGCAGCTTTCCATCCTGAGAAAGTATTCTCCCTTGTTTGATATTCTTAAAAAGGATTTCTTTTGTGATGCCCTTGAGTTTTTTTCAATGGATATTGTGTAACAGTGTCAATTTCATGAATATGTTTGTGTGAAGAACATTTTTTGATGTTTAAATAACCTCCACATTATGAGAGCGTTCTTGAAAGAACCCTTCCACTGATTTTAAATAACACTGTGTGAAGGTTCTTTATACCTTTAAAGGTTCTTCATTCTCAGATAGTCCACTTCTTGAAATGGCTCCTTAAGGAATTAGAGTGGCATCATTTTTTAAAATAAAAGTGGAAAATGTAACACAAGGTGTAAATCAGCTTGGATTTTCAAGGCAACACAAACACAAAGGTGTGGTCAACATTTTGCTGCTTTTCACATTCTTATCGCTTTGCATTAGAATAGGCAAAACATGTTCCATGTGTCCTAGAAACAAATCACAAGTGGGTAAATTACCAACCTGAAAATATATTTGAAAAAATTTTAAACAATGAAACAGGTTGCATAGATGGTATGAATATGTTAACGGACTTCAAGTGTTTTAGACGTTTTTCAAGCTAATGCCGGCTTTTATGATCATGCTTAGAAAAGTTGTTTATTTGTTACTGTATATTTCTCAGAAACTAAGGCAAAATGAAAAATCTAATTAAAAGTGACGTAAGGAGTTTGTTCAGCATTGGTGCCAAGCTCCAGAAGGCCCAGACTGGTTTAAATGGAGTCCATTGACTAAATATCTATGTTGCTTTACATGAGTGCACGATCACTTAGGAAATGTGGGTGAGAAACGTTTTGAATGTCTGGTCCTATCACTTCCTCTGTGAAAAACTCTGACTCAGTAAGTTTTTCTAGAACAGAGCATTTCTTATCAAAACATCCGCTCTGTTTATTTATTAACCATTAAATCGTGAAGAAAATGTACACATCGGTGGAATTCCTCTTTACCCAATCTTGAATCCAGCCACAGAAATGGAGAACGCAGCATTTCTCGTAACAAGATAAATGTCGCCATCTGCTGGCTTTCATCAGTATTGTCAGAATTGTTACTAATATAGAAATGCTCTATATGGCCAAAAGTATGTGCACACCACTCCCATCTCTCAGAAAAGCACAAATGTAACTTAAGCACAGAGAAGTGGGTAAATATCCATATCTCTGAGAAAGGCTGTGCAATTAGAACCCATCTTTGTGCTTAAAAAATACACACAAAGTAAAATAAAATAAAGTTAAAGTGTATTTAATTCACCAGTCACAAACAGATAAGGAAACAAATCTGTTCTGCAAGTTCAGAAATCTTTTAAAGAAGATCTGTCTACTTGCTGATAGTGTGTGGAAGCTCAACTAATAGGTGTGTACCTTAGAGCAGGGGCCTACTTTGGATATAACCATCAACACTGGCTTCATTAACACAGCATAGCATGCTGGGGCATTTCTCCACCAATTTTTGAAAGTTAGTTGAATGTAATATGAATAAATGATGTCAAACATCATTGGAAAATAGAAGCAACATGCTTACTGATCTGTAAATCTAAATAAAAACTTGGACCTAAGCCCTTCAAAGTTTTGAGAATGGCTTAACTATCTGGTTTGTATGCCTTGAGTCACGACCTGGACTTAATTATCTCATTCCCAAGCCTTTCTAAGCTGTGGCAAAGCATTAGCATCTGGTCAGCAATGGTCCTATGGTAGCCCCTCTCCTGGCCAAGATAAATGGTACGCCAACAGGTGGACCACAGTCAGTAAGAGTAAAACTACAAAGTGCATCTATATGGTGTGTGTTTATGATAGAATGGTCACTGAGTGTTGTGGGTACATAGTAAGCATATCTAATAAACTGCCAAGTTAGTGTATGAATATAGGCAAACACAAAGATGGTAAAAGCTTTCCTTCTGCTTAGCAAGCAGCAGAGGTAGCGTCCCTCTCATGAAGAATGATCTTCTTATAGCTGTAGAGTGAACCTGTCTGAGGTCTGCTGGGATGACTGGCAAATGAGCGAGGATGTGACCTAAAACCTGCCAAACACAACGAATTATGTGAGCAAACAGCTTATCCTGTACAACGTTCCCTGTTCCTAAACCAACTATTCTCCCTTTTTGGTGGGCAACACCAGTGGAATCTCATTAACTGTAGTTTCTGGTATAACTTATTCTTTTATTTGTATTCTTTTACGCATTTCTGGTTTAACTTATTCTTTTACTTTTGCCCTTTGTAATGAATGAAAAAGTCATGAAAAAGGGACCAAAGAATGCTCTAAAATTACCCCGTTTTCGTTTTTACTGTAAAGTTAACAACAGGGTTCCTCGGATCACGACAACATATTTATCTGACTGAGGTTTGTTTTCCAGGAATTTCAAGAAAGTGATCGAGGTGTGTTTGTGTGTGTGTGTGTGTGTGTGTGCTTACTCGCTGACTCCCTGCAGTAAACCCTGAGAAACGCGACTGGTTTCGGTTTCGATTCTTCGCTCGAGCTGCATGGGGCGTTGAATTTAGGCACTGTTTCTAGATCCCCTCACACACAGAGACGCGCACAGAGAGACGGGCATCATGAGGTGAGTCTTACCTGATCGTGGTCTGTATGTACATCAGTCTGTGAGGGGCTTCAGGGCAGAAAAGATCATCGTGATTAAAGACGCTACCCAACAGCCTAAGAGTTAATATTCAGCTTTTCTGTGGCTTGCTGGAACCGACAGAGTGTAGAAGCAAATGGTGATATCAAATCATTTTAGTGTGTAACACATTTGATTATAGTAACCATACAGGGTGTAATGGGGGAATCAGCTTCTTGTTTCTGTGTAGTTTCAATCTGACAGGATGACACCATTAGTCACTGAATGCAGACTTTCTCCAGCTGGTGCAAATCTCTACTTTTACCTCGCGGTGTGTTATAAACACTGAAAACAGCAGGTATTATCTGCTGGATGATCAGGAACTTGAGGGCGTTGGTGAGGGTCCAGAATGAATAAGGATTTAATGAGCCACTAAACTTTTAAAATATTTTTTTTCTCGGATGAACGCCTTTGTTTTCCCAGAACAGAATCGCATTAGAAGGTTTCAACAATGTTGTCATTTTAATGACTCCACTTTATGTACATGGATGACGTGACTCTATGCCAGCCACTCTACTCAACCAATGAGAATAGTCAGCTCTCACCGTCCAATCAGACGTAGTGGAGTCATGGACATTCTGGCTTCGCCGAGCCTCGTTAGCGCAGTAGGTAGCGCGTCAGTCTCATAATCTGAAGGTCGTGAGTTCGATCCTCACACGGGGCAGTCAGTATTTTAAAAAGGATTCACGTACTCAAAAATACAGAACTCTTGCTTTCTGTCATGATCAGGAAGTTAGAGACAGTCCTCGACAAACTATCAGTATCATTCTCTGTTGCTGTTGGGATCTAGTCATCAAGTTCGAGGAATAATTTCCCAGAAGTTACTGTACAACATTTTTAAAAACATACTACCTTACAAAATAGTGGCACATTCAAAATTCTTCAAAAGTCCCCCCACATTCAGCAGAAAAACTACCACAGTTCCCATTGTACAGACGGACACAGTGCCAATAAAATCAAGTGAGTTGCCATTTTAACATTTTTGTCATTTCACTACATTTATTCTCATTCAGCAAAGACTCTCTTGCATGCACATCATGTTTTTGATACAATGGTGTGAATAGTAAGTTATATCCCCATGTTATACATGAATATACTTGTGATGTGGTGTTACCATGTTGCCATATCCGCCCTTCCTTTTACCAGTTACCAAAATCAATTATCAGTTCATTTCTTTCATGTATCTGACCCTTTTATGATATATATTTCCATCCAGTTCAACAGAAGACGTATTTTTAAAAACCAAACTCCTTCAGCTCGAATGTCATTTCACCTGGGCTTTGAATAAAGAGGATACAGATCTGACTGATCTTCTGAACAGAATCGAAGACCAGATTATCTTTGAACTTGGAAGGGATGACGGAGTTGCACGCACATACAACTCTTTGGGATTCGTGAAGTATCTCCTGGGCTCCCATGATGAGGCTCTTAGCAGCGTGCAGAGATCTGTAGAGCTCACAAAAGAATGCCATGGAGAAGACTGCGACAAGCTACTTGTTGTATCCTATGGAAACCTTGCGTGGTTGCACTATCACATTAAGGCTTATGAAGAGTGCAGGAGTTACCTGAATAAATTGAAGGAGATCAAAGAAAAGTACTCTCCTGATTCTACATCTGTCCCCTATCCTGAAGTGCTTGGAGAAAAAGGATGGACCTTTCTCAAGTTCTCTCGCAAGTACTATGAAAGAGCTAAAGAGTGCTTCAGGAAGGCTTTGGAGCTGGAGCCAGAGGAGGGTGAATGGAACGCTGGCTATGCCATTGCTCTGTACCGCACCGAAACTGAGGTCTCCCAACCAACAGATTCACCCACAATCAAGCAGCTGAGACGGGCCATAGACACCAACCCAGACAACGATGTTCTCAAAGTCCTTCTAGGTCTGAGACTGTGTTCTTACAAAAAGTTAAATGAGGCCGAGAGCCTAGTGGAGACAGCATTAGAGAACTCCCCAGAACATCCACACGTGATTCGATATGTTGGGAAGTTTTTCCGGAACCAGGGGTCTGTGGACAGGGCCATCGCTTTGTTGAAGAGAGCACTGGAGAAGATGCCCAACTCAAGCTTCATACACCACCAACTGGCTCTCTCCTACAAGAAAAAGAAAATCAGTCTGCATCAGGCAGGAAGCCACCACAGCAAGGGCGCTGAAATTCAGCGCCTTCGTAATCAGTGCATCTACCATTTAGAGATGGCCACCACATTGAAGACCTCCTTCATCTTAGCTATGAGTGAACTGGGTCTCATGTATGGAGAGAACAGGGAAATCTCTAAGGCAGAGGAGCAGTTTCAGGCTACATTCCAGGTAGCTGAAGAAAAAAATGATGCCCGCCAGCTAGTTAATCAATGCTATGCAGAATTCCAGCAGCACAGTATAAAATGTGAGTCTTTGGCCATCAAGCACTACATGGTATCACTGAAGATGGATCCAGATACATACGCAGGGAAGAAAAGTGCTAGGAATCTAAGAAAGATTGCAGAGAGAAGAATCTCTAAAAATGCGATGGATGGAGAAGCCTTTGGAATACTGGGATTTCTCCATAAGCAAAAGGGAGAGAAACAAGAGGCTATAGAGTGCTATGAGAAAGCTCTGACCTGTGAAGACAATGAAGAGTACCTCAGTGAACTTTGTGAACTTAGGCTTTCTTTACAGTGATGTTATAACTTAGTGTCTGCTCATATATCCTAACATTAACATATTTCTGGGATTATATTAATATAATATAACATTACAACACCATTATAATGTGCTTAGTGTACTTGGAATGTTATAAATGATCCACTGTTCTCTCAAAATGTTCATGGTGTAAGTGGAATTTGACATTGAATTAAGAGAGTTGCTTTTTTAATCATTTTTTTATGTTAGAGGTGATGTTCTGCAGTTGTTTTTCTATTTATCATTTATATGAATTCTGCACTTTAAGTTTTTAAAAACACACTGTTTTCTAACTCTGCAGGAAATCATTAAATCGTCTGTTCTAACTGAAATTAAACTGCATTTCAAACTGGCTGTCTTGCTGTAACATCATATGTACTGCTGAACTACTATGCAGTATTATGCATTACAGTGTCAAATGAGCTTGTGAAATTTGAGTCCCAAGTAAACAAATCAATAATTAATGAACGATCCCAAGCTTCTTAGGGCTTATTTTGCAATGGAAAAATTAGAATCAAAAATAATATCAAACCTGATAATATTCATAACTGTAGTCATTTAAAAAAAGTTAAGAAGTGTTGCTTAATTATGTTCTCTATGGAGTTATGTGCTTTTCCTCAGTTGCTGAATTCCAAAGTAAAATCTTTCTGTCTTTTTATGTAATTCGTCTTCATTAACACATCATCATTTAATACATCTTCAGGGAGCATTTTAAAGATTCATTTGTAAATCCAATAATTTTCGTTTTACTCATTATTTTTCATGTTTGGACAAAAACAGAATGTTTAAAAATGAGTTATCCATGAGGAAGTCACAGCACATCTGACTTTTTATGTTCATGAGACATAACTTCTGATTCTAGAAAAAATGGAAAAACATAGGAGTATCTTTTGAGAAAATCCAGGATCAAAGGATACTCTGAACTAATGGTATAGCATCCAATAATTGTTATTGAAACTGTGAAAAGCGTTTGATGAAGTATGTTAACATTGTTTCAAAGTACACTTTTCACTCACTAGTCCATACAGTCCATACACGGAAACTTAACTGCAAATACCGCCTGTTTTCAGTTCCTTGCTCTTGTGATGTCAAAACGGCAACTAATTTACACAGATGCATCCATTCAAGCTACGCCTGTTTTAGTTATGCCCATTCACACAGAAGCGAGCACAGCATTTCATTCTAAATAAAATTTTCAGATGGGCTGAAAATGGGCAGTTTTAATGAGACAGTAATAAACACAGCCTGTTTAATTTTGAAGCATAGTTAGAGACTGGAAAATGTGTGAAAAAGAAATTATGACTGCTTGGTACATAAACTTACACAGCTGTTATAAATTGACCTTTGGGGTTAATAAGATACAAGAAAAAAAATGTAGGATATGAGGTCTTTTAATAATTTGAAAATACCTTTGATAAACGTAACACAAATGCAGGACTAGTATAATATAGGAATACTACAGTGCAAAACTCTTCAAGAAAAAATGTACCAGGACCACAACTTTTGAAAAGTTTACATTTTTGCTTTATATTTTTCATGGAAATCCATGACATGACCTGCCAGGCCTAAGTGAGGTGGCAAGGAAAAACCTGGTAGGTCTGGCACCTTAAAGTAGAAAGAAGACACAGGTAAATTAAATCTGAAGCTGCTCACTTGCCCTATTCACTCCTGTTCAAGTAAACCCCAACAACAGGGATCTTTCTTTGTTAATAACAGTAGGTACTGTCAGTGTTTCTTCCAAGAGTTAACACTGATGAATAGAGCAAACAGCCTCTGTAAACTGAAATCTAAACTTAGAGGAAGCCGCAACATTTAAAAATGAAAAAGCAGAAGAAATGTCTCAGGGAAGTGAGGCAGCTCTTCAGGTATTTGAATAAACACTTCACAGATGCTTTCACTTTTAGAGTTTTCCTTGCAGAAACCAGAACAGCCGGATATTCAGGGCAGTCTGCACTAAATATGAGATAATTATACAGAGTTTTGAGGTTTTGTTTGTTTTTTCTGGTGTAATCTATGTCGACACCTTATTCGACTCTTCTACCTGTTCTTGAGATCTGAACATTTGTTTTTGTGTCAACAAAAGTGGGGGGACTTTTTAGGTGCAAGTTTATACCTGCTTATATATTTTTTGGTTTATTGCTTCATTAGTTGAATAAAATCACATATTGTAATTACAATTTTTTTTTAACAAGACAATGTCGCTTGGTTGTACATGTAGATGAGGGTAAGCTTGGCAGAGACAATATTCGCCCTTTAGGTGGCACCAATCTCTCAGTTTTCGTGGTTAAAATGTGCAACCAGCGAATAACAGGGTTATGGCTTCTTACACCACTTTCTCAATATTATGGTCATATTTGCATCACTTGGGTTCTACGGGATTTGGACCAAATTAATTAACTGTAGTTCAGACAGACCAAATATAAGACCTTGATGTCTGTACACTTATGACAGGGCCAGTAGCAGACTGGTCTAAAGCGATCAGAAACAGAATCAGAAAACTTTAGTGATCCCAGACGAAATTGCTCATGATATGACTGCAGAGAGACACAATGACAAGAACGATATAAAGTCCATAAAAAATCTGTAGAAAAAACCTCTATATGAAATACACTGTGCTATATACACAAATGCTGGGGTATAAATATTATAGACAAGTAACTTACAGTTAGGTGAATTCTAACCACACAGATGATAGTAAGGAGGACGTTATTGCACTTAATAGAGATCAGTAGTATTACATAAGTAATATTGACATAAGTAATGATTTTCATATGGTAAGACTACTGCACACAATAAGATATTACACAGATTGCACAAGATCACACACTCAAAAGTGCCACTGAAAACTCACCTTATACATTGAAATAATACAACTTGTTTTAAAACTGTCCAAAAGCGATCTCCACCTTTAAAGTGCGACAATGTGTTGCATAAATGTGCCTAGTGATATGCTTTTATGTACCTGTGAGCATATCACAATATAAAGGGTTAAAACACATCAGGTCACTAAAAAGTAGTTGCAAACTGGCCAAGAGTAAACTATGAAGCATTAGATATCGAGCCTAACTGCCCTAAGGTCTTTTGTACATTATACTCATTTTAATTTACATTTCTATTCTTCTCTTTTGCAGCATGACTCAGGCCTCGCATCTGGAAACTGAACTACAGCAGCTGGAGTGTCATTTCACTTGGGCGCTAAAAAAAGAGGACATAGATATCTCTGATCTTTTGAATAGACTGGAAGAGAATATTGAGTTAAATCTAGGTGGGAAAGCAGGAGTTGCACAAGCATACAACTGTTCTGCATATGTGAGGTATCTTCTAGGGTCTCCTTCAGAATCACTCAGCAATGTACAGAAATCTGTGGAGCTCACAAGAGAGTACAGACAGAAAGA
>JBBJLS010000109.1:31498960-31512152 GCA_037577275.1 Bryconaethiops microstoma
CTATCTCCTCTTCCATTGGTGCACTATGGGTATATAGGTCAGTCACTGGGTGTTTGTGCTTCATGGAAGCATACTTGATTATGGACATTTCTCTTTCTCCTTGTGAAATTACTTAGTTAGTCACTGGCCCCCGTGCCATTTCAGTTTCTAATTTATAGTGCAAAATAAATCTGTCTAACCAGATGTCCATCTGCACCTGTGCCTCGCTTGCCTCATTTCTATCCGGCTCCAGTCGTACTGTGACAGAATGCTTCCATCTCAGAGACACAGCAGACGATTTTCCCGCGACCAAAAGAGCAACGCGTGGGAAATGCCGAAATCAGCGCCGGAGAGAAGCCCGTCAGTCCAAGCCCCCGGAGTACGTGAGTTCAGAAAAGGAGGAACTCGTGTATGGGTGGAGTGGACGACCAGAGGACCTTCCAGTGCTTTTTGATTTAGTGGTATTTCTCAACGACCTCCCTGTTGCAAAATCAACGAGGAGACCACGAAGGTGAGGAAAATCGCAGACGGGTTCTAAGGTGACGACTCCCATGGAAATGCCTGATCAACCTCCATCGTCATTTGAATCAAGTCCACACAACTCAACCAAACCGTTGTCATCCCAACCTCCGATTCCATCCAAACCCAACCTCAGGACCCACTCCAGTTCCAAGATCCAGCCCAGATTTCACTCCCAGCCTGATAAATACTCAGATCCAGTCCTCAGATCAGCTCCAACCCTCAACTTGGCCCCAATTCTAGCTCCCACCTCAGTTCCAACCACCTCATCACAGCACAATCCCAATTACCCTAGATCAGTACAGGCCGGTCCATCCCAGTTCACCCCAAATCAATCTGGCTCAGCCCCTCTCAGTTTAACTAGTTTCAATCCATCCCAACTCTCCTCAAATCAACCCAGGTCTGTCTGTCTGTCCCGTTTCTGCCTCGCTCGGCTCTCTCTCAACTTCTTTCACCCCAGCTACACTCACACCAACTTCTCCCATAACAGCTACAATCCCACCAATTACACTCACCCCAGCCTCTCACAACATCTCTCACACTACATTCCCTCATACCAGCCACACTCACACCCGATAATTTCCCATCAGTTACCCTCACTCCAACCACTCACACACCAGATCCCCTCTCTCTCACCCTTTTTTCTCTCGACCCTCTCTCTTCCGCTCCCCCAGGCCCATGTCAAACCACTTCCCATCAGCTTGCTTCCGATCCTTTTGGTCCTGCTCCCCTTCATCAGTGTCCCTCCAGTCCCACATCCTTTAGTTCAGCTCTTCGCACCCAAGACCCGGTTCCTGCTCTTCGCACCAAAGCTCTAGTGGCGACTCCTCACGCCCCAGAGCCAGCGCTTACTCCTAGTGCCCCAGCTCCAGTGGCGACTCCTCACGCCCAAGCTCCTGCTTTGGCTCCTCGTGCCCGAGCTCCGGCGACGGTCCCTCGCATCCGAGCTCCGGCGACGGTGACTCTTCATACCCTGGCTCCGGCCCCGATCCGGTTCCTGCACCCGACTCATCGTCTCCAGCCCCCGATCCGGTTCCTGCACCCGACTCATCGTCTCCAGCCCCCGATCCGGTTCCTGTACCGGACGCCACACAGGGCGCCTCTACTCCTGACCCCTGCGCCGGGCGCCTCTACTCCTGACCCCGTGCCGGGTGCCTCTACTCCTGACACTCTTTCCTCCCCCTCCTCTGTGGGTGGGTGGTCTCTCTGGGTCCTTTGTCCTCCCCTCCACCTCTACTAGTGTGGACTGGGAGGCTTTTGTCAGTGCCTCGGTATGGCACTTTTTGGGGGTGCGTACTGTCACAGTCCTGCTCCGCGACCACCAGAGGGCGCCATGGACTAGGACTGGAAGCTCCCCTCTGCCCGACGACCAACAGAGGTCGACTCAACCCAGAATAGAAGACTCTGTCGCAGTCCTGATCCACAGCCACCAGAGGGCGCTATGGACTGGGATTGGAAATGCTCCTCCACCCTGCGACCAACAGAGGTCGCCTCGGGTCATTTGGACTAATTATCACACACAGCTGAGCTTGATCACCTCCAATCACTATCTCCTCTTCCATTGGTGCACTATGGGTATATAGGTCAGTCACTGGGTGTTTGTGCTTCATGGAAGCATACTTGGTTACGGATGTGTCTCTCTCCTTGTGAAATTACTTAGTCACTGGCCCCCGTGCCATTTCAGTTTCTTGTTTTACAGTGCAAAATAAACCTGTCTAACCAGATGTCCATCTGCGCCTGTGCCTCACTTCCCTCATTTCTATCCGGCTCCAGTCGTACCGTGACAGGCATCCATGGGGGCTGCAAGGCAAAAGGTATAGGAAGTGCTTGGTTGCAGCTGTTGCAACTAAAGGTTTGGCACAATACATTTCTAAGTTTAGTGGGAAATTAGTTTTCACATGGATAACACAGGTCAACTTTTTTTTTTTTTTTTTTGTAATCAGAAACCACAACACACTTTCTAAACCATTTTTTCATGCTGATTTCAGATCTGCTTTCAGTATTTTTCAGTCACATCAACCTTTGGAATTACGAATTAGATTTGCAATAGACTTGCGTTCAGTTTTTATTAAACCGCAGGCACAATCAAGTAACTGTTTCAATATTTTCAGTGCTAAGTCAGATAGGCGCACACTCCTGGCATAGATATAATCAGTGCCAGTCAGCTACCACTGTTTCTTCAAAAACACTTCATATATGATATGCTAATTATACCACAGTAATGCAGTATACAACTAGCTTCATCACACTGTATGTGCTAGGGAAAAACTAAACAGATTTGAAATCAGCATTAAAACTCTCAAACTTCTCTGATTTTGACATGTTGACCTGTGTAATTGATGTTTGTGAAACTTTTCTCCCTTTAATAAATGAAACTATCATTTTCAAACTTATTTTCTCATGCTTTACCTGTCTTATATTCTATTTTGTAGAAGAATCTTAAGCGATTTAGTGTGAAATAGTAAATTAGGAAATCGTAATTGGACTTTTCCACTCCACTTTACTCAACGTACACTTCCAGTGATCCCAGAATTTGACTAAACAAACTGGGTGGCATCTCATCTTGTTTCAAAATTCATAATTGTTTTCCTCCCTTAAATTAACAGAAACTCCAAAATCAGGACCAGCTTGACGGTCCTACAGACGCCCCATTTTTGTCTCCTTTTCTGAAGTCAGGAGACTTTTGCCCTCGGAGAATGATATATACACACACCACCCACTCTCACAGTCATGTATATACATACCCTCTCAACCTGGACTCAAATGAGACTGAAGAACCACATTTGGTAAGTATTCAAGGTTTATTGGTAACAGAGAAGAAGTTGCAGGATACAAAACAGAAACGAAAAACAGTATGTTATGACATGAATCTCAGAGCAGGTTGGTGGGGGCATAAAAGAGCCATGGACCCCTCTACAACATGTAAACACAAAACACCTTGACGTAGTGATACTGGAAGAAGAGAGAATGACAACACTCAAGACGACTATCCTGCAGTAATATACTGTCTGTTAGAGAATGGCCTAAATATGCCACATAGTTGAGACCAAGCAGATAAACGCACACTCTTAGTATGTCGAACTCAGCACTGGTAATATGAAATGGTTCTTATTGGAATAGGATCAGGCTCAGGAAGGAATTTAAGACGTTATTGAATCGTACAATGCTTACAGATTTACAGACATGCAGAAAGTACTGAAAAAGTGATGCACTGAATTTGACTCAAAAGTGTAGATCATTCCCACATAAAATATAATACACATTCAACACAATTCGAATGTTGGTCTTTCTGTCTACTTGTGTTGATTATATCACTGATGTAAAAATGATGTACACATTTCAAATTGAGGTGAATTTAGTGCATTACTTTAAGTGTGGCTAATTTGAATAAACATAAAATGTGGATAAAGGAGACTGAAAAGACAAAGGAACAAAACAAGACAAAACATGCTTGGGAATACAATTCTAGGCCTTTCTGTAAATGTGTTAGGCGGAACTGGACCCAGCACAAAACATTAATGGCAAAGCGTCTAGTGCTTCGACTTGTCCTGAACTGTCTGCACTCATGCCATGTAGTAATTATGGGCGGAGTAGCTTGGAGCTTAGAACAGTATGTACTAACACATGCATTCAATTTGCTGAAGCAAAAAAAAAAAACCTCAAAACAAAAACAAAAACATGAACAGACCAATTCAGTAATGCATTTCACAGAGACATCTGAACCTAGCATTATAACAAGAGGGAAGATGCACAGACAAAAGTCTGGATTCCAATAAAAGGCACCCCTTAAACATATGAAAGTTGCTGTAGTGGCTCAGAGTTGTGTCGGACTGCCATTGTGCATACGCGGGTATTCAACGTCAGAATGGCGACCAACTGCATAAGGCAATTCTGAGGACTGAGGAAAGCAAAGGGGGGGAAATGAGAAAGAAAGAAAAAAAAAATGTGCAAACGATCTGAATGAGGTCCAGCATCACATATTTTCACAAATCTCTCTGGATAAATGCTTGTGTTTCATTAACACTCACATGGAAAGGTCTGCATACCTTCAATTGCATACCAGTTTCAGAGTATACACTTTGCAGGACAATTACTTACTGTAATATACAAGGGTTTTAATTTTGGCTCTCATTTTTACAGTATATGGAAAAGTAAGATACACTGTGTGAACATTCTATGACAAACTAAGCAAATAAATGGACCACAATAAAATCTTATATCGACATACATTAACGTTTATGCTGACACAATCTGAGGACCCAGGGACCTTCCATTATTCTGAACTTTTATTCACAAAGGTACCTTCCACTACCCACCAAACATCTGGAATACTTCAAGTTAAGCTGTAGATGAAGTCCAAGTATGCAACAGTGGTTGTTTTTGCATAAAAGAAAGCTTTAGTGTCACCACAGTGTAGGGCCAATTCAGATGAGGTCACTCTGACACTACATACAGTGTGTTCTGACTGGAAATTCCAGTTTGGTGTGTTCCTCTGCCCTCTTTCAACTCATTAACATCATCTCTTGCTCTTATTTCGAAGACATGCACCATTTCACACCCACAGTATTCATTCATGTATGTGTAATACGCAGGAACATATCCACTGTAGCACACAGGCAACCACATGCTAGAGATGTGTCAGAAAGATTAGGTTGAAAAATGCTGCAGAACGCAACTCCATTATGGTGTGTTGCTTTGGGGAAGGCAAACGAAAGGTACTTGCAAAACGTACGAGACGCTGGGCCTCTGAAAGAAATAAACCAAAACAGATGATAATGAAGGCATTTGCTGGAAAGGCAGGAGGAAAGGCTGGAGACAGGTTTACAGGCTCAATTTGTGTTTCAAGTGAAACTACAATACCGTCATATAATGCCACAAATAGGACAATCAATAATATGATACAATCTGCAAAATATGGATAAATAGAAACAAACAACAAAAAAAAAACCTCTGTTACAGTGTAAGTACACCTCAAGGGTAAAAAAAAACAAAAAACGGTCGTGTGAGTGAAGTAGTCATTCGGCGAGCGATTCATTATTCACACTATCGGATAATATGTCTTTCTGATGAGAAACAAATCTGTAGCCAACTACCCATCTAATACATAGATAAGCTGTTAATCAGTCAACACTGAACGCTTGGCCCCCAAAATCATCTCCATTGTAAGATCAATATTTTGTGGATGTTAAAATAAAGAAAAAAAAATTAAACAAACAAAAAAACTAACAAACAAAACAAAAACGAAAAACAAAACAGGGCTTTCTACCTGGCTAATACTGCGAAGTCTAACGGTACCTAACTCGATAAATAATGTAGAATTTCCAGATTGTCAATTTAGAAGTCCAGTAAGTAATACATTTAGATTTCACTTGTGTCGTAATCTGCTGATCAAACCCAGGTTTCCTGTGAACGCACTGCTGGATCACAGGGCTAAGCTTACTGAAGTGTATAAAGTAATGCTCACAACTTAGCATGAGGGAACCGCCCATCTCAGTGTATACTGCATATTACCGAGTAACTATTAGTTCACAGGTTATATGCTAGGTAATATGCGTATTAGATTATCTAAACTGGAGTTAATTCCAGTTTTGCCAATACAGTTGTACAAGACGAAAGGCAAATACCCAGCAACTGGACCATTTCTCATTACCAGAGTCCTTCTATAGCTATAAGAAAAAGGTAATGTCCATTATTCCTTGGAATTTTGTCAAGATCAAACAGTTCAAACATCTGACTTATTAGATATTTAAATCCAAATAATTCCTCCAAATACTTTTCACATGTAGTTAACATAGGCCTTAAAACTGGTAAAACACAACAAGAAGGTGAGGGCAACAGTGTGGGTCTATTTCTTCTAAGCCAAAGATTTAAAACTTATGACACAAAAAGTGGTGGAAGTGCTTAACATTAGTCTAAAAGCATCAGTTGATTTTGGCTTGTACGGCATGGCCCACTAACACAAACATCTTCAGTTTTCTTTACAGTAGACTGTACCATGAGAGGCTTTCTCCTTAGTGGGAATTACATACAACACCCAAACCCCATTTAAATACCAAGACTTGGCTTGAAATAAGCTTAGAAACAGGGAATACAGGCATCGTCTAAAATATCTGACATTATCCAAATGGCTTTTCCTTGTTATGGGAGAAGGCTTTCCTGACATTATACAGCAGCTTCTGGTTCTGTATTTTATTTTTTTTAAGGTTCTTAAATCCTTAGAGGTCTTCAGTCATCCTCAGTAGCTTTAGGAAGGCACCAACAGCCCCGAAATAACCCTACAAACAGCAGGACAAACCAGATTAGTGAGTTTACCATTTGTCACAAATTCACCAATCCTATCTCTGTGAAATGTAGGCCAGTTAAAGGCAGCGTTCATTCATTGTAGATATGATACTCAATTTGTACACATTTACTGAAGAAAATGACTTACTTCATGTTCTAAAAACAGAGCTTTCAGTTGTCCTTTTGACCAAAAGTCCATGGCATAGGCTAGCAGCTTTGTTGACACTGTGTTTATTCGCAGGAAATTCCCAACAAATACAACCCTTTCAATTCTCTGAAAACAAAAACATTATAACTATAAACATTTGATACTTGTCGGAGCCTAGTTACATAAGAGGGACAAACTCTACTAGCATGCTTACAATTATCAACCTGGAAAAAAACAAACAAACAAACAGTTGGAAAAGTCATGTTTTGGCTGCCATCTAGCTGTGAGTGGGTGCACTGTGGTGTTGGAGGCCACTGTAGAGACTAATGAGCTCTATAAATTGAGAGCATAAACTAACACAGTCACATTATAGAAATTATACTTGTTTTTTGTCATGTCATAGTTCTATGTGTTCTGATAGCCCTGTACAATGCTGCTTGATCTCCATGCCACATTATCAGTGTATCCAATAAATTAAAGAAAATTAAAATTAAAGCATTCACTGATTTGGTAAGCTCAGGTGGGCCGGTGCTCTCTGGTTAGACCTCGGCAGCAGTCCGTTCAGCAAAAGTGTATTTAATGTCTAGAGAACGAAAATGTATGTTAAACCCAACTGTAGGTGCAGTGTAGGTACAAGTTAACTTTGTACACACACTGCAAGGCACTTAATTTTAACACTGTAAATCCCAGGCCATATTCCTCATCATATGTAACCAGTTGCACATGTGCACTTTAACATATTGTACTTCAATGTTTTAAATGCAACTGTAAATCACATCTTTGATGTTACTTGAGGATTATATTACTTTGTGCAGGATGAATTAAAACATCCTGATCCTGACCCTTAGCCTATTACGTATTTTGCTAAATTCAATTTTCTCCCAGAGTTACATTAGAATACTCAATTTAGAATTAAAATAAGTAATTTTTTAATAATTTTTTTGTTACAGTAACATGTCGTAGTTCTGTGCGCTTTGATAGCCCTGTACAATGCTGCTTGATCTCCATGCCACAAGGCAACACTGTAAAGAAGCTGAAAGCACACAAAATGTATCTCTTGCAGCCATGGCATCTTCGTTCGATGTCCCTATTGGTAAAATTAGTGGTGATATCTGAAACTTCAATTAGGATAATTTAATTCAGAGTGCAACTATACATCAAATAATACTAATCAGTGTAACTTTTACTGATACTAAGCTACTGAAGACAATGAGTAAGACGCTACGTAATGGAACTCGTGGTTTACAGTTTCATAGCAGTGATGTTAAATTAAGAATGAAGAAATACATGTGTCAAACCTCATTCACAGCACACATGCGAGCAATGGAACCAATGTTGTTTGTGATTGTAACAAGAGTAGCCCTGGCCAAATCCTCTTTGCTGATGCTGTCGCGTCTCTCCTTGCTCATCATATGGCCAAAACTAAAGGACAAAAAGGCATTCTTCAGCACTTCTGTGCAGGAACATGCTGAAAATCAATTCATTCTCAGAGGATGTCGCTTGGTACCTGGATGCTACAGCAGACCCTTGAAGGCCGAAGCGCTCGTAATCTCCACCATAAATGTCCTTAACCAGCTTGTCAACGTTAGTGCTGTCACCCTTCGCCGCCATCTCTAAGGCCTCCTCAAATGTCTCACAGCCGGTCAGCAAGCAGCACAGGCCGAGAAACGTACCTCCTCCCAAACTGAAAAGAATAGGTGAATGTATCAGAGACACTGCACTGAAATCACTCTTCAAAATCATATTAAACCCACGACAAACCCTCCTTTTTATTTTGTCCAAGTTAACGTTTCTTAAATTGCCTTACCTTATGGCAAAACCACTATTTGTTTTCTGATACTAATATTTATGCCTTGAGTTACAGACACCACCAATCTTATACTCATTCGTTAAAGACTGCTGTAACTTCAAAAGCAGTTTTTAGTTGAAACATTTCACATAGGGCAATCATCAAACTCAAACTAAATGTTGGACAGGATTTATTCCTTATTTTTCTCTCCAATATCCAATCCAACATTTCCCTCTGATATTAACTCTGATATCACACACATTAATACAGCCATTGCATCCCAAGTAGCGACAACAAACAAAATAAAATAAGAAAACAAAGGTAATTCCTGGATATTCCAAGTTGTTTGAGATCTGCTGCTGCATGATTTGAGCCATTCAGTCTTTTCTCTGTATACTTAGAAGAGAGCACTAATTACTTGATTCACTATACTGACCTGTTTTTCTAATTATTTGCTAAGCTATACTCTGTCCTTGCCAAAACGGCCACTGAAACCTTAAGTATTAGCCAATCTAATCTTTAAAATGAGCCTTTTCAATTGAAGTACCTTACCATGCTCAAACTGCTTAAATACTCTGCCTGCCCTGTTATTTATGAAAACTGTTTACTATTTTTGTTAGCTTTTTGATATCACTGTGTGTAATGTGTGCAAAATTAGACTTAAAATATTACCTCATTTTAATCAAAGATAGCTAATGATGTTATGGATTAATAGTTAAAGATAATTAAAATATCAATAAAAATAGCTCAAATGAACAGAAATTCTTGTGTAACACTTTGTTAGGTACGCTACATGTGGCTGCTAATGTTATTACGGGATTTACTTTACTTCTATTAGGCTGTGCTACAAGCAACTCCACAATATTTATTTCTCACTTGTTACAGAACTGGATAAGGCTTGTTCTTTTATTCACTGATATCTCCGGCAGCATTTTTGGTTAGTATCTGCCCCATACCGATGCTGCGTAACAGATCGGTGCCTAATTTGGACTGAATTATCAGTATGGCTTATTACCTGATCTCTACTCTCCTGACCATACAGGTGTTTATCTCTCTCTCTCCATTTATGCTCCACCATTCTGCTAGTGGTCATGTTGCAGTAAAATGTTGATGCAACCTTTTCTCCCCCTATGCAACAAGTCGTTTTCAAATATGATGCAATAATGAAGCTGATTGGACATTTCAGAGTAGAAACTTTGTGGTAATGGAAAAAAAATGCCTAAAATTGTTATTTTAAAAAGGAAGTAAGAATGTAGCTCACATGCACACAGAGACAGATAACATTTCAGAAACCTGTTGTCTTACAAATAAGCATTCTCAGACTCAACACCAATTAGATGAGAGTTCACTGGAGTAAATGTGTTTAGAAATACAGATGTCATTTACCTGGTGCCTGTGACCCGTTTGTAATCATCTTTGGAGTAGACTGCCAGGATGCTGACCCCCGAGCCAATGTTTACCAGCAACATGGGAAAAGGGTTGTCAAGGCAACATGTTTGCTTGACACAGTTTTCAGGGTCAGAGGGGTTTTGGAAAAAATAGCACTCGGGGTGGCCGTTGAAGCCAACTGAGTCGACATAGAGCAGACCCTGAATCAGACAGTCCAGCTCATCCAGTTTCTGCAGCTCCAGATTAGCCACCTGCAGCGGAACACAGCCACAGTGAGAGCAGCACGAGCATAGATGGCTATATGAAGCCCCCTGAAGAAAACTGTCTCTGCTCACAGATTAAACCGGCCTCTAATAAGACTGCAGTATAATGGTTCTTAACAATGTTTTGCTCCCATGACACTCCCTTACATTTCATGACTAAGCAACCTTAAAATCACACAAATCTTCATTAAACACACCACATGGTCATGCTTATGAATAAGACACTGCTGTAACAACTAGTGAAACTGATTTTTATAAATTCATCAACCAGTACAGTGAAAGTGTGAGCACAAGGTCACTTTGGTTCCCCTTACATGCTTATGATTCTCAAAGGACTTTACGATGAAAATATATTAATTAATAATATAAAATGAACGGTTTGTATAGCGTAGTGGATAACACTGCTGTCCTTTATGCAGCAGACTGGAATTCAAGCACACCATGTTGAGAGTTCTTGGGCAAGAGTCCTACATTTGCTTACATTTGTAATATCAATAAACTCTCAGCATCAATAAAAAGTTGCTCTGAATAAGAGCTTCTAATAAATGTAAAAAGAACTAAATGTGTTCAGCTACTATAAGAAATAAAAGATTATATGAAACATAAAACATGGATCTGCCATAACATGACAAGACAAATTTACTAATGAGCATATTATGTTAGGTTTTATTTGAGGGTCTTTACAGTTGGTGTCGTTGACAGTCTTGAGGTTAAAGCTTTAAGTCAGTAAAAGTTAAGCTAGTTAGTTATCGTAGTCTTAATCAATAAAGTGCTAATCTCATAAAGCACCGTGTTCAACAGTCCACCTGAAAACACCTGACAAATGAGCAGTATAAACATTCAGTCTGATGGTAAAGAAAACTAAGACGTTAAAGCCTTTTAAATTACTATCAATTACTGAGGATAAAAAGCCCTACGCCTAGGTCACTGCTCCTGCCTAGTGCTCACCGTCCTGAAGTCCTCCTCAAACTTGTAGGCGCCCCCTCCAGTGGCACAGAGCGTTGTATGCAGGCTGGAGAAGTTCTTGTCACGGCCCATCTGAATGAAGCTGTGCATGTCGTGTGTGGGGAAGCGGATGAAGTGCAGGTTGCCTGTGCGACCACACATGGTTAGGTTCTTCAGTTCCAGGTGTACGTCTCGGATGCCTGTGTTGCCGTAGGCCACGTTGGAGGTCAGGTATCGACGGATGCTTTTCAGGCTCTCCACCTCCTCCTGCTCCTCTTCGGCCGTGATGTCCTTAGGCTCGAAATAGACCAGCTTCACCAGGGTGCCTCCAATATCCATGCCAAACCAAGGGAAAGCTGCAAAACAAAAGCCAGTTGGCTGCACTGTTCTCTTGGGAGTAGGAACCCTGTTTATGCAATCTACCAAAATTTACCCAGAGTTTTTTTTAGTTTAAAAAAAAAAGAAAGACTGAAATTTACTAAATGACCAGTGCAATGCATTCTTTTAAAGATTTTGAAATACTTCATAGGAACATGGTCAACTAGGCAGTCTTTTCATAAAGAAATATACTATGGGGAGCAAACTGCAAAGAAATTAATGCGTGCGTGTGTTTGGTTGTGTGTCCAGTAAGTGACCAATTAATCAGTGATGATTCAATTATGTAAATCAATAATGTCAAATTTAAAGAATTACTTTTTAATGGAATGATTGTTACAACCACAGCCATTCGTTTATATGCTCAAAAGAACAAAACTCTCTGCCGGTGGAGGATGTGAGGTGGGCAAATGAACTGAATCACTTCTTTAACAGGTTTGATTCATCCTGGATGCAGTCTCTAACATCTGCAACAAATACCCCCACCCCCACCCCCACCTCTGTTCCACCTCAGTCACTTCACACCTCCTCCACACACTCTGCTCGCTCCTTCCCTCCAAACACAGCATCCAGTACACATCCAGCACACGGCTCCAGCCTGTCTCTTTCAACCATCCAGCTTAGGAGGGAACTGAGGAGGATCAAAGCCAGGAAGGCAGCGGGTCCAGATGGCATCAGCTCAAGGATTGTCAGGTCCTGCGTGGATCAACTATGTGGGGTAATGGTACACATCTCCAACCTGAGCCTGAAGCTGGGGAGAGTACCACAGCTTTGGAAAACCTCTTGTGTGGTACCAGTGCAAAAGACCCCAGATCCAAAGGACTTCAAGAGCTACAGGTCAGTGGCTCCAACATTCCACCTGATGAAGACTCTGGAGCAGTTGGTCTTTGTGCAGCTTCAGCCCCTGGTGAGCTCATCACTGGACGCAGTTCAGATTGCCTACCAGTTTGGCATTGGGGTAGATGTCATCCACCTCCAACATCATTCCCTCTCTCACCTGGAGACTGCTGGGAGCACTGTGAGAATAATGTTCTTTGATTTCTCCAGTGCCTTCAACACCATACTTCCCAAAATCCTGAGGGACAAGCTGGAGTACACAGGAGTGGACCATCACCTTGCCACATGGATCTTGGACTACCACACAAATCGACCACAGTATGTGAGAACCCAGGCCTGTGTGTCATCCATTCCTGTCACTCCACTCACACAAACTAACACATACGAACACCACGGACCGATAAGTGGAGGTTTCTCTGGTGTGCAATATTTCTCTCATGTGCAATATTTTTCTCTTGTGTGCAATATTTTTGGGTACAACATGTACAATCTTTGTGGTTCTCTGATGTAATGTGCAATGTGCAGTTGTATGGTTCATTGTTACTGTTTTTTTACTTTTACTGTTGCTAACTGTCATTGTGTACAGACATACATATACTTGCATACGTATGTATCTATATATATATATATACATATGTATATATGTGTGTGTGTGTGTGTGTGATT
>JBBJLS010000109.1:31512252-31532404 GCA_037577275.1 Bryconaethiops microstoma
TGGGGGGTGGGTGAAGGCGATTGGGTAGGAAGGAGCAGGGGAGGGGGCCGAGGGTTAAGGATGTGGAGATGTGGGAGGGGGTGGGGAGGTGGATGGATGAGGGGGGAGGTAGGTTGGGGGGGGGGTGACGTCACGCGGCATATAAAGACCCGTCGGTGAAAGCAGCGAGGAATCCATTGTGAGAAGTTTCCCTTGGTGGCTGTTGTGTCGTGACAACTTGAGAAAACAGGGGAATCAGAGGTGCAACATCTCCCACTCTTTAGGAAATGGCACTTGAACATTTACTGGAAGCCTGTGGTCGAGGTAACCAGGGGTCTGTAGCAGGGATGTGATTTCAGCACCAAGGACAGTTCACAGCAGGCAGCATGAGATCCTCCCAGACTGAAGACAGCTTGCAGGAACTTGTCATGTCCAGCCTGACCTCCAAGATCCTGGACCTGCAAGTGGGGAAAATGCAGGACACAGCAACATCAGCAGTTCCAAGTTTCACGGACAACGAGAGCAGCTGTGCAGAGCCAATCCTGAGTTATGGAAATACTGAGAAAGTGCTCATAGGGGGAGTTCTCACCATGCTCACTTTCTTAACCATCTGTGGGAATCTGCTGGTGGTCATATCTGTGTGCTTTGTGAAGAAGCTAAAGCAGCCTTCCAATTACCTGATCGTGTCTCTGGCCGTGGCCGACCTGTCTGTGGCTGTGGCTGTGATGCCTTTCGTAAGCATAACTGACCTTATAGGAGGACAGTGGATCTTTGGGCACGTTTTCTGTAACGTCTTCATCGCCATGGATGTGATGTGCTGCACAGCATCCATAATGACTCTCTGTGTGATAAGCATTGACAGGTGAATCTCACTTCTCTACAGTCTTTACACCAGTCCAACTGTACACAAATAAACACTGTAATGTGTTCATTTAACACTGGAGAATTTGCTTTCTTAGTAAAAAATAATGTGACTATAAATAAAGTGGGAACGAACACATCTTTGTACAAAGTTGTTCTAGGAGCATAATGAAATTCACAAAAAATCACCGTTATTAGAAAAAAAGTCTTTATGTGATTAGTACAGCCTCATAAACTCCAGTGCTGAATTAACACCATATTTTCAGTGTGTCATGCACACACACTGAAAAAAGTGCATAAAATATATTTCATAAACATTACACATTAAATATAAAATATTACCTCAACTCAATCAATACCAAAAGTAAACAAACTGAAAGTGAACCTTGTGTTAATGCAAGGTATTTTGATTCTTGTGGAAATAATACATAGTACTGTTGAATATAGTAGTGTCACTAGTCTAAATAACATGACCAACTTATTGCAGGTGCATGTGAATTGTATGATGCTGTACAGCTTCACAGATTTCATATAACGTGTAAGAAGATGTTAGATCTGTTTAGAATCAGAGCTTATGATTTCATAATGCCAGGAGACTCCATAGATTACTGAGAGTTATAAAGCAATTGATGTTCAGAATATGCATATGCAATTTGCATAACATAAGAAATTACTGTAAACAGATAATTATAGTTTCTGAGTTATCTGAGACATTACACATAAAATGTCAAAAAATGGCCTGGACAAAATTATTGGCACATTTTGAGAATTGTAAGAAATAACTGTATTTCAAGCATGTGATGCTCCTTTAATTTGTAATTAAACTCATCTTTAGCAATTAACAGGTGCAATAAGGAATTATATTGAATTTCCCACTTGCAACCAGTTAACATGGAGAAATGTTGACTCAATCTTGTTTTTGAGTGTCTGTGTGTACCACACTGAGCAAGAAGAAAAGAAAGAAGAGCGAAGAATTCTGTGAGAACAAACATTATAGAAAAGCATGGACAATCCCAAGGCTGTAGCTAATCTCTCTGGATGTGGACGAAAGAGAAAGATTGATGAAATGTTACAATGTATAATTGTTTAAATGGTGGATAAAGAATCCAAACAATTTCAAGCTAACACGGGGTATAGCAGTGTCAGCTCGCACTATCTGTCGCCATCTGAATGAAAAAGAACGCTATGCCAGGACACAGAAACATAAAAAAGCCAGATTGGAGTTTGTTAAAACTTACTTTGTGGAAGCCACAATCCTTCTGGGAGAATGTCCTCTGAACAAATGAGACAAAATAGAGCTTTTTGGTAAAGCACATCGTTCTACTGTTTACTAAAAACATGAAGAAGCCTTTGAAGAAAAGAACATGGTCCCTACAGTCAGACATGGAGGAGGTTCACTGATGTTTTGGGTTTGCTTTGCTGCTTCAGGCACTGGATGTCTGTTTGCATGGCATTATGAAATCTGAAGACTACCAAAGAATTCTGGGCCCAGTGCCAAAAACCTGGGTCTCAGCCGGAGGTCAGGGGTCTAACAGCAGGTCAATGACAAAGCATACTTCGAAAAACACCCAGAAATGGTTTGAGACAAAGCACTGGAGAGTTCTAAAGTGGCCAGCAATGAGTCCAGATCTAAATCCCATAGAACACCTTTGGAGAGATCAAAAAACAGCAACTGGGAACTTTCAAATCTGAGAGACTTGGAGCAGCTGGAAAAGGAAGAGTGTTCCAAAAATCCAGTAGAGAGATGTAAAAGACTCATTGATTGTTACAAAAAGTGATTACAATCAGTTATTTCTGTGCTACCATGTATTAAGTTGAGGGTGCCAATAATTTTGTCCAGGCCATTTTTGACATTTTGTGTGGAATGTCTCAGATATGGGTTTACTTCCTCTGCTTTTTGAGGTTCTTCCAGTGCGAACAAAAGAAATAAACATGACACTGACACAAAGCATTTGTAGTTGCAACAATTTTCTGGGAGAAGTGGTGCGCTTTCTGACATAAATGCAGAGGTGCCAATATTTTTGCCATGACCATAATAACATATTGATGTTCACCTAAAACTCGTTTGAACTTTTTAAGAATCTTTTCAAAGTATATCAAACCTTCACATAATTCAAATATAAATTGAAAATGGCCTTTATATTATATGAAGGATCTTCAAGTTCTTCACACAAAAATGGTTCTTTAGGGAACTAGAATGTTTTGGCATTTTTGTGGCTTTTCTTTTTATCTTGATAGGTATAAAACGTACAGTAACACTTTCCTGAAGGCTAGTGTTCGTAAAGCTACATGAAGCTTTTGTGACAACTGACATAAATCTACCTAAACATTTGTAAAGGCTTACACCAACAAGCATCAAGTAATATTTTCTGTGATGAAATGACATCCTTACTGGCTAAAGCAGCCTTAATGACAGCTGGGGCTTTTTGAAATAATTTTGCAATATAAATGCAAAATTAGTCCAACTAGTGATCACTGTCTTCATTCAAGAAAAACATACAAATGCAAACATTTTTGTGTGTAAATAATAAAATCCATCCATCCATCCATCCATCCATCCATCCATCTTCTATCCCTTTGTCCCACACTCAGGGTCAGGGGGTTGGCTGGAGCCTATCCCAGCTGCAAAGGGCGAAGGCGGGGTACACCCTGGACAGTCGCCAGCACATCGCAGGGCCACATACAGAGACAGACAACCATTCACACTCACATTCATACCTAGGGGCAATTTAGTGTGCTCAATTGACCTATCCCCAATGCACGCATGTTTTTGGTGGTGGGAGGAAACCGGAGCTCCCAGAGGAAACCCACATAGTCACAGGGAGCATATAAATAATAAAATAATTATGTGAAATATGCAGTTATTAGAGACCGGCTTGATTGGCAGAGGTCCTGAAAGTAAAAAGATCCGTTCCAGCTGACTGTCGGTTTTTACTAATCAGAGAAGCCAAGCTGTCGACGCAAAATCCTTAAGAGGATTTTGACATTTTACACCTGAATTTACCATCTCTGTTGATTAGTAAAACATCAGCATTTGATTTGACAGAACCGTATTATGTGAACGCGGTGGAACAACATCTCATTTCCTCATCTCTCCAATCTCTCCAGGTATCTGGGCATAACTAAGCCGCTGACATATCCCGTGAGGCAGAGTGGAAAGTGCATGGCCAAAATAGTACTGTTCGTATGGCTCCTGTCTGCTTCCATCACGCTACCACCTTTGTTTGGCTGGGCACAAAACGTCAACGATGACAACATGTGTTTGATCAGTCAAGACCTGGGCTACACCATCTACTCCACAGCCGTGGCCTTCTACATCCCCATGTCTGTCATGTTAATTATGTACTACAGGATATACAGGGCGGCTAAAGTGAGTGTGGCCAGGCATGCCATTGCCATCATGCCCAAGGCTGAGGAGGACAGTGTTGACTGCGCTTCAGCTGTGCTGAAACTCCAGAGGGACGTCGAGGAGTGTGCAAGCTTCTCCCGTCTTCTGAGGGCTGACCGCAGGAACATCTCCATCTTCAGGCGTGAGCAGAAAGCAGCAGCCACTCTGGGTATAGTGGTGGGGGCATTCAGTGTGTGCTGGCTGCCTTTCTTTCTGCTGTCCACTGCCCGGCCCTTCATCTGCGGAGTGAGGTGCAGCTGTGTGCCCTTGTGGGTGGAGAGGACCCTGCTCTGGCTGGGTTATGCCAACTCCCTCATCAACCCTTTCATCTATGCTTTCTTCAACAGGGACCTCAGGACCACCTACCAGAACATCATCTGCTGTCGATATCGTAACATCAACCGCAAGCTCTCAGCAGCCAGCATGCATGAGGCTCTGAGGCTGGCAGAAAGACCTGACATGAAGATGTAGGTTGCTTTTGTAGGGATACACTGTTAAAAATAATGTGCCAAAAAGGGTTCTTAGTAGCAATGCTATAGGAGAACTACTTTTTAAAAAACTTAATTAAAACCACTCAGTTGACTCAACTGTCAAAATTTTTTTAAATGTCCATGTCTTGTACAAGCAAATCTTGCTATTTTTTTCTTCTTTTTAAAAGAGTTGTATGTTGTATGTAAATATTGTTTTGCTTACTTGTTTCACATAGTTTTAAAACAATTCATCCCACAATTCATGCAGTCCATGTAAGGAGTTTATGTAAAGAAACTTAAAATAAAGCAGCTTGTTTTAAAAATGCACTTGTTTATAAAAAAACAGTGCATTTGCATATGCCCATATATCCTCATTCAGCCTACAACAGTTTAGTCCCACCCATTCATTCTGAAGTTATAAGGGGTGTTTCGGCTTTGCTATCAGAACAGCCTATCAGAACAGGGGTTATTTACATACATCTTAACCCTCCTATTGTATTCCGGTCAAATCTGACTGATTTTCAAATGTTCTCTCTAGAAAACGCAGTTAATTTCATCAGTTTGTTCTAAGGTTCCATGACTTTGATAACACAACGCACTGGAATGCATAAACAAATATTTGAGAATTTTTATTATATTTTGTGTGTTTTATTGAACTTATAAACAGTCATGGTGTTCCCAGTCAAAAATGACCGGTCATTAGAAATTAATTAGTAAGACGATTAGTGTATAAAATAGAGTGTGTGTGCCTTTGAGCACACACACATATAAACACACAAATACACACACACACACACAAACACACACACCTTATGTCCCCCCCCATCCCCCCCCGCCTTATAGGAACCTGTTTCCAATTCAATTTTTACTCCATGGGAACCACACCTGTTGACAGATTTTTCAAATAAAAATGCAAAAGAAATTTTGAGATGGGCCTGCCGAAGAAATTTTGAAGAAATTTTGAGATGGGCCTGCCGTTCAAAATCTCCATAGCAACCACTTCCTTCACCTGAGCAACCACCTTGAATACCATTGCAACAACATAGACAATCCCCAGCCAGCAAGTCCCACACCCTAGCAAGTACCTGGAAACTACATAGCAACAACCTCCTACACCATAGCAACCACCTTTTATACCATGGCAACCATCTGGAAAATCCCTAGCAACCACCTCCAACACCATAGCAACTGCCAAGAAACTGCTTAGCAACCACCACCTACACCACAGCAAGCACCTAGCAACACTCTAGCAACCACTTTGTATGCCATAAGAAAAATCCAGAAAACTCTTTAGCAACCACCTTCTACAAATACAAGCTGCCTAGAAACTACTTAGCAACCAAATCCTACACCACAGCAAGCACGTTGCAACATCCTAGCAACCACTTTGTATACCATAGCAACCACCTCATCCACCATAGCAGCTGCTTGGAAACTACTTAGCAACCACATTGTATCCGATAACCTTGTAAACCATAGCAACCGCCTAAAAACTACTTAGCAACCCACTCTGACACCATAGCAACCACTTTTTATACCTTAGCCACCATTACTAAATAAATCATACTGGTCACTTTTGACCGGGAACACGACATTGACCGGAAACACAATCATACCGGTCACTTTTGACCGGGAACACAAGTTATTTTGTGCCACTTTTTAAGAAAATTTAAATGGTTTAAAAACTTTGTTGGTTGGTAAACATTGAAATTAGGTACTCTGTGATAAACAGTACAAAATATTTCATCTTAGTATGTGTTACAGTCAAAATAATCTCTCTATAATATTTTTTTCTTAAAAAAACAAGTTGTATGACCTTAGGTGAAGGTGGCCTACAAGCCATAAATAGCAAATGGAAGTTCACATCCAGTAATGGTTACATAAATTTGAGTTGGTAGGAAGTTCCAACAACATTTGGTAGTATTATATATATATATATTATCATGGATTTATAATCAACTAACACAAAAGTGACCGGGAACACAAAGAGTGTTAAGCCTAAATGAACATGATAGGAGGGTTAATGGCACGGTAACAAAAACTGACGGTTTCTTTTATACTAAAGAGAAGTGCATATGGCTGTTTTTGTTACATATTCCCACAGAAACATTGTAAGTGGACCTCAGGGAAATAAATGAAATGCAAGAAATGTGTAGAATATGGGCTGTTTAAGGAACTAGTAGTGGTACTTCTATGGCATTGCTCTGAAGAACCTTTCCTCATCCTTAAAAGGCAGCTTCTTACATATGAATTGAAAAGCAATTTCCTCCGGCATCAGTAAGGGTTTCTGATTCTGATTCTGTAAATAATATGCAGTTATATGCAGTGTTAATGAAGGATGATTCATATCAATGACTGAAATTTTTTTTTAGTAAAGTAAGCTTACTTGTGCATTAAAACATTAGAAAGGTCACGAAGAAGTAACATAGGGTCTAGAATAGATGGACTGTTCACTGAAAGATCTGAAAGACTAAATGAAAAAAGAAGAAGATTCACTGTAAATAGATTGTTCTTGAAAAACTCAGTGCAGACCACTTAAATCAAAGGTTCTTTAGGGAACCAAAAGTATGTCTTCTTTTCTGACATCACTATAAAAATCCATTCTGATACCTTTCCTTTTAAGAGTGTAGAGTATAACTGATACGACCGTGAAGGAGACTTTGTGAGGCTTTTACACTGAGAAGCTTTCTTTATTTGATGAATTGTTTATTGCCAGAGTGGTTCTGTCTGGACGCTACAGCTTAAGCAACTCAAATGAAACACATTTGGTCTAAGCATTCTAAGCAGTTGGTCAGCTTTATTCCAGCCTCACTTTCTGTACAGACTTCTAATGAAGGAGAATCTTTGTCACAGAGTTGATGATTCACGCTCTTGTAGATATACATGAATCAGCCATAACATTAAAACCCACTTGATTAACATTGTGTAGTTTCTGTCGAGAAATTAGCTCCTCTGAAGGTATGCTGTGGTTTCTGGCACTAAAACATTAGTTTGTCCAAGACATCCCACATCCCAACACCAATTCTTTGTCATGTTCCTCAGACTATGTGGTGTGGCAGGGTGCCTTCTCCTGCTGAAAGAGGCCACTGCCATTGGGGAATACTGGTGACGTAAAGCGTGTACTTGGTTTGCAGCAATGATACACACTCACCTTGCCATCACCATGATGTCAAAGAAAACGTGATTTTTCAGATCAGGCCACCTTTTTCACTATTCCATGTTCCTGTTCTGATGCTCACATGCCATTGTAGGCATTTGCATTTGGGGACAGGAGCCAGCATGGGCACTCTAACTGGTCTGCAGCTGCACAGACCCCTACTCAAAAAACTGTGATGCACTGCGTATTCTGACACCTTTCTATTATAACCAGCATTTTTTGTGCTACAGCAGCTCTTTTGTGGGTTCGGACTAGAGGGGCTCGGCTTTACTCACCTCCGTGCAGCAATGAACCTTGTGTGTCAATGAGGCTGCGGCCGGTTCACTGATTGTCCTTCCATGGACCACTTTGGTAGGTACTAACCACTGCATTTAAGCACTTGTCAAAATCACTCAGATCCTATTACCTGTCCATTTGTTCTGTTTCCAGTACATCGACTTCAAGAACTGAGTATTCACGTGCTGCCTAATATAACCCCTCCATTGACTGGTGCCACTGTAACAAGATAAATGATTTTAATGTTGTGGCTGAATGTGTACTTAACTTGTCTACAGACTGTACAGAATTATACAATTTATGATATTCCCTCACCAATGACTCACAGTACATCTTTGAATGTGTTTTTTATGTACTTGTGAGGTTTCAATGAAGGAGTTGAACCTCCTTTTTTTATTTTTATTTGAAAATGCCAACTGATCTTAACATTGTATAAAAACATTCACCATAAATGGACAAGCAGAAATGGTCTAAAAGTACTCCTAAAATCTTAGCAACACATGAATGAATATTGTACCCTGATAGCAGTAATACTAGATTTTCACATAACTCGTTAATGCCCACATCAAACCATACGGCTAAAATGTTTTCAGCACTTTTCATGAAAATGTTTTGATGAAATAATAAAAAATCATCATTTGATTGTGAATAAAGAATCACATTCTGTGGTATTTTATATAGCATTTAATATAGTTATTGAGCATGGATGCATTCATGTAAACGCATGATTATGAATGTGTGATTCTGATTATTCACACTTGTTCATAAGATTGTACTGCAAAAAATGCAATCTTCTCATTCATCTGTACATGTCGGTATAAAGTGACACATTAAATTCCCCACTAAGCAGTCTTGTTTTATCTGCCCTCTGAATGGGCAGCTAAGTTGCCTGCCAGTAACTGTCACTTCTTAATCTGACCAGTAGAGATTAATATTATTATTAGAAGTAAAGGTTTAATTGCCTTGTAGCCTGTGAGAAAGGCAGAAGAGGATAGAGATTTTAAACCATTTTACTGTCTTTTGTGTTTTGTTTTTTTTGTTAACAAACAACATCATAGGAGGCAAACTGCTGAGTTTCCATACAGATCAACCCAACATAGAAAGTATTTATGTCCATGAAAGGCAGCTTCTTGCATATAAATTGTAAGTGCTGAGCAATGAACTAATGATGAACAATACATTACGTAGAAAAAATTCACTGTTGTTATAATTCATATATTTTCATGATATGACTTGTCAAGATACAATGTAATTTTTTATATTTTATGTGTGAAATGTTCTACAGAACAGTAATTACGCTATTCAGTCGTAACTTTAAACCCCCTGACAGGTGAAGTAAATAATGTTAATTATCTTGGTACAGTGCCATCTGCCAAAGGGTGGGATATATTAGGCAGCATGTGAACAGTCAGTTCATGTGGTGTTGTGTTGGAAGCAAAACAATGGGCAAGCATAAGGATCTCAGCCCCTTTAACAAGGGCCAAATTGTGATGGATGGAATACTGCGTCAAATGATCTCCAAAATAAGTCTTGTGGGTGTTACTGAATTGCAGTGGCTATGTGGTCCAAGAAAGGGCTGCTAGCAAACCTGCTGATGTGCATGGAAAACAAAGCTTAGCCCATTTGGTCCAGAAGAGCTACTATATCAGAAATTGCTGAACAAAGTTTAATCTGGCTACTACAGAATGGTGACTGATGGGAAACCTTGGGTTCTGGCATTTATGTGGCTTTGACATCTGAAGTATTTCCCTTCATGACACCACTATTCCTAATGGCAGTGGCCTCTTTCAAACTTACTCAGGAATGGTTTTAGAAACATGACAGACAGCCCAAGATGTGGACTTGGCTTCCAAATTACCCAGATCTCAATCTGATCTCATCTGTCAGATGTGATGGGCAAACTGGTCCAATTCATGGGGGCCTTATGATGCAACTTAAAGGGCCTAAAGAACTTGCTGCTAACGTCCACAGCACACATTCTTATGGACTCCATGCTTCAGAAAAGCAGGAGAACCTACACAACATTAATCAGGTGGTCATGGCTGATTAGTGCATTTACTACACGGGACAGGGTTTGCCAAAAGCATCTTAGCACAAAGATTCCTAAATGCTGCAGTAAGTATCACATGGAACACATCTAATATTATCTCAATATTATGAGGCTTTTAAGAAACTGGATCCAAGCAACAAAAAAAAAGAAAAAAAAACTTGCCTTCAGAAAAAAGCCTGTAAAGTGTCTGCGGATGTGCAATACAAGCTTCTCCCTGTCTACTTTACAGTGGTAGGATGCACCCAGATATTTAGTCTAGATCACTGAAAGTGGCATAGAGAAAAGAGGAAGGGGTGCATGTGTAAAATGTAAAGTGACCATTCTGTCATACATGAACACACCACAGCACACAGCGTGAACAGCAAGAAATTCTTCCTCTGCATTTTACCCATTCACCAAGTGAAGCACCGGGCAGCCAGGAACACAGCGCCCGGGGAGCAGTGTGTGGGTGGTCAAGGGTACCTCCTTCCTGGATCTGGAGTACCCCTACTCTTTGCATTTTAGTGTTTCCCTGCTCCCAGCACACCTGATCTAACTGATCAGGTCTTTGAGAGAAAGTGGGGGGGGGGCTTTACTAACTAGTCCTTTTAAGGGGTCTTCAGAGTGAGGTACAAATAGCATCACGGTCAAAATGTTTCAGCATATTGAAGGGGTATTACAGAAAATAGGTATGGCTAAGGGTCAAGGGCAAGTTTTGTGGAGGCACTGAAAGGCTAAAAGAAGAGTGTCTTCTTCCCCTCTCATTTACACAAATGGTTCTTGAAGAAACCGTTGAAATGTTCATCAGAGATGTTCTTACATGGCACTCCAAAGAACCATTTTTGGCACCTTTATTATTAAGATAACACAATGTCAGCTGGGACAAAAAAGCTGGGACAAAATTGAAGCTGAATGATAAAATGCAGTGTGAGAAGGCAGTGGAAATAAAACATCAAGATGCTGTAGGCATTCAGGGGAATGGCCTGGAACACACACACATGCATACAGCAGTGAAATGTCCAACTGAAGCTGCCATCATTTAGATTTATAGATGCTGCCAAATTACTGGAGAATACACTGTGAGTAAATGAAATGTATCTGAAGCTCAATGACAGTGGCATCAGAGAGGCAATCACAGGACTGCAGTCAAAGCACATAAATTATAACCATGAGACTCTCCCCGGAGTACTTAGACGTCCCCTTGTATATGCTCGCTTTTGCTTCCATTTCTGGTATGTTTTTCAATTTCAAAATGGTCTTGAAGAGTCAGTGCAAGAAGCTGTTATTGCCTGTGTGAGAGAAATTGATTAACAGTGAGGAATCCAATGGCAGGCACAGTGGTAGTACCATCTCATCTTTTGGACCATGTCTACTGGTCATTTCAAAACAAAATGTTCACACAATGTAAAGACCATCTGGCATTTTTAAATCCGTGGTCATATGTTTAACACACTGGATATAGATCATTTAAGCAGATTTTGGAACTTTGGGAAAACTGTGTTTTTTCCAATAGTTTATGCACACCCCTCCTAATTTGATGAAGAGCTAATATAAATTTCCAGAATGTCTGAACTACTTTGCTCATAATTCAGTGAGTTATTGGACTAAGAGCAGTTTGCGATGCTAATGATAAATGACTACATTTTCACCTCTGATTCACAAGCTAAAGTGTAGCAATGCACAGACACTTCTGGCAGATTCTCCAAATAAATACTGTCTTTCATTGGTGACTCAGCAGATGACGAAGCTGTGATTTTGTCGTCTTTTGACAGAAAGGACTTGAATATTCTGTCCACAAGTCTAAAGAATTATACATTAACATGTTTAAAATAATAGAATCACTGAAGTTATAATGGAATATTACCATTTATATTCTGAAAAGACTTATTATACAGCAAGAATTTTTTCTTGGCCTCTTAAATGTAGATAATATATTTAATATTCTTTGTATTTAATGTTCTTCACCCAAAATTTTAAGTCATTTTATCAAGTGAAATAAATGGTCTGGATGTACAAGGCAAGTTAAAAAACAGTAAAAGAATTTCATTTGATGCAATCACTTCATTTAAGTGAAAATGTCTAGAAAATGTTAATAATATTACAATATTAAAACAATCTCATAAATACACAGATGAGCCAATTAATTAGGCATATCAAAACTCACTGTTCATTTAATCAGCTCTCTTGACTGGATATTTCTTGCTGGTGGACTCTTTTTAAAAATGTTTAAAAATTTCAGCAGTGCTATTGTGTGTGATACACTCTGTGAAACACACTCTCTCTCACACACACACACACATAAATGCACTAACATGCCACTACCATGCCATGCAAATTTTTTATGAGTTGATCTACCACCCAAATGATAGCTAGTCATTCTATGGGATTCCTCCTGACAGCTTATATATGGAGTAAAGGGGGACAATAAAACATGCAGGGGAACAGTTGAACTTCAGTCTGTTACTGAAAACTA
The DNA here is from genome assembly GCA_037577275.1 of Bryconaethiops microstoma. Taxonomy (NCBI): domain Eukaryota; kingdom Metazoa; phylum Chordata; class Actinopteri; order Characiformes; family Alestidae; genus Bryconaethiops; species Bryconaethiops microstoma. The sequence goes on from JBBJLS010000109.1 coordinate 31,524,886, forward strand.
CAAAGTGTATGAACATTAAATGTACACATTTAAGCCACAACATAAAAGTCACCAGCCTAATATTGTGCACGTATTGGTCAAAACAGCTCTGATCCATTGAGACTATGACTTCACAAGACACTTTTATCTCATAGCCAGTCTTAACCTTTACAGTAGTTTCTGCTCCAGTAGCTCTTTGGTGGTTTTGGAGCACATGGACTAGCCTTCATTCCCCAGCCTCAAGCTCCTATAATCCTGTTGCTGGTTCATGGTTGTCCTTTCTTGGACTATTTTTGAAAGGTACTAATTGCAGGGAACCCCACACCCCCCTGCTGTTTTTGGAGATGCTTGTTTAGCCTTAGCCATCAAAATCTGGCCCTTGTCAGAGTTGCTGAGATCCTTCTGCTTGCCCAATTTTCCTGCTTCCAACATGAAAACTTAAATATCTAACTGTTCACTTGCTGCCTAAAGTATCCCACTCTTTGGCAGATGCCACTGTAACGAAGCAATAATTATTCACTTCACCCATCAGTGGTTTTAATGTTATGGCTGGTCGATGTGTACATTTGAGATGTTTTCACTTTCAAAGACGTAAAGGTCATATTTTCTATGCATATTTTTGCTCATTTAGAATATCTACAGAGTGAAGAAGTGATTTTTTTCTCAGGGAAAGCTGTTAAATGATTCAGCAGTGAAGTGTGAGTGAACTGAATTAAAGTTTTAAGATTGCCTCTCACATCAGCTAAACTGGAGCAGCATGGCCTTCACCTCAACCCTAGAGGCTGCAGGAGTGTGTGGAGGGGAGAATTGTTTTGGCTAGGCTTCAGCTACTGGGCTGTCTTTAGATACTGATCTACTCTACTTAGGCTAGGCTCCAAAGGCTTGTAGTACCTATAAATTGCATTTGTGTCTGACATATAGCATCAGTGAAATTGCTTTCCTTGCCATTGTCCCTCTGTGGGTGTGCTTTGGAAAAATCTCCTCAGAGACAGGAGTGCAATGTGCTGAATAGGCTGCAGGAACATCAGGGCTGTTTTAGCTCTGGACTAACAAAAGAAAGTGTCAGAAAAGGACTGAAGCTCCAACCTCCCTGGATCTGCTTCTTACACACGTGGGTGGCCCGAGCTGGGTTCTACACAATACCTGGCACCAGTGAACACGTCTAAACCTCTGTACCTCTGAAACCTGATGCTCACTAGACTAATAAATCATACAGCACTGAAGGGCATTTCCAAACAGTGTGGACCACAGACAAGGAGAAAGTATTATAAGCCAACACAGTAGGATCACTGACATGGAAACTGGACACAGTGGTCACCCTCATTATCCTCATTAAATTAGTTGATACATATACAGCATCCTCCACAATTATTGGCATGTTGATAAAGTTGTGTAAAATGCCTTAAAATAAATTCTTTTTTTCATTGCTCTAGCATATTCTCATACTGAAAAACAATCTAAAAATCTAACCTTTAACTGAAGTAATTTCTTTTTTTTTTTTTAATCCATCATGAAGAAATAATTATTTTTTAACAAAATCACCAGTGCCACAATAATCGGCATCCCGAACAATTCCACAAAATTAAATGCAACTAAAGAGCATTTTGTAATTTATACTTAAATTTTTGAAGGCCAATTTCTTTTAGCCACTCTTCAAAATGGGAAAGACAAAAGAACATGCCATTCAAGTAGGGCAGATGTGTGTTGATCTTCATGAGTCAGGAAATAGCTACAAGAATATAGTTACCAAGCACAGTGAGGAGGATGGTAAAGGAGCTAAACAATTCTCCAAAGCCCTGTAAGAGACCTGCAGCAAAGAGTGGCACCAAGTGTCCATAACAACCATTAGATGCTATCAGCATGCCAAAAGGTTGTTTGGGAGACGTGCCAAGAAAAAGCCTTTTCTGAACTACAGACACAAAAGTAAACTTGTGGAGTTTGTTAAATGCTACTGGGACTTTAACTGGAACTGTGTGCTTTAGTCAGATGAGACTGAAACTGAGCTTTTTGGCAACAAACACTCCAGGTGGGTCTGGCGTAAAACAAAGGATGAATATGCAGAAAAGCACCTCATGCCCACTGTTAAGTATGGTGGAGTATCTGTGATGCTGTGCACCTGTTTCTCTTCCAATGCCCCTGGGAACCTTGTTAGAGTGCATAAAACCCGGACATTTTAAATAAAAATCTGGTGGCCTCTGTAAGAAACCTGACAATGGGTCATCATTGGGTCTTTCAGCAGGATAAACACACAAATGGTTCACACCCTCAGAAAACCTGTCACAAACATCACCCGTCAAGCCCTGAAATGCAACCCTCAAGAGAAATGGAAACGAGGTCATCCCAGGAACAGCTGGAGAAGAAGTGTAGAGGCAGAAATGTCTGAGAGTGGGCTCAACTGGGGAAAGCTTGAGCAAAAAACCATAAACAGAGTGAAGTGGAGGATATTTGTCAACGGCGTATGCACCCAAGAGGAGCAAAGGGCTTAATGGAAAATTAATGAAGTTCTCAAGTATTAAGTATTAACAGCAGGTTGTATCAATAATTGTGCCACATGTGATTTCATGTAAAAATATATTAATTATTTATTTTTTTCAAAAATATGTATAGATTTATGTTTCTGCACTGCAGGGACAATGTAGAAGATACACTTTTGTATCTAAAGAACATCTTTAAAAAACAATCGTTAGTAAATAAGATGTATGTCACATCTAGTATGTCTCAGTTACACCTTTGACAGAGCCCATCACCTGAGTATTAGAGGGCACGCAGACCTGGGCACGTGTGTGTGAGGTCTAGGGAGCGATGTTGATGTCATTTGGGCTCCCGGTCGAGAGATTACCAGAGTCTATCCCTGTGTGCATTCTAGATGGGCAGTTAATTGGAGGTAGATCCGTTAGTTGAGAGACTAAACCCTTGCGAATCAGAATAGACCCAGAACATGAACTGAAGTAACTGAAGTTTTATGCTCTCGAGTATTCCGTGCCACTTATGGTTCTGGGTCTACCTTGGTTGAGGGTCCACAACCCTGTATTGGATTGGGGTACTGCAAGGGTTAAGCAATGGGGTCCTAATTGCGGTGCTCATTGTAAAGCCACCGTTTTGGCAATCACTTGCTTGGAGAGTCCGCTAGCGGAGGCTCCAGTCCAATTACCCTCACAGTACCACGATCTAATCGAGGTCTTTAGTGCGTCTAGAGCTGGCCGTCTTCCTCCGCACCGACCATGGGATTGTGCGATAGACCTCCTGCCGGGGAAAGAGCCACCTCAGTCACGCGTATACCAACTTTCAGTTAAAGAGATGAGGCTAGCTTTGTTTTTATTGAGAAGAAGGATGGGGGCCTGCGGCTGTGTATTGACTATTGTGGGCTTAATGCGGTCACAGTAAAATATCTGCTCCCACTCCCTCTCATCCCCCTGGCTATCGAGCAGCTCTGTGGGGCGAGCATTTTTTCCAAGCTTGACCTACGGAGTGCTTATAACCTCGTGCACATAAGGGCAGGCGATGAGTGGAAGACTGCATTTAGCACTATGTCCCGGTATTACCATTATTTGGTAATGCCATATGGCTTGGCAAATGCTCCTGCCTGCTTCCAAGCCCTAATGAATGATATTTTTAGGGACTGGTTGCACAGGTTTGACATTGTGTACCTAGACGATGTTGTAATCTACTCAAAAACCTTCAGTGAGCATGTAGAGTATGTTCAGGCAGTCCTCTGTCACCTGCTCAAACACAAGTTATATGTAAAGGCTGAGAAGTGCGAGTTTCATGTCAAGGAACTCCGCAATTCTTGGCTATCATATAGGCCTGAGGATGTGGCAATGGATGAGGGTAAGGTGATGGCGGTGACTGAGTGGCCAGAGCCCACGACGGCCGAAGAGCTGCAGAGGTTTCTGGGATTTGCAAACTTTTATCGCAGACTCATCAGAAACTTTAGTACTGTGGCAGCATCGCTAACCAGCCTACTAAAAGGAAAACCAAAGATGCTGAGAGTGACGCCAGCCACCAAAGCAGCTTTTGCAAGTCTAAAGACTCTATTTACCACTGCCCCAGTGCTGCAATTACCCGACCCCACGAAACCATTCATAGTAGAGGTGGACACCTCAGAAGTGGGTTTGGGAGCGGTGCTGTCCCAGTACTACGGAGCCCCACACAAGTTACACCTGTGCGCCTTCTTCTCTAGGAAGCTCTCTGACGAAGAGCGTAATTATGTTGGTGGTCAAAGCGGCGCTAGAGGAGTGGCGGCATTGGTTGGAGGGAGCTTGGCACCCCTTTACTGTGTTCACCGACCAACGAAACCTTGAATACATTCGGCAGGCAAAACACTTATGCCTTAGGCAAGTTCGGTGGACCCTATTTTTCAGCAGGTTTGATTATGCAATCACGTATCGTCCGGGCTCGCATAATGAAAGGCCAGATGTCCTATCAAGATGCTATACCGCGCCCAAGAAAATGGAAACTAATGACCCTCAGCGATCATTGTAGCCCCCGTGACATTGGATTTAGATACGGAAATAGAGCGTCTGAATGCTCAGAAGTCACTTCCACAAGGAAGTCCTGAGAACAAAATATTTGTGCCAGAGCCCTTCAGAGAACGCATGATAAAAAGGGTACATAGCATGCCCGCTACCAGGCATCCCAGGGTCCATCGCACTATAGAGGTGCTGAAGCGTAAGTACTTTTGCCCTTCGTTGTGAACTGACATGGAAAGGGCTGTGAAGTCTTATTCCATCTGTGCCATATCTAAGACACCATGTCAGTTGCCTGCCAGGAAATTAATGGCCCTTAAGTGGGTGGGGAGAAAGCACACACAGCCATAAACAGAGCGGTGAAGAGAATTCAGAGGTTTGCTAATCGGCGTCGGAGGGAGGCGCTAGTTTACCAGGTAGGCAATAGAGACTGGTGCTTCAAATTATGAACACCTTCACATTAGTTATCGCCTCATTTCCTGGGACCATATGAGGTTGAAAGACAGGTGAACCCTGTGACATACAAACTAAGATTACCATCCCACATGCGGGTTCACCCTGTCTTTCATATATCTCTCCTTAGGCCAGTGGTGGCGGGAACGTTGGATGGAGGAGAAGTGGAACCCACTCTACCCACAGCGATTGAGATTGAGGGGGCCACGGCCTACTGGGTCAGCCAACTTTTGGATTCTCGGATATGTCAAGGAGGTCTCCAGTACCTAGTGGACTGGGAGGGATACGGCCATGAGGAGAGGAGCTGGGTTCCAGCCAACAAAATCCTGAGTCAGGAACTTATAGAGGACTTCCACAGAAATCAGCCAGACCACCCAGCTCCTCATCCTCAGGGACGGCTGCCACGGAGACCTAGGTTAGTGGGAGAACCCGGTCACCATGGGTGTCCTTGTACGGCTTCGAGGGTGGTCGGGGTAGCTCCTTGCCCCTCCCTAGAAGACAGTCCTGTGGGGTGGGTACTGTCATGTCTGGTATGTCTCAGTTATGCTTTCAACGGAGTCCGTCACCTGAGTATTAGCTCATCAGCAGGGCTGCTAGGCACCTACCAATAAGTCCACCTGTCCCGTGTTTCATCAAAACAATTGAGTTAATGGTCCGTGTGGTGTTAATTGGCTGTCTGCACGAGTGTGTGTGTACTTATATCCAGCTAATCCCTTGAACCGTTGCGTGATCACCCAGATCTTAGTGTGCTTCTGGTCATGAGGTTTGTGTGTGCTTTGAGACAGAAAAGTGCTGTTTTGAGTGTCAGCCTGCCTGGAGTATTGTAGAAAACCCTATTAAACACCTTTCTGTTTGGCACCTTGTTCTCTGCATGTGCGTCCATTCTCAAGACCCCAGCATGACAATGTGAGGGATCTCCACACAATATTGGATCTATAACAATTTTTTTTTCCTAGAACCATATGTCCAAGAACACTTTAACATTGTGTAAAACATTTAAAAGGTTCGTCAAACTCATACAAATTATTTACAAAACTAGTACATTTTAACAATCATATTATTGAAACATACTTTAGGAAACTAAAAGTGGTTCTTGTATGGCTGGGGTAAATTACTCTGGTCCTGAAGACCTGGTGTCCAGCATAGTTTGATAATTGCCCTAGTAATAATACCCTCACTAAGCCTGACTATGAACAGATGAACTGAATGAGGTGGATACTGTGCTGCAGCCAGTCCTCCAGGACTGGATTTCTGCACTGGTGTCCTGTGGCATTGTTCCAAAGAAACATTTGTGGCACATTTAATTTTAAAGGGCCTACATTCTACATTCTTGCAATATATTTTGACAGTCTTTTGACAGTAATATTTTTTTCTTACCATTTTCCAGCCTCTATTCCTTGACGTATGTAAATTACCTTATTTCTGGCTGGCTGTTCTGTATTGTGCCTTATTTAACAAGCAATTTGAACTTAACACTCATGATGTCATCATAGATAGAGAGATGAAAATGCACTTGCATTTGTGACATAACAAAAGCTGTGATGTCAAAACGGGATGTTTTTGCAACTGATTTTGCACATGAGGTTGTTTTTTTTTTAAATTGGGCCCTTTAACAGGGTATACTCCTACAAATATAAGACCTCAACCTCTAGAACGTTCATCCTCCTCTTTTCCTGTACCCTGAACTTATCGGCCAGACGCCTGAGGTGTAAGAGACCCGACTTTGTGAACAGTTAGCTAATATTCTTACTAAAAGTTTACCACAGCTCAGAGCAGGATGCAAGAAACAGCCTTATGGCAGACTCCATTACTAATGACATGTCAATGATTAATAGCTAACAGCAAGAAAACAGCTGAAAGACAAAGTAAGGAGCAGTGACTCTCTGGTGTATTCCTCTAGCTGTTCTCCTCAGCTTATTTTTGGAATCTCTTGAAGGTGATGGCGAATGTGCACACTGAAAGCTCATGCAAACTGTTCCACATTACACCTGGTAATGTAGCAACCTCCATCCCTGGTTCTCATTTTTATGAGAATTAGATTCTGAGGGAAAACAGTGCAGCTAAACTTGACAAAGAAAGGTGGTTTTGGCATGTGACTTTCAATGGCCTCTTCTAAAGAAAGAAAATGACAAAAAGCCAGACCCAGGGCACATTCCCAGAATGTTCTGAAAGTAACATTAATGGAATGTTCCAATAATGCTGCATAGCGTTAATTTAAGGTTTTTCTGTAATATAATTCAGAATAGGAATGAACTTTTCATTTCATGAATACAGAGCTTTTTTGTTTAAATGTAGAAAAAAAAGCTGATTTTGGAAAATCAACTTTTTAGGATGGGTCTCAGAACTGCATTACCCAGTGAGAGCTTGGATAACATATTTCATTTGTGTGAATATTTTGATATTCTATGATATTCATGTATTGACATTCTATTCTATCAACATGAAATAAGCTTTTCAGTGATATTACAGCATAATTGTGTGTGGATGGAGCTAAATCAAAGTTCTTAGATTCTGGAAAAAAATGGAAACTGACTAAATACCAAAATTCCATTCCATTCCATTCCAACTTTATTTATAAAGCACATTTAAAACAACAGAGTTGATCACAAAGTGCTGTACAA
>JBBJLS010000109.1:31540724-31551944 GCA_037577275.1 Bryconaethiops microstoma
CAGCAGCATTTTGGACAAGCTGAAGACGTGAAAGGAGAGTCTGGCTAATACCAACATAAAGGGCATTGCAATAATCCGGACGGGTTGTAATAAAAGCATGGATCACCGTCTCAAAATCTTGTCAAGACAGGTTTCAGCTTGGCAATCTGCTTTAATTGAAAGAAACTATTCTGTACAATAGTGCTAATTTGCTTGTCCAATTTAAAATCACAATCAATTATCACTCCCAGGTTAGTAATAGAGCTTTTTAAATGGGGCTCCAAAGATCCAAGATTAAAAGAGGGAGCCACAGATGTACCACTTGGGCCAAACAATATAACTTCCGTTTTCAAAAAAAAATCAATGAAATAAATTATTTTCATACAAAAAACACTGATGGAGATCCAGAAAACTGGCATGACTGTTACCACCTGAATAATGGAAGTTTTACAGATATATCAAAAATTATTTCACCATTTTCAAATCTGTGTTTTTACTTTATGGGAGACAGAAAACCAGATCCAGTTTGACAGCTGGGCTGAGTGTCCAGAAAGTAGGCAGGGTTTTGCTACAGCGGTCAGCAAGAGCTTGTTGACTTTGTGGCTCTACCAGCACTGTAGAGCTCTTCATCCTACTCTGGTCTGACTTAATACAATATTGGAAAATAAGAAATTTTCCCAATCCAATGCTGGGTTTTGGATTAGTACTAGAGGACTCTGGGTTAGTGTGAATCTTAATCTTAATTTATTTCATTTCACCCTTCTGCATTATGTTGAGATACTTGAATGCTGAATGTATAGATGTTTAAAAAGCCGTGCTGGGAACAACATGTCCAAATTGTCTTTGCCGAGGCAATTAGTTAAAGGACAAGAACAATTTATAAGACCTATGTGACATGAAACCAGCCAATTCATCAATGGAAGGCACCTTTCAGGTCATAGAAGCCTCCATTAATAATGAACATTCTTGTCTATTGACATTGTGTCTTGTAGGTTCAGCTGTTCCACATCATTCTTCAAGCACACACATGGCAAGATCCTACATGGAGTCAATCACCCTTGTTTATGAAGTAACAGCAATTGCTAACATTTCTATTCTTATGCAGTTGATTGTGGATTGCAGGTTAGAATGGATACAACAGGGTGGTAAAGCTCTGCTAATAACACTCATCTCTATTTCTTATGCAGTAATGATCTCATTACATGTGTGAGTGCAAGAGCCCACTGAGAGCAGATAGAGAGTAATGGCTGATGCAGATTAGGTAATTACATTAACATCAGGTTACTGGATCCATTTCAGTATTCCTCACGGCAAAGTTGAACAAACATAGGTCATGAAAATGTCAAAATGTTTGATGACATTCAGCATTATTAAAATTCAAAATAACACCAAATATCTGTAGGGAAAGCAGAAGTCAACAGGAGTTGTTTTTCGGATTGAGGTCTGAAAACCCAATTTGCTCTGTTTTACAGGTCGGCAGTGCTGACACTAGTTTTCACTCTGTTTGCGGAAATAATTTCTCCTTGAGGAGTCCTGACAAGGTGAGAGCATTTCAGTACAGTATTCATGCTGTCAGGGTCTACTGTGTAAATCACTTACACTTACGTGCAGAGGCATGTCAAATGTCCTTTAAAGTAAAGCTGCCCTAAATAATGTGAGGAGCCACCTTCAGAAAGCTTGTGAACCTACAAGAGCAAAATATTGATAGACTTTAACAAGATGGACAAAATTGTCAATTTATATTGCTACATATAATTACTAGTGCAATGAAATTATTAAAATCATGAGCTGTCATTTATTACTTTGTTCATTCATTGCAATTCATTGCAATTGTGTTTGACCAACTTGACCAAGAAGAAAGACTTCATTTTAAATAGCACTGCATTTTGTCATCGCAATGGGAGTTGCAATAATAATAAGACTATATGAGGTGACACTAGTCCAGTTCAGTTCAGTCTGATTATGAAAATCAAGTGAAACAAATTCATCATTGAAGTTTCTGAAAATAACTTTGCTTTATCAAGATGTTCACTTTTATTTATGGAAAATTGATGGAACAATGGAATTAAATTCACAGAGCCAGTCATAGCAGCTGGGTTTTAGCCTGGAACTACATGTCATCACAACGAAGAATTGTGTTAATGGCACTGAAAGCAGTGGCACTAAAAATTTTTGTCTATGGATTATTGTTGCTGAAAATGCTAAAAAAAAAGGTTTTAATGTTTTAATGAACATTGCTGCTTGGATGTTGTTAGCTGGTATCTAAAGTGGTTGCTAGTGTTTTGCCAAGCAGCTGAAAAGTATTTTGGGTGGTTGCTAGGTGCTTGCTATGGCATTCACGTTGGTTGCTATGGCGTTACATGCTTGTTATGGTATTCAATTGGTTTGCTAGGGCATTGCCAGGCAGTTATCAAATGGTAGATGGTACATGGTAATTGTTGCTAGGGTTCTCCTAGGGGTTGCTGTGGTATCTTAGGTGGTTGCTAAGGTGTTGCTCGTGGAACACCTTTGGAAGCTGTTGGAATTTAATTCTGAACATTCATGGGGAAATTGTACTTAAGCAATGGTTGTAAAAAAATATTTGTAGGATCAGTCATAAAAGCACACACACTATTTGGGCATATGCTTTATGGCTGTGCAGAGTTTCTAACCTGAAAGTTGTTGCAGGAGTAGTGAATAGTGTTTTTGTCAAGCCAACTTAATTAGTAAGTGATATACTGAACAGCTTTAGAGGGAAAGAAAGGCTTATGTCTAAAAAACTAACTATTCATTGAGGCAAAGGAGCGTGGTTATAACTTTATAAAGCTTCTGAGTGAAAATTAATCCATTGTAGTTTTAACAAACATCATTTAAAACTTGTAGAAGGCCCAATAAATCCAGGAAATAATCCTGGGTCTATTAGTTGAGGCTTAACATATTACATTTGGACAGAGTGCCATCCAGTCTCAGAAATGTGAGACTTGGCGTACTGAGCCTGGCGCCTCCACCTCACCCTGCTCCTACCTTCCTTTTGGTTTCTCCCTCTTACCTGATTACCAGCACCTGTTCTACATTTCACTAGACTACTTAAACCCAGCCTGAACCGGAAATCTAGCGCCTGTTCTCCATCTTGCCTACTGGCTAGCCAGGCTGTGTTTGTGTGTTTGTCCTTTTAAGAAACTAGAAACTGAAAAGTACTCCTGGCAGTCCTACTTCAATTGTGGAAGACGATCGACCAGGTAGACCCCAGCAGCTGGATCTTGCGTTTCCTGGTCACTCCTTCCCTGCGTCACGGCAGGCTTCAAAGACACTTCTGGAACTGTTTCTGTTTCACTGTATTTCAGAGGCAACACTTTGTTCAGTGTCCCCTTTGTTTGTGTGTCCCGCCAAAATCTGAAATAAAGTATCACAAGTATCTCCTGTGAGTGCCTTGCCCTACATTGGCTACCCAGCATTATGATATCCAGGCTTCGCTTTTTTTTGCTTGTTAAACCACACAGTGACTTATGTATTTCAAGCATAACAAGCGGGCTAAGTTAAGGCCTGAACCAGTGAAGAAACAGGTGCAGATGATAAAAGATTATCAGGCTGGTGATTAGAATACTGGTGGTGCTGAATGCTGAGTGGTTGGAAATCCTTTATCTAGGCACATTGTATCTTTGTATATTTGTAGCCTGTCAAAGAAAAATATTTGTTCTCAATATGCCAAATATATGACAGAAGACTGGCATAATGAATTGTGTGATTTTTACACACACACACACACACACACACACACACACACACACACACATATATATATATATATATATATATATGCTCTTATAAATATATATTAATGCAGATCCTACAGCGCTTTTAGGAATCAACTGCGCACTGACTGAATCTTCCATACTGATTGATTTATTTATATGCGCGCTGACAGAGAAACTTCATGTTTGCACATTGTTAAGCTGAATAAATCATGGGTAATTATATTTAATTGAATCAATCATGTGTAATTAATGGAGATGAATGCAGTAATGACAGTGCATCATGCCGAGTCTGCTGAATAATGCAGAATAGAAACCAGACTCTACTGAAGTCAGTCACTTTGATGAAAGAGGCAAGAGTTTAGCTGAAAAGGGTAGTGTCGGAATAAAATAAAGCCCCAGTAACAAAGATGCAACATGCCAAATGCAAACATTTTTCACTTTTTGAAAACTTTGTCTTGGTGGAAAGGCCTAATAGCTCTCTTGAGCAATCCATCTGTGTTGTGCCTCAGTTTAGAATGCATTTTGTGCTGATGTGAGGGGTAACAAAATTGAGACCGATTCTCCATCATGAAATGTAATAACTCTACACGCGCATTAAATGTGAGGTATGTGGCCACTAACAAAATTCAATTCCAGCATTTCAAATTAGAACATGCTCCTCTCATCTCGCTGCAGCAGTTTTGGTGGTACATCCTCAATGTCCAATTTAATATACAATCTAACACCTGGAAGCAAGGAGGTTTACAGCTAGTCAAAACTCGATCCCAACCATTCATTATCTGCATTATTCATTTTACACTTCCTTACTGCACCTAAGGTACTGACTGTTATCAACCAAAAAGATGAAAAACAAAAACAGATCTGTTTTTATACCAAGTGGTGTGCCCATTATAAATATTTTGTTTACTTGCTAAGTGCTTCACAGAAAAGTCTAAAAAACTTTTAAAGACAAGAGGATGCAAAAATTAACGATGGCGGTGTGTGATCTCAGGAAATCAGGAACCATAAAGCTGGACTACATGTGACACAGTTCTCTCCCTTCCCTTTTCTAATGTTGTTAGAAGGTTTGCCAGTGAACGGATTGTCATTGTTTTACGTCATTCAAATTTTGTTCAAAGTATATCATGAGAATACCAAATGGAATGGATCAGTACTGCTCTGATAAACTAGTCCATGGATGGTACAAAGTTCCCCAGCATCTGCTTCATTATTCATAGAGAGGCAGAAGTAGCTGCAGCAGGAAGAGCAAACTTCAGCCAGCAGGTTAGGAAGGGAGCAGTGTGAGGACACTGATAAGTCATATTGTGATCCCCTTCTGACAATTCAATACTCGTAAACCACATCACTAAGGTCAATGTGCCACACTGATCTGCTGCCATGATTAGACAATATTTGTACCATGCCTTTAATGTGGTTTGGCTTAGATGACCCCCTCAAGCACTGTCCTTGTGCTACTCTGGGGGGTTGTAAAACCTTTCCATCACGTTTAAATGATTGCGTCTCGAGGGAATTGATTCCTCCGACTATCGTGTGGAGAAAAGAGTAATGGAGACACTTTGACACCAAAGCGTCTCCATTACTCCATTCTTCTTTTTAAATCGGCTTGCTTTGTTTCAGCTGTTCGCTCTTGTAGGTATTGTTGCCTTTGGCAAGAACAAATGAATTCTGGGGACTTCAATGGACTCATGCAGTTATGTTTAGAAAGCAATTTCTCACTAATAATGAGTTGTGTGTTTTTTAATGGGTTGATAGCTTGGAAGTTGATGAGTACTGCTAGAAGGGGATCTGTGCAGTGACCCCTCCTGTGGAGGAGTAATGAGGCTGGATGTGGTACTTCACGAAGCTGGTAGGCTATCCTGTGACCAAGGAAGGTGGGATTTTCACTCACAGCTAAATGAAGGAGCAAATGAAAGCTGACATAGTGGCTCTGATTTCAATATTTAATGCCTCTTTCCATAAGTCATACAGGCCCTCTACAGCCATGCAGAGCTGAGTGGTGTGTCAAAGTCAGTTCAGTACCATCTTTCATTAGGAACACAAGGTTCCTTTAAGAGTGATGGTTTTTGTCTTACAAGCCACAAAGACTGACACTGATCAGCTAAAGCAAGCTAGATGCATCATAGAACATCATCATCTTAGGGGCTTGATGTTGACAGATTTGTAAGAAAAGTGATCAGAGAGCAGTGAGACTGGTCATTACATTTTGAAGGTAAAAAAACTTTAACTGATACAATAAAATCAAGCTTTCTAAAAACCAGAACCCTCATGTAGAGATTCTTTAAACTGTACTGTAGCTCCTCACACTCACGTTCCCGTTACAATATACGTAGGTTCTATACACAACCATCTTCTGAAAGGTTCTTTTTTACGTTTCTTCAATGTAATCACTCCAACAATCATTTTAACATGTTCTTTACACGCACATTCACAATGTACTGTGTATTGAAAGAATGGTGGGGTGAAAAATCTAATTTTAATTTTTCCACTCACGCTAAGATATTTAGAGTCCAAATTTTGATATATTTTTTTTAGTCTAGCTCAGACTAACATTACTAACAGACACTAAAAATCTGAAACAGCAGTACAGCTCAGTTCAGCGCAAAAACTTTTGGGGATGTATTTAGTTAAAGGATTTGGGTGACTATTGAATTTTTAACCTCTATTAGCAATGTTAGCCTTTTAGTGCCAGTGGTAAAATAAAGAAGCAAATTTATTTCTTTAAGCACTTCCATAGTGCTTAAAAGTTTCTATAGTGAAAGTACACATAAAAAAAGCAAGATCCTGATTCAGTGCAGTGATTTATCCATTCTTGAGACATGAGCCAAATCGTAGGCAAAACAGCTGCCACTCACTTCATGCTTTCTCCTACAAATGACCAATTTTTTTCAAATGACACCTCAGAGGCCCATTCCCAGTTCAACACGGACAAACCGCACCAGATCCACAGCAGCTGTCTTGATGGACCCCTTGCTGTCCACAGAGCCTGCTGATGAACGGCCACGACACAACAAAGATGTCAATCAATCCATCACTCTGTGGCAGGTGAAGGGAGCAAAGTCGAGCCACTCCGTTGCCTCATTATGCATATTAGAACGCAGGGAGCCTCTCAGAAGCCAGCAGGTCCCAAATGTAGTGAGACTTTCAACCAATGAAATCTAAGTGAATTTTGAACAAATGTTTCACCTGTAGTGAGGTTACGATTTGCATCTCTTGAAAGTTATATTTTTGTGCCATTATGATTGCAGAGGTGAAAAATGTATGCAGTGTTCCAACATTGTGTAAAGTGGATTGCTTAAAGAAAAGATTTCACTACACACAAAAATACTGTCACCTGGATTTTAAACAACCCAACTAAAAAAAACCCAACAATTTAAAAATCTTGATGGTTAAAAGTGTTTACATTATCAGATTAATTCAGCGACAGTCTCTTCGGCAGCTATAAACTATAATTATACTTTATTGTGTGCTGCAGGGACAAAATGTTTCCTTGTGTTGTAATTTAGCAGTGGCACAGGAGTAAACAACACAAAACTGCTGTTTTCAAAGTCACTAGCTTGGCCTCAGATGGTTGAGTGCAGCTGTGAGCTGCCTTAGCGCTGACAGCGGGGGGGGGGGGCAGAGATCAAGAGGTGCCAACGAAAATGTATTGCTTACTCTTCTTGGATGACAAGCGCCTCCATCCACTGACAGTAGTTACAAATTACTTCTATACAGCACACTGACCCCTAATATCCAGTCAGAACAATTGCAGACTGTCCACCTCTACTTGTGTAGAGAAACAATTACGAAATACCACAGTCATGAACACAGGAAAGATTGAATGGTTTGGCTTTTAGACTGAGCAGATGGCCAGCTTGTTGCCATTTCTGTAGTAAGAAGTTTAATGGGCCTGGGACCAGGGCATCTGAGAAGCCCTTGTTGGTGGCCTGTGGAAGCTGAATAAATAACTGATTAATAAATTATCACATATCAACTTGCAAAATGGGACCAAAATTCATTTTAGGAAGTTTATTTACTCCCTTTAAAAAAACCAACCAAAAAAACCCAAACATATTGCCCTCGAGAAAACAGTTTGTCAATCGTGTACAAACACACACAAATGTATGAATGCATATTAAGCACACCAACAACTATGATATTTATATACAGTAGACAGTAAACAAAACAAGCATATATTTACACAAAATTCCAAAACTACCCTCCATAAGACTTCCATGGAATTTTCTGGAACAGTACTGCATCATAACGTCCATTGCTGGTATCATCTTTTAGCAGCTCTTGCTCTAAGTTTCCTCTTAATGATGAAGTCATGACTTTCTTTGTCCTCTTGATCTACTCCAATGATCTAAAAACAAAATCAGGAAGAAGAAGAAGAAAAAAAAAAAAAAAATTGAACCGATTACTATATAATGCCACATTCCATAATTCACACAGTGGATCTAGAGCTATGCAGAGCTGAGTGATCAAAGTCATTTAAACATAAAATGTTGAAATGAAATGTTCTTTAGGAACAGTGCTAGTTTTGGTCCTAGAAAATGACAATGCAATAAAGAAAGAGTGATCAGCTGTTAAAGGAAGTGTTTTGTGTTCGGATATATATCATGTATCTTGCTGCTTTAAATCAAAATTTTGCTTAGGGAGAAAGGGACTATTGGCCACCATGTCTACAACAGTCTCATTTTAAGAAAGCTTCTAGATAAGCATATAAGTGTTTACTAACAGATGTTATTACATTATAAAGCTAAAAGACAGATTACACTTTTTAAAAACATTAAACAATTCCATATGTTAGTTCAGTCTCTACAGCATATACTGTATTTTACATAGTACAAGGTGGACAAAATTTTTTATTTTTTTTAATCCATCCATCCATCCATCCATCTTTCTACACACACACACATCTAAGACCACTTTACAATAAGACTACTCATATAGGGTTCATTAAGTTTTAAATTAAATTATTAGGTCATAAACCTCTTTAAAAAAATCCTCAGTAAGCAGTAACAAGGACCTGTTATCTGATAAAGATGACAGGCATACAGCTCACAGATGAAGTAATTAACCAGCAACATCTTAGGTTTAACTGTACAGCTGAATTTAGCGTCACTTTTAGTAAGAAACTAATCACTGCTGCATTTTGTACTTGTGTGAAAAATACTTGTGTATAATGTCCAAATAAATAACCATTAACTGACACATTTAAACAATTTCTGAACCCTTCATTGAAAAGTAGTTTTAGTGGCACCCAGTGACATCATGCAGAAATATCTGTATTTCAAAGCACTACTAACCGGGTGAGATGGTATATCAAGAGGAGAGGAAATTTGGGTCTTGAAGAGCTTGCGTTTGGATCTTTTGGGTTTGTTGTTTGTCTCTGTGGTGATCTGGGACTCTGGGGAGTTCACAGCAACAATTGCCATGATTTTTTTAGCTGCAGAGAGAACAGAAACATGGGTCATACAGAGATGTGGACATCTGTGAGTTGAGTTCAATACCATCGACAGATTCTAAAATACAGAGCCAGCACTGACCTTTACTGCCTAGCAGCGTCGGTGAGCTCTGGATAAAGTCACCGATCTTCTGCAAGGTTCCATCTTTTCTTCCTTTCAGGCTAATAGGAGAATCCTGTTGCTTTAATTGATTGGCCTTTTGACTGAGCACTGGGGGAGACTTTCAAGATAAAAACATATTGACATGCAAATGACTGATGAATGCACTCAGGTGAAAATCAAGAATCATTAAGCACTTTACAAAATGCTTCAGATAACATCAGTTTTGGCAAATTTCTCAGGGAAAGAGTGGACATGCTCAGGTGAACTGCATATTAATAAAAAAAATTAGTCCCTGAAAATAATGTGATTGTCTAGAAAGCAGTGCACTACAATGTAGTATTATGCCCACTGTATTACTATGCATTTTCTATGTATATTTCTATGCAGCAGTTCTAGCACTGCAAGCTGCAAGCATGATTTGATCGTGCCTGATACATGAGGATTACACAGAGTAATTGCATAGTAATTGGAAATAAAACAGTATAGACAGGTATTTGTAGACACCTGTTTATGCAACATTTAATCCCATATCAAGAGTATTAACAGGGAGTTTATCTCCTTTTTGCTGCAGTAACAGCCTTTAATCTTTACTCTAAATGATGAATTACTGATGTAAGGATTTGACTGTATTCAGCCACATGATGGTTAGTGAGATCAGGAACAGATTTTAAATGATTAGCTCTGGAACACAAACAGTACTCCAAGTTATCCCAAAGATACTAGGTCTATTACTCGAGAGAACGTGGTTCCCCTGCTCTACAGATCTCTAGGCCCATACCTCTTTAGTCAATGCTTGGCAGGGAGCATGGTAACCCTAGGGTGTTCCACAGTATGCCATTCCACTGGCAATGCCTTTCTATTGAGATTATATAAGCTGTGTGTGTGCCTTTGTCACCTTGAAGTAGTTGAATTAAATAAATAAATAAATAAAAATTCTGAATACTGATACCACACAGGTATGTACCTCCACAGACTGTATGTTGGCCCTGGAGTTTCCCCGCAGGTTCTTCCTGTTCTCTGACTGCACCGAGTTCTAAATCACACAAACACAGTGTGTACTTCAGTGATTATAATAATCAATTACAAAATCAACTTCAAATTCTGCTAAACTTAGCACCCTTAATTGACAGTATTGCAAGTTAACACAGACCTCCATCGCAGCACTCTTCCTTTTCCTAGCTGTACGTCTGATTTTGACTGTGACCGACTCTTTGTCTCCTGGCCTGCGGACGTTGACGCGGTTAGGTTTGAGCGGGGTAAAGCTGATCTCCAGCTGTGGTTTGGGGAAGCGTTTGTCCTCCTTCTCGCTCTCAGTGGAGAGAACTGAGGAGTCCTGGGGAACAGTCTGCTGAAAGCCATCAAAAAAAAAAAGGAGTGATGAAGACAAGCAAATCCAGAACTGTGTGTACTGGAAAACAATTATTTCTGAGAAAATGAAATGTCATTCAAGAATCTTCAAACAAACATCACAGAATTAGTATTAGAGATCATTTTTGAATAAAAATGGCCATTGAAGAGATGATCAAATTTGACTTATAAAAGAAAATCTGGTGAGACATTTAGTATTCTCAGCACACTTGGTGTGTTTGTTTGTTTGTGTATATTATATATATATATACACATACATACATACACACACACATATATATATATATATATATATATATATATCTTTGTTTGTCTGTGTGTGTATATATACACACACACACACGGAAAAACAGCGCCAAAGCATGATGTTTCCACCCCCATGCTTCATGGTGGGTATGGTGTTCTTTGGATGCAACTCAGCATTCTCTTTCCTCCAAACATGACGAGTAGAGTTTTAACCAAAAAGTTCTATTTTGGTTTCATCTGACCATATGACATTCTCCCATTCCCCTTCTGGATCATCCAAATGCTCTCTAGCAAACTTCAGACGGGCCTGGACATGTACTGGCTTAAGCAGGGGGACACGT
>JBBJLS010000109.1:31552044-31572385 GCA_037577275.1 Bryconaethiops microstoma
ATTGATTGATTGATTGATTGATTGATTGATTTGGGTTGCACACCGTCACATGAGCCAGACAAAAACTGCACCTAGCTTATTTAGCACATTACGAATTTGACTTAAGTTTATACTGCACTAAGTGGGCATGGAGTGGCCCTGTTGAATTAGCTAATAGTAATAGCCATGGTGTGAATGGCAGTGTGTGAGTGCTTCCATTATTATTTTATATTTCTTCCTGAGCAAAAAACAATGTGTTGTTTCACAGGCTCGTGCCGGACCCATTCCCCAGTTACAGTGCTAGCCACTCCAAACTGTAAGCTCACAATTGAGCAATTCTCACTGTCTGGATGGCCCCAGCACAATGACACAAACCCAATTAACTTTGTGTAAACCCAATTTCACACTTATGCTTCTAGTCACGTTGTCATGTTTGACAACAGTCCCACCAGGGACATCCGGCTGGACATTTCGCCCCAGCTTCTGTAGGTGTCTAGCTCACACACATCTCTTATCATTTAAATGTTTTGTTGTTTTTACGCCACATCTATGCCACCATTCATTTAATCAGTTAGAAGAGTGTTAATGGGGGAGCAAAGTCTAAATGTGCATCAAATCAGTAAACCAATAATATCTGTTCCCAAATTTTCCAGATCAGCATGAACAATTTGGCTACGTTTAAAATGGTTGTCTGGGGTTTGGCAGCTGACAGAGCTAAAATATATGAGATCAGACTGAGCAGTTAACACCAATGCTCACATGTAAGTGAAATCGTGTCTCTTCTGAAAGATGTGGGAGTAATACTGAACTAGCCTGCAGGCCATCCTGGTTAGTCACTTCACAACCAGCCTGGCTTCACAGATGTTCTAACCATCTGGCCATTTCCATGTTCCCTCAGATTTTTTGTTTGACGATTGCCTTCTGTTCTTTGCCTTACTGAAAAATCAATAACTATTATTGGATTACAGATGTTTTGTAGATCTGGAAATATAGTTTATAGTTTATTATCGTGCAAATGCATTTGTGTTAGTCCTTTCTATTTCTTGAATCCAGGATGCCTTGAACAGACTTAGACTGGCTTTGAGTAAAGCAAGCAGCACCAGCCTAGAGAAGCAAAGCACTGCAGCCTATAGAATATTATAGCTTCTTACTTAGGCAGCCAAGAAAACTGCTGTTTTTTTTGTCTCAAAGTGTGTTCGGATCAGTAAAAACAGTATATATCATTAGAACATAAGTACAAATAAATGTAAATAAAATGTAGTTAAGATAAAGTCAAAATAATTTATTTAGCGCTTATATGGTCGAAAAACAACTTTTTTTTTCTCTACAACCTTACAACAAAATTTCTAGGCTCTAGTGAGGAGTCTAGCTCCCATGTTCTGAACTAGCTGAAGTTTGTTTGGGTTCCTATTGGAACATCCTGACAGCAAGACATTACAGAAATTGAGGTGTGAAAGGTGTGAACGAATTTGCATCATATACAGTGGATATAGAAAAGAATCTCCCTCTTTAAAATATTCACATTTTGTTCCTTTGCAGCTTGAAATGAAGCCGCACAAACTGTCACGTACTGCTGTCGTGTCCTGTTCAAGGAGATGCAAGTGCAGACTTCCATGTTGACTTTGATCTTTACTTAAACCAAACAAAAGGCACGAGGGCTGGAAACAAACTCAAAAATACAAGCCTGGATGATGGTGAATACACTTAACAAAAGCCAGCTTGAAGGTGGACCAACACTGAGGTCCACCACACACAAACTTAAATACATACAAACAGCTCTCTAAACCAATCGAAACAAATCTCATTTTCTCTGAACACACTGCCCAGCTGAAAAACATGATACACTAATCTAAGGCCAGTGTGCTCAGTATAAAAAAAAAAAGCTCAAACTAAACTTAAACAAAACAGAAAATGACGACCTCTAGCGGCCGCAGACGGGGCGCCACAGTACCCACCCCTCCTAGGATGCACCACCGGTTTTATTTATATAGTACTTTTTACAACCACAGTAATCACAAAGCCCCTAGTCAGCAATCCAAGGGCGACAGAGGCAAGAGAGAGAGAGAGAGAGTCTCTATGGAGAAAATTAACAATAGAAGGCCTTCATGTACAAAAATCACTGTTAGACAGATTGGCAGAGTTGGTACAGTTGAGTCAATAGAGATAGATTTTATGGGAAGAGTTGCTGAGAATCTATAGTCCACAACAACAGGAACAACTATCTCTGCCGGAGCTTTAAACACCAATTGCCCTTGTATGATGGAAGAGCACATGGGGAGTCAAAAGCAGCCGAACCAGTTGAGGACATTTTGACATGGGGCCCAAAATGGTGACCTGGGGTTAGTTATTCAAGTGCTTAATAGTGCAACTGAAAGCAACTATAGGTGGCAAGGCACTGTCAAAAGATCTCATAGATAAAGTGGACAAACATTAGTCAGGAGACAGATGCAAAAATACCAAGGAGCTAAGTGAAGTATGTAATTAAGAATTGGAAAGTGTTTGGTATTACTACTACTACTACTACTACTACTACTACTACTACTACTACTACTACTACTATTACTATTACTACTACTTCTAGTACTCCAGATCAGCCCTTTGGCGTCAGAAACTATGGCACTTTTAAAGAATTCCGGAATTAATTGCAAAGGTCTTTGTGTACATGTGACAACAAAATCAGTCCACAAATGTGGCCTGAATGGGACAGCTAAAAGAAAAACCACTGATCAAGAAATTCAACCTTAAGTCTTAATTGAACTTTGCCTGAAGATTCTGATGCCAAATGAAAAATTATGTTATGGTAAGACACCAAAATAAACTATTTGGCCTCAACACCCAATGGTACATCTGGCCTATTCAGCTTATGATCTTAAGACCACCATACTTACAGTAAGCCATGGAGGTGGTAGCATCCTGTGGGGGTGTTTCTCTGCAGCAGGGATTGAAGTACTTGACAGGACAGAAAGAAATTTGGATGGGAAAAAGTCTTGAGGAAAACCTGCTGCTCTCTGCCAGAAAGTTGTCAATGGGAAGAAGGTTCACCTTCCAACATGATAATGACCCAAAGGACACAGTAAAATCAATCACACAGTGGCTGAAGGACAAAAAGGAGAATATCCTTTGTGACCTAGTCCGAGCCCAGACTTAAACATTATTGAAAATCTGTGGAATGACTTTAAGATTGCAGTCCACTAACGGTCACAATCCAATTTGCCTGAGCTTGAACAGTTCTGTAAAGAAGAGTGGGCAAATATTGCACAGTCCAGATGTGCAAAGTTGGTAGAGAAATATCCCAACAGACTCAAGAAATTAATTTAAGCAAAAGGTGGTTCCACATAATACCTTTTTTCTAACCTGTTGCTATCATGTCTTTCACCTGAATGTTATGAGTTGCATTCAGTAAATGCAATTGGAATTTGTGTGTGTCTTCATTCTATACTGCAAAGAAACAAATGTGAATACAGTAATCACCCGCTTTTTGCGGTGGTTACGTTCCAAGAGCACCCACGTAAAGTGATAAACATGCCTAAAAAAAAAACGCCTAAAATGCCTATTTTTATAGTGTAAACCCTAAATATGCCCCCAAATATGCTCCCCGAACACTTTAATTTCATTTTAAACTCAGTTTAATATATTACCCTTAATGAAAATGTAAAGATAAATCCATATTCATACTGTACAGTTTACACTGAATTCCTGCAGTGCTAGAATGTAAATACCGATATTACCGCTGTACAGACTGCATGGGCGTTTTCTGTGGTACTCACTGTCCTTTTCTTTTATATAACCAGGGTAAATACAGTAATAATTTAATGTATTTTTTAGTAATAAAAATACAGTAAAATGTAGTAATCACCAATCATTTTTACAGTTCAAAAATTTACTGTTCTTCCGGCTGCGAGTTGTATTGTAGTGACCCCCCAGTTAAAGTAGACACTGGAAAGCTACTGAGCTCAGCAGCCTCTTTTAATTTAATTTACAGTAATAAAAATCTAGAGCTTTAAGAAGGACAAAATGAAAAACAAGAGAAAAAACAAGCATTATTAACCATCCCAAGGCAGTTTCTTTGTGTTCTCTGGGCAGTAAGAGAGAGAGAGGACTTTTCCAGAACGGCCGTCTTCTGGACTTTTCCAGAAGAGAGTGACAGAGAGAGAGAGAGACAGAAAGAGAGAGACAGAGAGAGAGAGAGAGAGAGTGAGTGTCACGAAGATAGAGCAAACAAGAACGTACCTGCCTTGTAGTTTGCCCTTGTAGCGTGACGGATGAACCCCAGCACGGATAGAAGTGAGAGGATTGGTAGAATCACGCAGTTGTTCTGCAAACACTCTACAGAAGAGTTATGATTCCCACCGGAACCAGCGTTAACACTCATGCACGCATAAGGAAAGAGAGTACTCACGTAAGTTGAAGGTCGACTCAATGACTGAGCGACTAGTAACTAGAAGAAGAAGAATCTTTATTTATCACATGCATAGTCATACAAGTACAACACACAGTGAAATGATTTCTCTACATTTAACCCATTCACCAAGTGAAGCAGTGGGCTGCCGCCAATGAGGCGCCCGGGGAGCAGTGTGTGGGAACGGTACCTTGCTCAAGGGTACCTCAGCCGTGACACTAGCAGTTGGGATTTGAACCCCAATCCTCTGAATGACTTTGTGTACATCTTAATCATTTATTTATGCAGAAATGAAAAATTGTATTTTCCGTCACATTTCCTGAGTTAACAAAGACGAAAAATCATTTTTATGTAGTAATACAGAAGGGCCTATATGGCCACACAGCAACACACCCAATGTTGAATAACATCTATAGTGTTACTAAAACTACAAACATTGAATTAACACTGTTTACAAGGTCAATTTAACATATATGCAGTTGGATCAGTGCCTGTAACTTTGAATCATGTTGCTGACACAAAACCTTGCCTTAACTTTACAGGAGGACAAATAAAAAATACAATCTAAGCTGTAGTTATATGCTTTTCCGAGTCAGCTTATATTAGTAGTTCATTGTAAAGCTAACCAGGTTAATGATAGCTGGCATTTTTTTCTGTAAAAAAGATAAAAACAAAGCAAAACAAAATGATGGTTAACATGTACAGTGCTGAAGTAATGTGTACAGTGCTTGATTACCTTCTGTAATGCTGAATGAACACCCACAGTGCTTAATAGACACCTAGAGTGTCGGATTAAAGCTTACAGTGTTGAATCAACACTTCTAAGTCACTGTGAGATTTCGTTCATTTTTCTGAAATGGGAGGAGTTCTTCCATGGAATTAAAAGAGCTAATTTTTCTAAGCTGGAAAATCAACACGAGTTCTTTTAAAAATCACTTTTGTTTCGTTTCTCTCCCTCACAGATAACAAAGAGCTTCAGCGCCTGAACACAATGGTGAAAATGCAGCACACATGATACCGTCTTACCACGTAACGTCGAGCATGGCTGGAAGTAAAGGCAAAGCACACTGTGGCTGAGCAGTGCTTTGAGCCCACCCTCCAGCTGTTCACTCCATATATCTTCATCAGTCCCATACCTTCTCTCTCTCTCTTTCTCTCTCTAATATCCCTCCACCAGCCTGGCAGCAACAGGTGAAAATGACTACACAGAGGAAGCACTTAGTCAAGGATTTCAACCACTTCATCACCTGTTACGTGTGTAAAGGATACCTGATCAAGCCCACCACCGTGACAGAGTGTCTACACACCTGTGAGTGTTTTGCCTGGACCAGTATGCTTCACTGGAGTTCTAATCAGGGGGCTGCTGGGACTGTGGCACTAATGGCTGAAATTTGATTCATTTTGTCAACAGAAAACACTGGAAGTGCATCGTACCGTTTATATATAGTGTGTTATTATGACATGTAGTCTCAAAGGATGAAATACATAATCGTAGCCCATGGGAGCATGTAGTGGAACAGTTCCGTGGAATGGATAGGCCATGGGAATGATCCTCCAAGACAGCTGACACAGTTTGTATTCCAAAACAGGGATTGCTAGTGATGGCACAATAACACCATAGCAATAACTACGGGATAATGTATAGTCCTCCCCAGCGTGCCGGGGTTCTGTTCATCCTGTCAGGATTTATTTTTCGATAATGACCAGCGAGCTGTACTTTATCCCACTTTTTATGCCGTTACTCGCCAAAAAGATAAAATAATTTCCACACAACATTTTATCCTAAGAATGTTATTGCTGTTTTGTGGCTGAGAAAAATAGTCTTTCTAGCAAATAGGGGCATCATGACAGGCAACCTGCAGACTCATCAGCTCGCTGACTAATATGCTTTATATCAGGGAGATGGGAGGATGCGGTTGGTTAGTATAGTGTTTAGCGAAGCTCTTTGATCACAGATTTAAAAACACTAATTCTTATGTCAAACTTATTACAGCTCGGAGGGCATTGCAGCTTATGACATGATAACTGACCAGAGGAATTCTGGGCCGATGCATAAAATGACTGCAAAGCTTGATGTAGATTCTCTGTAGCGTAATTGTCAGTATACGCAGACATTTGCTTTTTCACTGAGCAAGGCCTGAAAACTCCAGTATTCCATCCGGTGCTCCTCTTGCTGTTCATGCCATGTCTGTTCTTCTTTGTTTTGCCATCTTCCTCATCCAAATCTTCATGTCTCTTCCTCTTTCCTTCTGTGCTAGTTTCAGCATACAAAGGTTGAAATTGGTGGCAAGATCTTGTATGTTATTGATCGTTTTATTGCTCCATCAGTGCCAAATTGCTATTGCATCATGAATTTCTGTTATGATAAATGAAGGGACTACTTGTGGAGTACACAAGCACACAATCAGTTGACAATGGCAGCAGTCATTGTCAAGTAATATTGGACCTCTGAATTCAATTCAACTTAACTTTCTGCAGCATTCTGATGAACCGTCTAATAATGACACTGAATAACGAAGATATTGCGTATCAGCCGACACCACATAAGCATGGGCAGGTAAAAACAAGTCTTATGGGCCTGCTTGAAATCAAACTGTACATACCCAACCCTGCCTCAGCCATGCACACGCCTCATAGCTGACAAGATCTGCATGAATTTAAATTTACTGCTCCTTTCCTATGATGTGTAGTGGGTGCCTCTTCACAAAAAAGGTCTGCAATACTAATATAATTCAGTTAGCTACTCATTGTTCTTACATGGCTCCTGATGTTGTCACAAGACTTACTCTATAACTTCACAAGCAGTTGCACTACAAGCAGTTCTGTGATATTTCAGGTTAGGTGGGTGATGGATAATAAGGGTGCTTATTACACAGGGTCCGCAGACAGTTTGTGCTTGTGGGCATGGCCAGTTTCTTAGATCATCTACTAAAAATCTTTATGCAGATGTTCACAGGTGCAACAAATGACAAAAGCAATATAAATCCCAGTTATACTCAAATAGCTTTGGTATGAACCATTTGAAATCTGGTCATGTCAAAAAGTTATGGCTTGTTTTTACTTAATATTTTACTTGTTTGTACAGATTTTCTCAAAATAATTAAGCATTTTGTTCTTTAAGAGTAAAATTTCTTTAAATGCATAGGCAATAAATCTAATGCATTTGTTAAAGGGATATTACGCCTATGGTGACCACAACAGACACCACAACAGACAGCACAAAATGTTACTGGATCGGCCTCTTGATTTGTTACGGGATCGGATTAGATTAGTTTTTCCCTTTGATGTCTACTTGCATCTTCCCATTACTGACCCATTACCCATTACTGAGTTTTAGACCTGTACCGTTAGTAGCAATTGCTTATAATGAAGATGCCTAGTAAAGATAATAAAGAGAATCTTGGATATTGGACATAATCAGATCCCTCATAATCTGTAATTGTATAGGATGGTCACCAATAGAATTGATCACGGCTTCAGCGGCTTTCTGTTCTGTAGTCTGTAAGTGGCAGGTATGTGTGGGTCTGGTGGAGTGGAATGATGAAGGTGAAAGCTAGCTCGCAGAAATAACACATCTCTAGTCATCAAGGTGAACAGGCTTAGTCACCATGACAACAAATATCCCCCTCCTTGAATGAGCTTTTTGTTTGTTGGAGTCGGTTTCTTATCTTTTGACAAACTGTAATTCGAATGGAGGAAAAGAGCAACAAGGCTTATATTTGATCAGTAAAGCCTGGTTGTGGGATCCTACATTTGATGGGACAACTTGGTTTAATTCCACTTGCATGGCCTGCAGCAATAACACAGAGTGCACTGATATGAATCGGTGGAGCTAATCCACGAGTGCCACTCCTTTCATTCGCACACAGCTTGTTTTTGCCTAAGCAATGCATTTAATGTGGACGATAATGTTTGGTTTAGACGTTGGTGCTCAGCTAAAGTACTGATTTCTTATTCACGGCTGAATGGACATGACAGCAAGGCCCTAAATGATCGTACATGATGTATAGGTCAGTCCCCCAGCATGCAGCCAGGCAGTTATACACACATTGCAATTTGCTCAAGGCGCTTATATGCCCTATATCTTACCCGTCTCCCAGACCATTCTATATATTGCTGACCTGATTGTGTCTGGTGCCGTTTTGACATGACTGAGTTTGCTCTCGAAAAGAAGCCTGTGCTTTTTAAAATTCTTTTATTTACAGTTACATTCCGTAATAATAACTTTATTACTTCATATCTATTTGGTTACTGCGGTTGAGGTTTTAGTTTAAAATTAAACCTAAAAAATTCTTATTATATTTACATACTTATATTGCTGCTGTCAGGTGAAAAAGGGCTTTTTTTTAGCCCATATGTAAAAGCCAGCTACCATCCACACTGCCATATGCAGTTAATGTTAAGATATTTTACCTTATTATTATTATTATTATTATTATTATTATTATAATTATTCTTTAGAACATTTAAAATATTTGTTCTTAAATTTTAGTGTAAATTAACGTTACAAGATTTTATTACTAAAAATAGTAATTGAGATGATTGAAGGTTTATTAATTTCAAAATAATAAAAACCTAACAATAACAATAATTATTACCTAATAAGCCTTTATCTCACTGCCAGGCAACAGGCTCCATTTCACTTTCCCTTCACTTTCACTGACGCCTTCACTGCGGCAGATATGCAGATTTCAGCCTTACAGCTGCAGATTTCATACCATGCTAAAACTTATACAGGAGATACAGAAGATTACAGTGTATGCCATGGAAGGCCTAATGCAGTTTTGGCAGTCATTCAGGTGTTGATAAAATCAAGATTTTCCCAGAGGTTGTGGTGCATGAGTTTCTTCTAGAGCACTTATTGCATGGAATTCTGTTGTTTCAGCCTGTTAATAAATACTTAAAAGGGATACAACTTGTTTCATTAAACAGAGTTTTTCCTGAATACAAAATAACTTTTTCACTTTGCAGTTTTCCAATTGATGAGACGTATTTTTCTTTTTGTTCTTTACAGTTTGTAAAAGTTGTATCGTCCAGCATTTTGAAGACAGCAATGAGTGTCCCAAATGTGGTATCCAAGTCCATGAAACAAACCCCTTGGAGATGCTAAGGTAAGACAGTTGTTGCATCTATCACATATTAGTTATGTTAGTTGAGTGGGATTAGAAAATGAAATTCTGCTTTCGAAAAAGATAAAGTGTCATTGATTTAACCTTTCCAGAAATATAATTCATTTTTACACCATTTTCCGACCTCTCTTTATCCCTTCAAATTAATTTGCAGAGTTTTTTTTATTGAAAACACCCTATTTATGAATAATATCAGCCTGTATGGGCAGAGCTAAACTTCTGTAATTTCTTTTGACAGATATGGGAAGTTCCATAATCGTTGCTCCCCTTAAGTAAAACATTTATGAAAAAAGCTCAGTCTTACACTTGAAATCTAAAAAAAGATTTTGGGTACTTATTATAACAGCTACAAATATTTTATTTAACAGTTGCACATGCCATATGTCACTTTTTTAGGAGACCCCAGACTACTTGCATTGAAATGCATTCATTTTGTAAGTAAATGTAAACGGAATTTCATTATTCCTATGAATTTGACAATTTTTTTGATTGTTAGATATATTTTTATATTCTATATTCTGTTCTACTACAGAAATATAGAATATATTTCTTCTAAAGTAAATCAGTGTTTACTCCTGCATCACCTTGTGCTCCTCCCTATTGGAGGACTGTTGGTGAAAGTTTTTTCTGGTTAGTAAAGCTCTCTGAAGCTCTCTTTCTGTTATGGTACGACATTGAGCAGAGGTAGAGTACAGGGATGCAGTAAACTTGACCTTGGCAATGATGTGTTCCAGCCAGCAGCTGGACCGCTGCGTGTAGCTCCGGCCTCAGCTGTGAGCCTTCACCAGCCTTGGCCCTCTGTTCACACACACACACAGGTCACACACTCTAGGCACTGGTCAGAGAGAAAGGGTAGTAACCACAGTATGCAGCTTCTGTCTCGAGGGTGAGTTCAGCCACCAGTTGATTGTTGCATTGCTGTTTTAGTGAGAAGAGCCAATCAAAGGTAACCCATGTGAGTAATTGAAGAGCAAATTTCCTAAACTCACTCAGTCCAAAACCATTTTTTTCCCTGGACAATCGCGTTTTACTTGTTTTACCTATTGGAAAGCAATTCTTACAGGAAACTCCTGCACATTTTAGTATGGACAAATTTGTTTAAAAATATAATGAAAATATGTTTAAGTAAATCAATATTCAATGTCACAAAATTGTGAACAAGTTTAATATTTATATCCTACTACATGACATTTATATCCTACTACATCTACCACCTGGGAGACCTGGGTAAATAAATACCACTCACGACTGTGCTCTTCAATTCATTGATACATGTTAGTGAAGTAGGACACTTTTTAAGCTACTTTGGCACATTATAATCATTTATTACACTTAAAAGCTAACTTTTCATGACCACTGTTGCATAACAATTAACAATATATTTAAGGCAGGATATTTCATAATAGGAATAATGATGTAGGTGTATGTTGCAATAAACCCAGTGTGATTTGGTAAAAAAAAAAGCAGAAAACATTTTCTGATACACATTAAGAGTCTCAAGCATTGTACCTCATAGGCCTAATCATGTTCATAAAAGGGACTCACACCTGCTTAAGCTGTATCTTATTAATGACACTTAATATGGTGTAGAGATGCCTGCACGCACAGACTCTGAACAAGTGCAGATTATTCTTTCTATGGTTTATAACTTTTGCATGGAGTCACGTTGCAAACAGAACAATGTGATCACAAAATGGACACACAGCACCAGTTACGTTTCACCTGATCAGAAGCGGATTTTTTCCAAGGCTCCATACGTTATGTGTAAAGGTCCCAGTTTCATTTGATTTTTAATGCAAAACACAGTATTTACAGGATATTTAGAAGGGCTTTCTGCAGTCAGAATCGAGGCATCCTGGTTTTGCACCTGAGAAAGCTTTGATGCTGTCTTCCAAGTTGGTCTGTCAACATTTCTTTGTGTGATTGTGGTTAAGACCACCACTGCATGGACAATTGCAATTATTTAAGCTGGCTGAATATTTTCAGCAATTGTTAGCTTTCACAGTCATGTTGACATTGCAGTTTAAAACATTCAAAGACACACATACAGTCTGGATTTATGACATTTCAAGTTTATGGCGCTCACTTCTGTAAAAACGTAAAAATTGAGACCTGAGTGTTAGCGTCATACTTACGGACTACGTGAGCGAACTAGTTTGGTTGCATGCGGCGGAAGAATACGTAGAAAACACACAATACGCAGTAACTTGCCCCCCAGAGTTGGCGCCCTCAGTACTCTTACTTATGCCATTTTGTCATATATTTATGACCTTTTCCTTTTTCTGTGGCTTAAATGTGTTTTTATGTTCTAGATTATGATTTTGTAACTGTGTTAGGTTAGTTAAGTGACTTAGGCTAGAGTGTGTTTTGATGTACACCAAAATTCGGGTTACATCACTGTCGTAGGAACGGATCTGTGTCGTAAGTCGAGGACCCCATGTGCTAGCAAAAGCTTCTAAAAGAAACGGGTACTTCTGACACCTGCTGCAGCATTTAAGTGGTGCATGTTTGTTTACATCTTTAGAGGACAGCAGTGAGTAATATTTGTTTATGTGAAGTTAATAAATAACACCTTTAGAGGACAGCAGTGAGTAATGTTCGTTTATTGTGATGTTGATTAATAACACCCTTAGAGGAAAGCACTGAGTAATGTTTATTAATGGGTAGTTAGTTAATAACAGCTTTAGAGGACAGCATTGCGTAATGTTTATGTGACATTAGTTAGTAACACCTTCAGCGGGCCATGGTGAATAAAGTTTGTTTAACTGATGTTAGTTAATACCTTTTAGGAGGCAGTAGTGAGTAATATTTGTTTGTGTGAGGTTTGTTACAAAACCTTTAGAGAGCCCTGGTGTGTAGTGTCTGTTTATGCGATGCTAAATGTTTGTTTACTTGAGCTCCAGCTCAAATGAGCTAACCAGCCAATTTATCTGCTCCAGGCTTATTGTCGCATACAGTGAACAAAAAGATAAATGAGCTGTTAATCATGATCATTTATGTGACAGTTAAATGTCAGCTGTAAGTTCATGAACTGTAGACTCCTCTCTTTTGTGTTCCCTTTATTTTTCTTTCTCTCTTTGTTTACCAAGGTTGGACAACACTTTAGAAGAAATCATATTCAAGCTTGTCCCTGGCCTCAGAGAAAGTAAGTGTAGCAATTTTATTTAAGCCTTGTGTTTGGAGTAAAGAACAACAATTTTCTGTTTTTCTGATGAAACAGTCTGCTGAAGTGTTTGCTCAATTGTCATTCAGAAAGTGATCTCTCTCTCTCTCTTTCTTTCTCTCTCTCTTTCTTTCTCTCTCTCTCTCTCTCTCTCTCTCTCTCACACACACAAACACACATGCACACACACTCACACACTCTCTTAATGTTCAGAGGAACAACAACGGGAGATTGATTTCTGGAAAAGGAACAAGTCCAAAGAAAATGGTGATGGTAAGCATGCTTTTTTACTTGACATTTCCCTGTTGAGAAAAATAAGGAATCCATTCATTTGATCCATAAGCTGTAAAAGTTTTTTTTCCTCCTTGGCTCATATTAACAGTGCTTTACAGTTTTTTCTTAATAAACAAATCCCCTCCTCTGGTAGGATAAGATACCACTGGGAACATAGAACCATATGTAGTGTATAAGCCGAGCTCCTGTTGACTATCGAAAATGTATTGTTTATCACTATTAGATGTATTAAATTAGCATATTTTAATGCTAAAATAAGCTTGACTTAGTTTCAAGCCCTCTATTTCGTAATCTGTCTGCACCACTGTGGCAGAGGTGCAGGTGCCATCGACATTATCTACATCCTGCAGCACTGAGGCATGTTTTCAGAATGCAACAAGGTGGTCTAAGTGTATGTAGTGTTGAACTGCAAAATTAAAAGTTTACCACTGTGTTCAAAACAGGCACTGTTGTAAATATGAGCGCATTATGCTTTGAGTCTGTTCTCTGCCACTTACCACGAGTGACATAATACTATAAACAATTAAACCAACATGACACTTTGCTTTTAAAACAGAAAACAGTGCTTTCAAAACCAAAAAGAAGGAGCAGCGACTGATTAAAAATTCTGAAGCAGCCCTGAATAAGACTAAGACCGCGTTCCTATTGTTGAGACACACAGTTCTGTTGGTGCCAGATGGACTGTTAAATTTGGATTATAAAGGTGACAGCAGACAGTTCTGGTTATATCTCTCTTTATCTCATGCCCTAAAGTGTGTGGAGTATAACTAAACTATGGGTTGTATCCTCTGGTGACCAAGTAACCTCTTAACCAGTTTTGCCTTTTAATATTTTTTGCCTCTGCTTGAATACATCATTTCTCAATACTGATGTCACTTTTGTTTTTAAAACATATATGAAATATTATCTTACATAGCTGTACTTTATATGTGACAAATGGTCAATTTGAGCATCTAGGTTAATATGAACAGGAATATGCTGTACACTGCAGAAATGAAAGACATTTAAAATGTCAAGCTATAGAGTTAGATGGTACTCTTCAATTGAAGGGCAAATGGTGACACCGGAAAAGCCATATCTTATTCTGAGAATCCAGAAAATTTCAGCCCATTCAGCTCATTCAGGACCTGAAGATGTATGATGAGCTTGATAACTTCATTTGTGCTCTTGGATGCCTGTAACCCAGTTTAAGGTACTTTTGGAGATGCTTGTTCTCACAAAGCAGAGGACAAACTAATACTTGACAATTGTCAAAATGTACAGGCTGCTATGAAACCAGTGTGGCAACAACAGAGACAGCAGTTTTTGGTTGAAGATATTCTTCAGGAGATGAAAAAAAAAAGTATTTACGCACCTTAGTTACAGATGATCCCCTGGGACATATTTGGAGTCCAAATTGCTACCAAAGACTAGAAACATGTAGTCACCCAAATCTTTTGTATCGGCACATTCGGAAAAAGTTTTTGTTCATTTGCAAAAGCTCACAGTAAGTCATGCTGTGCCCCAAACCTCATCCACAAGCCTGCACCATCTTAATGAAGGTTTTGATGTTGTTTGAGCAGGTTAAGAGAAGCTTTGGTGATGCATTTTTATGACTTTTGACTATTTTTACTGTTCGTAAAATTGCGACAGTTGTGCAACACACCGTGACGTGTAAATGTGTTTGAATAAATGTAGTCATGTCCAAAAAATTGCCTGTCTAAATCAGTTTAGTGTGTAAAGCTCTTTGATCTGATGAAACGGAATAATGATATGAATTGGCTACGGTTTTCCTAAACAAGTTTAGGAGACTTGCAGACACTAAGTTTTATGTGTTCATGTATCTAAAAATATTTGGTCTTTTTTAGGGATTATGTCATTATTATTCTAACCTACGGGCAGGATTGATCAGAGATGAAATAAAGCTTTTGCACTGCTTTATTCCCTGAAAAAAAAGATCAATGTTGCATCACATTCTGTATCCGAAACTGCCTTGTGGCTTTGAAACAATCTGCCTCTGAGCTCAGAATTCAAATATTGTCTACAGAAAAATGGTTTGACTTTATTGAACATTATACAGGTTTTTCTGCCATCTTTTTGCTCCTTGAATTACCCAATCACACACAAACACACACACACACACACACACACACTTTTCTAAAGGCTTGAATCTGCACAACAGCTCATAAGAGTGTGCAGCTGTAAGCAATTCTTAATGATGCCGTAATTACTTTCCTTCATTTCCCCCAAGTGCGTCTTCCCGAATGACGTCCCTTTCATATCGTTGTATGAAAGAATGATGGGGGAACACGCTTTCTGAGCCTATCTGTTCAGTTCAGCTGCACGATTGTGCATCTTGTTTGCACTTCTGAGTTGCTTGGTGTTGGCTATATTCACTCGGTGGAGGTAAAGAACAATGCGCCTCATACATACTGCATGTTTGAGTTATTAAATCCATGCATTCTTAATTACATACTTAAAACATGAGCGTTTCTCTTTCTGATTTGTGTGCTTTCATGACCTGCTTCAGCAGTGGGTTCTCATATGCAATTTTGAAAAATCGTTGGTATCACTTTATTGTAAAATTGAGGTCTGTGTCTTAAGAATTAATACTTTGTTATCATGTAGTAAATAATGAATTAATTATATCCCACAAAACATAAAAATGTATTTTGTTAGACTGATAATGGATAATGTTATTTAAATGTCTAATGCATTTAAACTGTACATATTTTTCACACGAAATGAATGTAGAAATTGAAAGAACATTCTCAGTTTTCCCAGGAAATCTTGGGATAGTTTTTACAGTTAGTTAGGTTTTGTAAGCTAAAACGGTTAAGAATGGACATCATCTCCTTCAGTTCAAAGCAAAATGCAATAGTAAAGTGGCCTAATTCGTTCAGTGTAAACTTTATATTTGTTCAGTGTTTATTTATGAGTTCTGTTTAGCAGGACATGGAAATATTTACTTAACATGTTTCTGTTTAGTAGTTTGTAGACAATTCGTTATTAATTACAACAAAAAAATCAAAACAAAAGGCAAGTTTTGAAAATGTGTGCATTAACACTAAAAGCGTCAGTCACATCAGAGCTCATTGTTTGTTAAGTGCTCGGAGCTTCAAACTGAAGCAGAGCCTCGACCTTCTCTACACACAAATACAGCATGGCAGCCGAGCTTCAGCTGGATTAATTTTTCTTTTTCACCTTCTTCCCTGAATATTTCACAAAAAACACATCAAAGCAAAAGTGTATTCAAATCTGCTCGTTATCCATAGAAATGGTTTAGTGTTAAACATTACACATTAAACATTAATGGTGAAGAAATACGATTTCTAAAGGCATTATTTCTTTGTAGCTGTGTGATGATTCTTTGTACATTGGACATTGGACTGGATCCATTGGACTGGATTTTTATATTATAGATCAGAACTGAAAAAAAAAATCATGCTTGCAAAATGAAAAATAAAATTACTCACAGGTCTCATGGACATTTAGCAATGAATGATTTAGTGATTCCATATTGCAGGTACATCCGAAGTGATTATTGTGTGTTATTTCAGATGATGGCCCCAAGTGTAAAAAGGCAAAACTGGAGGAGGAGACTGATGACCAAGAGGATGGAGACTACCACAGGAGTGACCCTCAGATAGCCATCTGCCTAGACTGCCTGCGCAACAATGGTCAGATGGGAGAAAATATCGTTAAGGTTAGCAATGTTAGATTGTATCTCTTTATTGCTTGATCATATCTCCATATTTCTTTTCTTTATGCCTATCTCTCTCTCTCTAAGTTTTTCTTTCTCAGTAAAAA
Organism: Bryconaethiops microstoma; assembly: GCA_037577275.1. Lineage (NCBI taxonomy): Eukaryota > Metazoa > Chordata > Actinopteri > Characiformes > Alestidae > Bryconaethiops > Bryconaethiops microstoma. Next base: position 31,568,798 of record JBBJLS010000109.1, read on the forward strand.
TTACTTAAGAAGCTGAAAATATGTTAATTACGGTTCTTTTATGTTGATGATTCATGCAGACCATACGCTAATGCTACACAAAATATGGTTTTACATTAATGTGGTTTGGCGCTCTGTTTTAGAATGTTAGTATATATGTTAAACCCCTGCTTATCGCAAGAGCACCCGCGTATAGTGAAAAACCGTGATGTTGGGATGTGGTGAAAAAGAATGCCTAAAAATGTGTGTAATGTTAGTGTAAACACTAAACATGCCACCAAATATGCTCCCAAAACACTTTAATTTCATTTTAAACTCAGCTTAATACATTACCCTTAAAGAATTGTAAAGGTAAACCTGTATTCATACTGTAAAATTAGTAAATTATATTTTTCTTAGTAATTTAGCACTAAAATGCATGGCAAATTATATATTGCCACGAAAAAAGCTGTGACGTCCGGGCCTCGTCCACCACGCCCCCTCATCCTCATGCAGGGTTGTTTATGTCTGGGCTCATTCCTTTCAGGTGCGTCTGATTGCCTTGCTAGCCGCCACGTTCAAACATAAAAAACCAGCACGAGGACGAGGGGGTGTGGTGGACGAGGCCCGGACATCACAAAAGCAGAAAAAAAAATCTGCAGTTTCCTTGTAAGTGCGGTGGTTTCCGCGAACAACTATTAGTTCGTTTCTCAGAAAAAAATCAGCAAAAGACTGAAACTGTGACTGCTGAACCATGTATAAGCGGGGGTATACTGTACATCACATTGCACATCACAGCACAATATAATATGACAATAATATCAACCTTATGATATGCAGTTATGAAATGGTATTTTGCACAATTGCAATATAATTGCTTTATGCTGTTTTTGTGTATTGTATTTTGCAATCTGTATATAGTCCGATGGCGGTATGGTATTTAGCCGAATATAATAAAATAGTCCTATGGTATTTTGTTTAATCATGATATAATCAAATGATGATGTAGTATTTTGTGGAATTGCAATATAATATAAAATTGATATATTAATCAACAGTTGCAATACTACTGTATGTGATGGTCTTATAGCATTACTAACACCAAATAATATTATGGTGGTATAGTACTTTGCCCAATATTATATGATAGTGATATTTTACACAATGGCAATATAATATAATCAATAGATATAAGATAACTGTAATTTAATTTTATCCAGCCCTAACCTGTCCTCTGTTCCACACAGCAACCAGACATGATCTTCAGTTACATGTTTTTCATGTTTTTCATGTCTTTATCTTAGCTAGAAAGTACAATAATCAAGGCTGAACTTTAGTCTTTACTAAAGCTTTATAACACCAAAGCATTTTTGATGCACTGCTTAATTTTCTTCACCCTGTGCTCTTTCACTCTCTGTCTGTTCACTGACTGTCACTTCTCTCCGTCTCTCCCCTCTCCCTGTCTCTCCCCTCATCCTTCTTAATTTTACCTAATTAAGTAGCAAAAGCGTGACATGATCCGCTGATGAAGTGGCTCTTCTAGTCTTGAGCTCTTGCCTCCCGCTTCCTAGCCTGCTTTCGTTGGAAGACACTTTTTGTCGTATATGATCAGATCACTGCTGTATTCCATCTAGCACCTCAGTGTCTCATTAACTAATGTATTCCTTTTATTAGATCTGTTGTGTCAGGCGAATTATTTAGGCTGACAGTAACTATGTCTGAGTGTGTTTATGCACTCTGTCTGTAATAAGGAAGGTGTTTTGCATCCTCAGTGTGTTCAGTACTGTTTCTAAAAGAAATTCTCCCTCACTCCCTCACTTTTGTTTTGTATGACAGTGTTATCATTCTTGATTGAAAACAACAAGAGAAGGTGATTAATGCAAAGGTGTCTGTTGAGCTTAAGGAGAATATGGGGCAGCTGTGACAGTGTGCTGTGTGTTTCATATCCTCTTCAGGGCTTAATGAAGAAATTTATTCGCTGCTCAACTCGAGTCACAGTCGGAACAATCAAGAAGTTCTTAAGTCTAAAGTTAAAGCTTCCAAGTTCTTATGAGGTAACACTTGTGTGTGTGTGTGTGTGTGTGTGTGTGTCTATGTGTGTGAACATCCAGTACATGTCATGATTCATTGAGGTGCCAGTTAATTAGGGCCATACACCAGTCAGTATCTCTAGACCTTGTGAGGTGTTCCTGCTATGCTGTGGTCAGTACCTACCAACAGTCATGGGTGCCCAGTGGTCACTGATGTCCCTGCTGAGCAAAGCCTAGGCTGTCCTGGCATTCATGTAGATGTTACTTACCACCTGCCTAAACATTGTTGGTAACCAAGAACACCCCTTCATGACTTTCATACTCCCTAAGGGCAGTGACCTCTTTCTGCAGGATCACTACCGCACTACAAAAATGCTCAGGAATGTTTTGAGGAACATGGTGCCAGATATAACAGCACATGTTCAGAGGTCCTGTGGAGTCCATGTCTTGAGGGGTCAGAGCTGTTTTGGCAGCACAGGGGTGTCTTTACAATATTTGGCTGATGGTTTAAATGATATGGCTGATTGGTGTATACGATGTGTCCGAAATTTGTAGATACTAGCACATCTTGTGTTTCTTCTGAAATCAAGGGAAATACAGTAATAAGAAGTAAGAATTGGGCAAATTTTTCTGAATGGCTGATGCTTTGGTAATTAGAAGGGGTGTCTGGATATTTTTAGACCTGTAGTGTACCTTGTTCCTAAATTCATTGTCATTTATATCACATGAAGGTGCATTTTGTAGGTAGTTACTGACTACAGCCCATCTGGTGCAGCACAATCTATCAGCTCCCCTCTACTTTATCCATCAATGCAAAAGGACAGGACCACTGGACCACTGCTGGCATATATGAGTTGTGACGCGCTGTCTGTAGTGACTCCAGCATGGTCATGACATGAGTGCATCAGGCACAGTGTTGTTGCTGCTTTTCATATTGATACACTCTGTAGGTGTAGAATTAGAAACTATTTTTTCCTATTTACAATTTTTGTTAGTCACATTCTGGACCCAGTCACAATGAGATGTCTAACCCTCTGGCCCTCCTGTGGGACATTTTTGTCCACTTCACTCTCTTTTTTTGACCATTTTAGCTGTTAATGCTGATGGAATGAAACTTCCCAAGGGTTTGGAGTTTTTTCAGATCTTAAAATTTTTTACTTCAACTCATTAAATATATCAATAATATACTCCATACATCCAATTGTAAATGCATGACACAATTTTGACATAGGTGTCATCTTAAGGATGTCAGATAATGGTTTGTGTTTGTGCATGAAAAAAAATCTGTGTTTTTTGGCCCCAGTAGCATTGAGAATGGCCATTTTTGAGGTTGTTAATGCATATGGCTGTGTTAATGCATATGGAATGAAAGTTCTCAAGGGTCTGGAGGTTTTTCAGATCTTTTAATTTTTAAATTCAACTCATTAAATATATCAATAATATGCTCCATATATCCAATTGTAACACTTGACTCCCTCGTGGCCACTTTTGGCCAATTGAAACCCATGAAAACTACATTTTTCAATTCCTTGTTATTTACACTGTTAAATCATACAATTTAGGTTAAAATGCTTTCATTCTAAACTCAACACTTGAGAAA
>JBBJLS010000109.1:31572485-31589905 GCA_037577275.1 Bryconaethiops microstoma
GAAACCCAGAATACATTGATTACCCAAAAGAAAGTATAAATGAAAGAAAATAATGACAATATAAATTTTCCCCGACAAAGGTTATTACGTGGAACTGTCATGAGTATATTGCCTGATGCCCGAGACACTGTTTCATGATAGTTTTGAGATGATCAATTTGGCCTGAAATGTATTTTTAATTTCTGTGGCAAAGGGGTACATACACAGTCCACTGGAAGAAATCAGCACTGCATATACAAACTCTAGACATATGTAGATTCACTGGTCATTTTGGTTAGCTAATAAAATGGCTGTATTTGCGGTGAAGACACTGTGACATCTGGTTCCTATGACCACCATTATAAAGAAATCAGTTAGTAGAGTTCTCTGTAGTGCATGGTTTCACATCAGACATCTTCGAATGGATTTGCTTGCACTTCAGTGATTGAATTGTGCAGAAAACATGAAAGGTTGGTGGAATTGTTCTTTAAAATAATTTCAAAGGGAACTCTTGTGAATGGTAGCCAGATTGAAAGCACATGGAAGTTTCATTTATTTACCTTTTTATGTCACAATTTGAAGCTTTCACAACAGTCTGCATTTTGTTGCTTTTTTTTTTCTGTTGTTATCGGTATATACCAATGCAAGTAAACACTTACATAGACGAGAGATGATGCATCACTCAGTACTAACCTCTGTTGCCTATTGTTTCTATGCCGAACTCTACACTCTGTCTTGGCATCCTTCCTCAGTCTTTGAAGGCCAGACTAGCAAAGCAAACTAGGGCCGTTCCATCACGTGTAATTTTGTGCTCCCTCTCTTAATGACAGTATCTTGAGCTGACTCGTGGCTGCTTTGAGGAAAGAGGGCAGTTATTTGGATAGTTGTGCAGGCAGGAGGACAGTGCTGAAACCTGTTTGCTGTGTTTTCCATATTACCAGTGCATTTCAAATGTCTATTATTGTTTGTTTTACACTGTGAAAAAAGGGAGACTGCACGAGTACATTTTTGTCCCCAAAGGTACCAACGATGTAAGCGTGCCTAATAAGGTCAACAGTGGCCTTAAGGTCCAATAGTGTACATTAAACAAGATTTAAAAATTCACTGTATTCACTGTCCCAGTAGACTGGTGCATATTTGTTTTTAAATGAAAAAATAAAATAGAACATAAACTTGTGCACCTCATTTTTATTTAGTATGCCTCTGTCAAATGTAGTTTCAAATACTATGGCCCTATACTTGATGCAAAGATTTGATGCATTAAATGGACTGTTGTGGAGTAAACATATTTTACGTCAGCCCATTCATGGCCAAAAGCAAGTCAAGTGAAAGGCAAAGCTGTGTAGGTGTAAAACAGATTGTTTTGTGTTGGAATATTTTAATCACATTATGATATTGTAATTTCTTATCGTGTTCTTTCCACTTTGCTCCCGTAACAATGCAAATGTCCCACTGGTGGGACTAATAAAGGATTATCTTTTCTTATCTTCTCTTAAGTCAATATAATTCATCACTTTGGTGCATAAGTTCTTTCGGTGGCGGTCCCGTCCTCCGCACATGACTCAGTTTGTGTTATTGGACCGTGTTACAGGCACTGATTAATATCAGGTGATGTCTTTTGGCCGTGCTGCTTGCTGCAGTTCTAGGTACTTGTGGGACAGGAGTGTCATTTTTCTAAAAGTGTTGAGGTGGAGGATCGTGATCTGGAGCTTGATGAGCTTCTGCTGAACTAGAGGAAAGATTTAGTTCATTGGGAAAACACTTAATCATCACCAGGAGACCAAGATGCATAGAAGGTCCTGAGAGAGGAAGCAGTGTGCTCTACAGTTACACACACACTTTTTTGTTTACGTAATGGAAAAACATGTATAAACATGTTATAAAAGAGAAGACTTTTGCATGTTTTGCAAGGCAATGTTCTGTGTGTTTGTGTGTGTGTTTTAATATGCGTTGTAAAATGTGGGTGTGAGGTACTGTGGGGTGGGTGATATGGTGAGCACATTTTGTGGTCACCAATATTTTCTGAGCGAATGGTTGGTGTCCTGCATGCTTAAGGAACACTGACCAACTGCATATCTCAGTAAAAAGAGCTCTAAACAGGGCTGGTCATGTTCATGTACAGTAAAATATTTGAAAATACCTTTGTTACTTTGTATTTATATTTATTCATTCGTAATAATTTATTTTTGATTGACTTTTTCATGTGGCAACTTAAAGTATCAATTTTATATAATACATATATAAATGACATACATATGATATCATTTTAATTATATATCTTGAAAACATCTTTGTGTGTGTGTGTGTGTGTGTGTGTGTGTGTGTGTGCGTACTGTATGCCTGTATGTCCACTTTTTGCTCCACAGTGAGAGAACTCCCCCCGATCTGTCCAGATGTTAGACAGAAGCATCGGATCTCCATTGACGTTTTGCCTCCAGAGGTTAAAGCGCGCTTCGTTTCAGACCCCATCATACCCATCCGCACCAAAACAGCCAAAGAGTTTCAGTATGAACTACCTCCTGTACTTATTATACCCCATTTCATACCTCATGCAATTGTTTATTTATAATAAACTGCACTTTACTGTGTTTGAATCCAGGGAGGATGTTGAAAAGGCGACTATCTCAGGTGATTGGAAACAAGTCCATGATTTCTACTTGACCACGTTTGACTCCTTCTTGGAACTCAATGCTGCCTTTAAGGTAATAGTTTAAGTGAATTTGCTTCACTTTTCTGAATGCCTTTTTTGGCCAATACCTCAAACCACATGATACTTTTTTTTTTAATTTATGATTTATTTGTTCATTGTACTATGGTCGAAGTATTTGGGTAGTACTTGGTATATTTTTCTTTATTTCAAGCTACCATTATGAAGCTAAAATATGAAATTTTTCTGTGAAGCCTTTTCCAGCAAGCACTCATAAGACGAAAGGCGGAGAAACACTCAGGACAGGCATCCAGTACATCACAGGGCAGACACACAGACGAACACTTTCACAATCACACTCACACCTAGGAGAAATTTAGCAGCTCCATTTCATCTGACATGCAATTCAAATGCTCATGCTGTCTGTAACATGCTATTCAGGAGTTTATACTACACAGAAAAAGTGATGGGTTGAATCTACTCGTTCTCAATGTGTACATAATGTCCACATAAATAAAGTACATTACGTCAGTACAGTTATTGCATGATTTTTAGTCACACATTTGAATCAGGTAAATTTAGTGTATCATTCTTTCAGTGTAGTGCTTTTATAATTAGTTATTTACATTGAAAGATTGTATTTTGTCAGAAAGTACAGTGTTAAATCATAGGAGTAGGTCCAATTTCTGCCCTTTGAATTGCACTAATGATTTTTTAATGAGTTCTGCAGGAATTTGGACGTATGTGAAACAGTAATGTTGAAAATGAGGAAAAGGGGAATACCAAACGTTAGTTTTGGGTCTCTGGATGAATGAAGCACTCTCAGAATGAGCACATTCAGAGAGTGGTTAAAAAAAAGAACACCTGCATATGCATACTATAGAGCCAAACTACTTAACATCTATGAAAATCGTGCTGGAAGTACTCATAATGTCTTTGCTCAGATACTATAGGTGTATTTACAGATTACAGATACACTATCGACTAATTGTAACTTTTTTCTTGTCCTCAGAAAGAAGCAAACGCTCCATTTAACACTATTGAAGACTCAGGAATAAACACCAAATTCGTCAATGCTGTTTATGATGCCTTACTTCACACGGTGCGTAACACAAAAAAGGTCAAGCCTCTCATTGCGAGACACAATGAGCTATTTTGTTTATGTTTGTTGTTGTTGTTATTTAGTTATTTATTTAAGAATCTGCACAGAGCTCTTTCAATGTTTTTAATTCGCAGCCCCCAGACACCCAAAAATCAGTCCTGAAGGGAATCATTAATAGCTTATTAAGGGAATGGAAAGGGTGAGTGCTGTTTTGTTTTCGTTCACTGAACCTGTAAAACAGGACGTTAAACCTGCAGAAAGCTGTGTTTTTATGAGAACGTTTTAAGCTCCCAGTTTATGTCTTTCAGGCCACGGACAAAAGATGACCTGAGGGCGTATTTCATTCTAGTGCAGGTAATGCTTCTTTTTCCTGCTGGTTTTGTTTTTTGTATATTATGCTCTGACATGTTTGAGTTTATAATAAAGTTATTAGGCTATATGTTTGTGATAATGATCGCACACAACAGAGTTATCCAAGAGGCCAAAAACCTGCTTTGAATGGAATACTGTCCCCACTTTTTAACCTAAGGACATGCAGTACTTTTCAGTAATAGCTATAATTTTCTCTCTTTAAATCAAGATGGTGATCTGCATGTGCTTATAGATGTGCATGTGTGCAGCACAATCAGTCTAATCTGAATTCAACTTGCCCTTTTGGGTCGGCGGCCACGTTGAAAACGGCTAGGCAGGCTAGGCAGGAAACTCTTGATCTCCTCTCTCACCACATGGCCCACTGAGTCCAGCCATAGCTGCACTCAGAGCGGCTGCAGATATATTATGAGCCAAGTGTTTACTTCACACATGACCAGCATAGGCTGGTTCTGGGTTCTCCAAATAAGGCCACAGTCATCAGGCTACACGTCTGGGAAAGACTGGCAAGAGAGAGAGGCAGAGTCTTTGAACAGTTGTTGATTTGCCAGTTTCTTGAATCCGTTTTAGGACGTTTTGATTTGATTCCGTCCATTTATGAGCTCTTTTTTTTGAGAGTGAAGGGGGTTTGAAGGCTCCGGTTATGAGAGTTGATCGTTTTCATATTCTGAAATATTTCTCCTCAAAAATTACCTTCTGATGCTAGTTGTCTTCGGGCTGTTGATGGGTGCCTTGACCTACATATCTCTAGAGGACGGTGAAATCGAAAAGGCAATTATTGAGCCGATGTTTCTGTCACTGATGTGAGTCAGCCTCTGGTATTATTTGCCTTTCTCTGAGCCGGAGGAACCGATGAGGTAATGCTGGAGTGGGGATGGCTGGTTTCCGCTCAAATGCCACTCTTTATTAAAAGCCAGACTTCTTCGTCCTCAGCACCCGGACGAAAAGTTATATTTCCTTTTTGAAGTGTGTTTGAAAAAAAGGCTCCTCTTTGTTGCAGAACCCTCAGTACACCAGCACAGCCACATATGTCATCTATGCACACTTACTGAGGCAAATTGCGGCGCTGGCTGAAGCAGACCACCATTTCCTGATGCACTGGTTTAAGAAGTGAGTCTGAAACGTTCCCTTCTGTCACCACCATTGGCAGTGCAGCCAGCTTAAGGAAGCAATTCACGAAGTAAAGCAAGCCACTGCTACAAAAATGCCTCTATTAAACAGGGAACTTTTATAGGACTGTTTACATTTACTTGCATAATCAACTGCAGTAGCTATTTTAGATAATTAAGCGCAATTATCTGTCATAATGGTAATATAGGGTTTTATATTTTAAGTTCAGATTTTCATTTCAATGCAGAGAGGTACAGATGGAAGTCGTAGAAAAAGAATTCATTTGCTGATGGTATGCTTTAATAGAGCAGGAAGCTTAAATGAATGAAATGTTATGAAACCTAGGAAAGTTTTGACCCACATACAGGCCCTGAGGGTTTAAGCGTCCCATATCGTGGAATACTGAAATTTCCTCACTTTTTTGCATGTAAACATGCATCATTCACTGTCCAGTACATATAAGCCTGGACATTTAGCTTCAGAAACCTAGTACCTCTTTGAGTGCAATGTTTTTATAATGTCACAAAAGCAGCATATTTGCATATAACTACCTATTCAACCTACAGCAGTTTGCAGTGCCTGTTCAAATGGAGCTCATAAGGTGTCTTAGGCTGCTTTTTGAACAGTCAATCAGAATTGAGGTCATTTATGGATCTTAAAGGCACAGTAACAAAAAAGTCGAAGGGAAGAATAAGAGTTGGGAAAAAGGAGTTGCTCATTTGCTCAATAGTGCTTAAAAACACGTAGGATATGGGCCCTTTAAGAGGTTATTGCCACATGAAAACCAGTTCTGTGTTTTCAGTGCTCTATACATATGTTTGACTGAGAGGACATGTCATCTCTCAGACTATCTCAGAAACGTTTCAAGCAGCTGGTGGAACGCCTACAGCTCTTCATCACCACACGGCTGTTCCCTGCCAAACCAGAGGAGCTGCCGCCCATGGCCAAGTGCTCATGGTGGATCCCGTCTGCCACTAAAGTCCTCTCACTGCTCAGTGAGTATGAAAGCACAGCAGCCTCTAGGGCTGCACTGAATACCACTGCAGGACTGAAGTTGATTCTACTGTATATGTTAACTCCTTAAACTTCAGACTGCCATATGCGGTTATGTGAAAATCAACAAAACATATAAAAAACATTTTTAGTGCACAATTTCTGTTTATTAGCTGACTTTTGAAAAACAAAACGTAATATTTGGCCCCCACAGAGGTTATGGTACATATGTTTTCTATTTTCTGTTTTTATGGTATGTTTAACTTGGCACTCACCTTTTTAAACATAATTTGACTGAGGGTGCTCAAACTTTTGCACACAACTGGAGGTGCATGCTGTAGGTTTTCAGTTACTGAATGGAAATGCACCAACCTAATACCCCCACTGACCAGATGTTATCTGAGTGGTTTCTCAGCACCGCAGTGTCAACAGCGTGGTCGGGCCAAATACGTGTGTTTTTGCTTGTATGAGTGTATCAGGTGCATCACTTTTTGGAGCTTTTAAGCATTTGTCACTGCTGAGTTGACAATTGTCAGTCGTATATCCAGCCAGAAGTGTGTTTCTGCAGACCCTCACAAAGCATTTAACTGTCAGAGGGTCTACAGATAGTAATAAAGTTGTAAAGTGCTCAGTAATAAAATAGTCAATAAACCAAACTGCCAGTGCAGTGGTTATTATTGTAGGGTTTAAGGGATTGAAAACCATTCCATTCTTTTCTCTTTTTCTCCCAGATGCTGCAAACAGCATTTCTTCTCCTCCCATCATTGCCTTCTCCGATTTCTATAATCTGACACTGGACCACATCGACTTCATGGAAGACTACCAGACGTGGCAAGCTCATGGAAATTCCAACAGGTGTGGCACGAAAATATCATTCTGACCAAGTGCCTTTCTACACAAGCTTCTCTCTGCCCACATCCACCGAGCTCTTTCCGCTCGAGGTGTTTTCTTTAGTCTTTAGTCTTAAGACGCTCGCGGAAAAGAACGAGAATAGCGTCTCCCTCTTGTGTTTAGTTTCAGCGCTAATGGAAACAAAATAAGATTTGTACATGGTTGGTATCTTCTTAAAACTGAAGTTCAGCCACGTTCATCACTCATTTGCAGTGATGTTTTAAGCGATTTGTCAGACTACACGCCTTCAGCATGTTCAGCTCTTAAATGGTTCCTGGCTTGGATGTACTGTTCTAGTGAAAACCTCTAATTTGTATAGAACACTGACATTACGTGGTGGTTCTTTGAGCTTTGTAACATGTTCTTCTATCTCACAATATATTCATTCTATAATTTGCTAATGAACCATCCACTGAAAGTTTTTTTATGGAGTCAGAATTGGTTCTTCTATGCCGTAGCTCCAAAGAAGCCTTCATTTTTGGTGTGTTATTTCTGAAAACGTAAAAACAGCCTTAGAAACGTCATTTTTTTATCTAGTCTAATCTGCCCTATTGCTCCCTGTGCAGGTTCACATTCTGCCAGTTCCCATTTATCTTGTCCACGGTGGTGAAAAAAGCCATCATCCAGAGGGACTCGGAGCAGCAGATGATCAGCATGGCCAGGGTGAGCATTTGCCTGTCTTTTTCTGTAGTTAGCTACTGACTGTATTCTGTAGCTGCCAGAATGTGCAGGGAACATTACTGTGGAAACTAAGGATTAAGACTGTTTGGTCCATAAGGGTCTCTTGAGATGCTTGTTCTGTGACTGTCTATACAATTGTTTTGAGACTGTAATGTTTATCTAAGCCTTCTGTGTTTGTAGACTCCTCAGTGAAGTGCTATGATTTTCAAAAAAAAAAAAACACAAATTTTCCTCTGTTTAAATAAAACGTCCCCCAAGGCTACTGCAGTCGTACAAATTCAGTATTAATTGATAGGATAAACAATCAAGTTTTTTTTTCCAGTATATTCAGTTCAGCAGGATGGATATACACACCAAAAAGCAGTGCTTCATATATTTTCTCAGTTAAAACATGGGCAGCACGTATAGTATCAATGTAAAACACTAAATTAGATTAACAGAATTAGGTTCATTGAGTTTTCTTTCTTTTGGCAGTAAATGTAAGTACATTTTGTACGTTTAAATCACTGTTTTTTAGTGCTACAGTCTTCCAATAACAATCTTGAACAGGGTGGGGCTCTGGGAGGTTTTTTTTTTTTTTTTAAGTGGGGGGTGGAATCCTTTCCAGCTACCTCCCACACATATGTGACCAGAGAGCGTAGGCTGAACAGACATGGGCCTGTCAAATGGAAGACAGTTCAGTCTGTCTGGAGTGTCCACAGCCATCTCCTTAAGAGTACCAAGGGAATGAACTCAGTTCTCTGTGTTCTCCTCATCAGCAGAACATAGTGGCCTCACTGAACCTTTCTAAAATGAAAGTAACTCTCTCTCTGAGTTATCAGGCACCAATGCCATACAATTAAAGATGAGTGAAGGTAAAAATAGCCTTGCACAAACCAAATTTGTACTTTTTAATGGATGTTTTAAGTGCATCCAGTATCAGCACTAGAAGTGCAGTTTGTTAGGTACTACTCTTCTCTTTTTGGGATTTTTTGGGTTTTAAATAAAATGCCAAAAATTAAGTTGGAGCAACAGTAAAACTGTTCAGATGATTAACCACCAGAATACATTCGGATTTAATTATTAGTAACTCAGTGAGAATGGCTGAAACAGTTTCTGCACAAATACACTTTACTAGAAAGAATTAGGAATCATGTAGCAATAGATTTGTCAGACCATCTTCAGGGTTTGTAGGAGAACTCAAAAGTGCAAACTGTTTAAAGATGTGTGCAACAAATTTAAAATCTCATTACGCAAAACTGATTTTTTCCCCCACTTTTTCAACAAAAAAGTTTGATGCTGTTTGTAAACACTGTCAAATTTTAAAAATGACAACAACATGAGATGACAACATCAGAGAATCTGCAAAGACAAACTGACACACAGAGATATTTATACTGACAGACTCTAAGAACACCTGGGTTGGGGAGGAGGCACAGGTGGGCAGGATAAGAATGGGGCAGGGCTAAAGCTGGGACTGACATCAAAACAACAAACTCACATTGCAGACAGACACACTGCAGTGTAACCAAAGTCATAGTCAAAAAACAGACACAGTAGGGGCACATGTTACATGGACTGCTTTGGAATGAGGCACAGTACAGGGCAGCCAATCAGAACATTTACATAAAAGAGTCTTAAAGGCCCGGTAACAAAATTGGCTATTTAAGAATCAGAATCAGACTCTATTGATCCCGGAGGAAATTGCTTTATTGATCCCGGAGGACTGCAAAGACACACAGAGACACAGAGACACTAACAATATAATATAAAGTCTAAATAAAATCTAAATAAAACAAAATCTGTAGAAAAGAAAAATCTCAAGAATAAAAAGAGATTGGAAAAGGGTCAGCTAAATATGAATTGTGAATACTTTTGGTGCATAATCTCACACTGATGTCATAAGTGAAGCAAAAAAAGCAAGAAAATATATGGATGGGGCTTTTCAACATAGACAGAAATATCACTGCCTACCAAAAAAGAATATTAAGTGACACTGTGCCATGGTATAGCATTGTGAATAGGGTTCCAGCATCTGAACACATGACTGATTTAATGGGCTCCTTTTTCGGCTGCAGCAAACCCTGGTGGACAAGGTTTCTCGCAGACAGAGGGTGGATATGAGTCTGCTCTTTCTCAACATTAAAGTGAGGCGTCTGCAGCTGGTCAGTGACTCACTGGATGAGGTAATAGCACTCACTCCAAGTATGTGAACACAGCAACATGGACAGCGCCTGTCTGTTTCTTTCAGTTGTTACCAATAAGCTCTGAAGCTCTGAGAAATATTTACAGAACTATAAGTCTAATGTAGTGGATTCTGTATGTCGTATGCCTTTTCTTTTTCTGTTCAAAGCAACAGCGTATTCAACATTTTATTTTCCAAGACTGAGAGAGGGTACTTTTGGCCAAGAACAAGTATAGTCTGGTCTGGAAAGTTCTAAGTCTGGCTATGGCTTAATTTGGAAAAAATGGCCCCACCATAAATGTGTTCTCTTTTTTTTAATAGCTTTCGAGAAAGAGAGCAGATCTGAAGAAAAAGCTGAAAGTGACGTTTGTCGGGGAAGCAGGCCTGGACATGGGCGGACTCACAAAGGAGTGGTTTCTTCTCTTGATTCGACAGATTTTTCACACCGATTACGGTGAGATGGGCAGGACAAACAGTTCTCCTTTTGGTGGCAGTCTGCCAAACGCTTGCTAGATCAAATGCGGCTGTGCGTGTGCCTAGCCATGATTTGTGTTCGTTTACAAAGCCAAGAGAACTATAGTTCACCCACAGAGGCATTACTCACTCTTTTCTTATCCAGCGTAACCGATTGGCCTACTATAAAACCTCAAGGATTCCATTTCCTATAGTTTGCCACAGTGTATCCCTGATGGTGAATGTCAACGACAGACATTCAGACCACACGACTGACTCAGCTTGGACCTGTACACTTAGAACTCGTGACTTGATTCAGACTTGAATGTAATAATGAGAAAATGTTAAGCAGATGTCATATCTGCTTACTGTTTTTCTTTTTTTTCATTAATCATTTTAATACAGCCTTCAGCTAGCCTGCAATCCAGAAGGGCTTAATTGGAAAAATATTCCCCAGAACAGTGGTTTTCAAGCTTGGTCCTGGAGCTTCCCTGCCCTGCGTATTTCAGTGCTTTCCTAAAATACTAAAATAGAGTTTTTTTGGGAATTAAAATTTTGGTGGTCACACTTTGAAGTTGTCAACTAGCATGAACTAGCACGTACTCGACTGTGTTTCCGGCATTGTAAGTTTACCATTATTTCTCTATTATCTTGACGTATTTACTGTTTTCACTCTCACATTTTTCTTTGGCTATCATTTAGACTAAGTATACGTACATTGAGAATGCCGTAAATGAGTTGAGTTGAACCCTGCACACTACTCATCTCTGTCCCCAAACCATTGACTTTGACTGCCCATAAATCTACAGACTAGAGGCAAGCAACACAGTTTTAGCCTGACTGTGTATAAGAGTTAAAATCGCATCCTGTAATCCTGGCTTTAAGGAAAAGTTTGGCAAAATATGACACTATGTCCCACTTACTGACATGTAGTCAATCAGCCCTAAATCAAGGCATTTTAGCAATCCAGTATATGCTTTTATTGAAAATGGTACTGGTACTTATTTCCTTTCTTTTTTTTTTACTATACAGAAGTTTAGATTTTTGTTGTACCTTTCGTTCACAGGCATGTTCACGTATGTGAAGGATTCTCAGTGTCACTGGTTCAGTAGCTGGAAGTGTGACAACTGCTCGGAGTTTCGTCTGGTTGGAGCCGTATCCTTTCATTTGCTGCATAGGTGGCTGTGTGTGGCTGCTTAGAGCCTTAAATAACCCGTAAACATACAGTCCACTTCTACTCACTGGAAACCCACAAAGTTTATTCATGGAGCCTGTAGAATAATGATTATTTTACAGTATCCCTCCGATGCTTGACTCAGTGCTGAGGTAGCGCAATGAGTGACATTTTTCTGACTGTGACTGACAATGAGTAACATCTTTTCCCTTTGCAAAGCCTTTAATAAATGGATCTCAAAGTCCAGTCATGGGATGTCAGAGGCCAGCACAGTTTGGTGATTTGCCTGCTCAAGCACACCTACTGAACCTGATGATAATTAACAGATGCATTGAATTTAGGTTTAACAGTGCTGGATTCTGGCCCTCCAAGACTGGAGTTCAAGAGCCCTGCACTAGTGACATCTTATGAAGGACACACTGCTGTTCAAAGGTTTAGAATCAGTCTTTTGCAACAAACTTAATTTTGTTGCAGATGTATAAAAGAATTTAATTTGCTAGTGTTAAACAAGTACCAAGCAATATTCTGTTACAGTGTTATTTTTAAGCTGCACAGACTATATACAACAACGTTACCTTCAGGCTTTTTATTTTATTTTCAAATTGTCAAGTGAAAATGTACAAATACTCCCCCTTAGTGGTAGTGATAGTGAATGTAGCGTGTCTTTAACACTTATTTTGGGTTTACAGTCGGACCTTAAGGACAATTTTGTACCGCTGAGGATACGTATACACTGTCTGTTCCTTGGGAGACTAAGATTTACCTGTACAGTGCTTCTTTTTCTTACTGTGTTTGATACATTTCATTGCCTGTTCTTATCAGTATTCATGAGCAAATAAGCTCTACACTTTTGATTGGCTGGGGCAAAACTGCTGGAAGCTGAATAAACAGATAAATATAAATGTTTTTTGTGACATCAAAAAACTGCTTTTTTTTATTTGCAACTTATTTTCCATATGTGGGTTAGCTGGGAGGGTTGCGGAAAGCAGAATGTTTTGAAACTTTAAGAGTGTTCAAGTACTACATTATTATATTTTTAAAAAGTGACAAGATGAAATTTCATAAAATGGACCCTTTAATGACTGCTGGCTTTTTCTAAAATGCTTGAAACATCTAAAATTACAGTTAGGTGTTTAGTTCATATGACTTCATTATTTAAGTTATTATATAAGTTATTGTTGTAAAGAAAGTTATTGTTTTAATGGTTACGTGCATGCTGTGGAATGTACTTCAGTGCTGTAATAAAATTAGTAGGTGATGAGTGTGTTAGTGCCTCATCATCACTTATGCTTAGTTGTGTGGCATTGGCAGTGAGGTTCATGCAGGGCTTCATCTGAGGTAGAAGTGGAGACACAGAGGCAGCCAAATCCTGCCATGTCCCGCCATTTACTCTTCTAATTGTCCCCTCTGGCCCTGGCAGTCCAGCCTGGCCCATTAATGGCCGTCAGTGCAGCTCTATTCCATTCGAAAAAACCTTGCACGCCCTTGTTCCAGCAGCCCAGAATTAGCTGTGTCATATCAGCCTGGAATACTGAAAGAAAGGTCTCTTTTGTTTCTTCTTGACCTGAGGCTGGCCTCATGTTGTCTCGATGATCCAGCAATCACGAAAGATTTTCCCTCCGTCCCCTTAAATCCAGCCTATCCCTCACACCCTCCCTTTTTCCACTGTTCTCTCTCTATCTCCCTTTTTCTCCCTCTCCCTCTCCCTCTCTCTCTCGCTCTCTGCATATGTAGAGCACATGGAGCAGTGCTGTCAGCGGCAGCTGTAAGCACTTAGAAAGCAGCCTCTTCACATTCTCCTCTAAATGTATTATACACCTGTTGGGCCTGTTCTTTCCCTACATCAGAGTGCTCCTATAGCAAGAGGGCATTGGGTAATCTGCTGAGTGGCTATTTCCAACTGCGATTAGAGGATTCACAGGGTTACACAGGTTAACTTGACACTTTTTTTTTTTTTTTTACTTGTCCAAATTAAGCAGTTCTTCAGATCGATGGGCACTGTTAAGTATGGCCTGACCAAAATATTTGTCCAGTACATTAAATCTTACTTTGAAACTAATGCACTAAACTCAACTGATAAACACTAAAAAGCTTGTAAAATCACTTAATTATATCCTCACCTTTAGCAATAGCATAATGTCACTAGGGATGCATGATAATCATTTTTGGTATTAGCAGATAATTGCCTTACAAAAAAACAAGGGCCAGGAGGCACTATGATGAAAATATGAGCATTTTATTCCATTTACTGTATGTGTTGCCCTATATAAAGAATCGTTGTATGCCTCTGTGATGCTAATCCAAGTAATAGTCCAGTTCATGTTATAAATGTTTGTGTATCAGGATTCGCCAATATGTATATGAAAAATATCGGATATTGTCATCGGCCTGCTGTTCCCATATCGGTGCACCACCGGTTACTGCACAAAATGCTTGGAAAGAGAACTGATTAAAATAAGAGAAAGAAACTGTGGGTTTCTGCTGTTTAAGAAGCATCACAAATTAAAACAAAAGGGACTGCGTGGCTTTTTGTTTGCGTTTTGTGTGATAGGTTTGGTAGGCTTGTGCGTATAGACCCAGTTTCGCCTTCTTAACCCTGTGTCAGCTTATGGGCCTGGCGGTGTACAACAGCATCACCCTGGACATCCGATTCCCACCCTGCGTTTACAAGAAGCTGCTGACCCCTCCCATCGTGCCGTGTGACCCCGACGCCCCAGTTGGCATGGCAACCCTCAGCCTGGAGGACCTGCAGCAGATCATGCCTGTATGTACACAAGCTGTGACATGCTGTTCTGCTTAGAAGTTCTGCAGTCGAACACACACACCCTCATCTTTCACACATTACTGGGACAGCCAGACCCCTGAGACTGCCTTCTCCGGAGCAACATCTCGTCTTTCACTGTCATGCAAAACAGTGTCTGCTGACATTGCCTGTTCGGTGCTTGCCAGAGACCCCAGTGTTTTATATGTTGCAATCAGTTGTTCAAAATTCACCTGATTTTCCTATCAGATCTTTGTTTACTTTTGACCTCATGCAAACTATAGAACTTGGCAGACCTACAGTTCAGTCAACTGATGTTTTAGCTCTGCATAGTTCATCATACTGTAAATTACCGTAAAATATTTTTTAATATAAATAAATAATAAATAATGATAAAGTAATGTCTCAAGAGTTTTTTGATAGTTGGGCCATTTAATAAACAAACAATTATATTAATTTTGTTTATTAAACAAAATCACAGCAAAATCTATGGTATCCGGGATAGTTTGTGGTCAGAGAAGCTTTAATACCAGTATTGGTCATGGTAGCACAGCAGTGAATGTTATTTGCCGAAGAGAAACACCCTGAGTCACTGCCATTTAAAATAGCACCTGCAGTATTGTTTCAGCCTCCTCTGTGTGACTGTGTCACCAGGCAGAGCGGCGGTGTGAGATTAATAAGCGTCTGCTCCAGCTGGTGCATTGTTGCCGCAGCCCACAGGACGCCACTGAAAAACGTATGCGCTTCATGGTGCCGTTTAAAGTGATAGTAATAAATTGCTGCCATGTCCTCTTTCATGTATTAATTACGTGAAATATTTTGTTCCATCCAGCTTTTTGAGCTGTAAAGATGAACTGATCATACTGTGTAAACCAATATAATTGTACGTGTATTTACCAAAAGAATGCCAAAATCTCATAACTGTAGTAAATTGCTCTTATTTATAGCAGTATTTGATTGACTGTATATAAGATAGTACTATTGTTAATACAAGCAGCCTATTGTGTTTAGCATGTGACTTTTTATTTTGTCCACTAGAGGGTGCCCTAACATCAACTATAAAATGGCCTTGCTCTCAAAAAAAAACCCTTGCGAGTGATCAGGTGATCTCAGCATGCCACTGACTATGTGTTAAGAATGCTGCATAGTTGTGTATGTTCAAAAGTTGCATTGCGTTGAAAAGTTGTGCACAACTGACCATTTTTCTTCATTCCCAGTGGTTTCTGCCGAGTCAGGTTTAAGGGGACCAGATGTTCCATTTTAAAGGAGACTGCTGGCTTTCTTCACACTTATATAACCCGCTGCCTCTGGGCGTTGTTTGCTCCCTTGTTTCAAACTTTTTCCACAAAATAATGTGGAACTGGAACCACTAGAACTACTGAAGGATATTTAACGAGTGAAGGAGAGAGAGAGAGACTTATTGCCACAGCTTACGTCAAACATTGCAGCCTGCCATACAATTTTTCCTCTCAGGCTTTAGTTGAAAGGACACTTTATTGGTGGCACAGAGGTGTGGATTAAAATGACTCCGGGTCCTTGCCATCAGTATGAACTGTTTGGCTTTATCGTAAAACAGTGAATAGAGTTATTATTCATAATGGCCATGTTTTAGTTTCACACTGTCACATTTTCCTAATATGTTGATTCCAATGTGAACATGAGCCAATAATTAGTCAGTGGCAAAAAATAAACCCGTTCACTGCCGCTGCTTTTTTGCAAGTTCACAGTATTTTGTTAATGGCACCCAGTTAATTTGATCCTGGTCAGCTTCTTTTGTAGTGGGATGGACTGTGTGCCTCTTTGCTCTGGGTTGATATGAATGGTGCATTTGTGTTTCAGGACCTTGCTCATGGCCTTGGGGAGCTGCTCAGTTATGAGGGAAACGTTGAAGAGGACTTTTATACGACCTTTCAGGTGTGCAGCTCACACACAGATATGGCTCTGTGCAGGTCACTGAGAATGTTTGCAGACTACAAGGCATTAAAGTTCTGCAGAGTGCCTTGGACTGCTCAGTTAAATGGATACGCACTGCTTTTGTTTTTAGTTTTGGACTGGGTGATTAGTTAAAGGAAGAGATGCATTCCACTGGTTGTCTTTCTAGGTTTTCCAAGAAGAACTTGGAGTAATCAAGTCATATAACTTGAAACCAGGAGGAGATAAGATCCCTGTCACTAACCAGAACAGAAAAGGTGAGTGTGTGTACTCAAATAAACCTTCAGGAACACACTTTCTATGAACACTGGAGATTCACCAATATGAAATTTGTGAGCTAATCAAAAATTAAGACCTTGTCCTGAGCAATTCTGATACCTAGGGCAAAACTCTAAAATCGGATAAAACACACACACACGCTTTAAGCCTCAAATTCAAATAAATATTACACACTACTGCCCTCTACAGGTTTTACAGCACATGCCAGAAGTTGTGTCGCTCATGATGTCTCAAAAAATTTGTTAAAATAGATACAAATGATCAACAATATCAACAATTACAAACTAGGACATTTATTAGCAATGGCCTTTTTACATCATTTTATGCTGAATGATTTATCTTTGTTCCTGCGTAGAGTACGTCCAGCTGTACATCGATTTCCTGCTGAATAAGTCAATTTACAGGCAGTTTGCGGCCTTCTACCATGGTTTTCACAGTGTGTGTGCCTCCAATGCTCTGATGGTGAGTTTCTGCAAAGTTTGTAGAGTTTATTTTAAAGTTTAAAGTTCATTTTTAAATGGCCTTACTTTTTAATTTAGGAGTTGAGAGAAGCATGAATATATTAATGCTTCAAAGCGATAGTTTAGCCAAAAAAGCCAACGTTGTTTATATTAAGAAATACCTAGTAGTATTATGTAAATTGTATCATAATAAAAGAAAAGTTGTGAGGCTGTTGCTTTGAGTTGGTTTGGTAATTCTCTTTGTCGTGTTGAGCACTGAAGTTGGTCCAGAAGGTTCTACTGGTTACTGTGAGAAAGTAAGAGTGTCAGTGGAGAGGCAAAGGGCAGCACCGGCTGCTGTGTAAATTGTGCACTGTGTGTGTGTGTGTGTGTGTGTGTGTGTGTGTGTGTGTGTGTGTGTGTGTGTGTGTGTGTGTGTGTGTGT
>JBBJLS010000109.1:31600184-31627666 GCA_037577275.1 Bryconaethiops microstoma
TTTGTCAGCGGACAGTAAAAGATCATTTACTATCTTTACTAAGGCTGTTTCTGTGCTATGATGAGGCCGGAACCCAGATGGAAATTTTTCATATGTACAGTTTTTGTGAATCACTGCTTATGGAAATTTTAATCACCTATTACAAGTTAACTGATTCATACACAGCTGGTGATACTATTCTAGCCCCCTATATGGAGGCTTTGTGGCTAGGCATGGTGCTAGAACAAAATCTCTCAAAGTGATGATCCAGCTACAGGGCCTCCCAAGCCCTGACTATATTTACATTAGGCCTTGGGTCTTTTTTGGGACATGACTCAGGTTCTGAGAGGCTGATCCATCAACCAGACCTCACAGTGAGCATACTGACCTTCACAGCAATCTGGCAACTCTACAGTCACTTGACTCCTCTTATCACACATCTCTGTCTGTAGCCAAGGGTGTCAGAATCGACTAGTATCAGAACCGGCCAATATTCCCTTATAAAAGACGCTAGTGATTGGCTGTTTACTTTATTCTGGCTAATATGTTATATTATTATGATGTAAATAATGTGGGACCGCCACATACACACATTTGATGTTTATGCTGCTTGTGCATGTCTGTATGTTAGGCCTGTCTACCAGGCTGCATATTTCATTCTCTGGGTAATAACCAATGTAAAAAAACAATGCAACAATCGCTCTTGTTGATCGTAATCTGTTTTGTTTAACATTTTAAACTCAGTCAACATTTCATTTTAGTCATCAGCCCCATGCATGACAGCTTGCAGTCCATTGGATAAGCAGGCATTAGACGAATGAAGTAGTGAATGGACAGTGCTGTCATTCGACATGCATGTGGACGAGTGCCACTCATCCGTCTGCAGCTGGAAAGTAGCCAGGCTGGAGATTTTAAACAGCCATAGCTAAAATGCTGGGCTCATGTCAGCATGTCGATGAGCTGTAAGCTTGGTAAACAGGTGCTCACTGTGTGCCTGAGTTAGAGGTCATGCTTTTAGTCAAATAACAGTTGAGAGGGAAAAAAGTACCCTGGATTTCTCCTAAAATGTGATCTGATCTTTGGGTCATAATAATAACATGAATTGCTTTACAATTAAAAAATGCATAGAACATTTCACAATGACAAATGGTTTTTGCACAAATTAGCCAATTAAACTTAACTGCTGAAAAACATGCGTGCAGACTCACATTCTAACATGGAATTTCCTCAAACAACTTATATTTAACTGACATTGTCAAGCCTGAGAAATGCCTGTACAGAGTGTAGATTCTGAGTTTCCAATCTAGGTTGCTTTTAGTTACTTTCGACATCAGAGCTCAATCACTTCCATTTGTAACTACCTATATGGCTGACTTAAGGCAGTATTTTACGAACTGCACATCATTTTTAAGCCTTTCCGATCTGAAAGCTTAAGCAGAATAAATTCCAATTTTAGAGATTCACATATATATTTTCTGTTCCTCCATTCACTTCATTTTTCAGCACCACTGCATTTGTTCAGATTGCCACTAGCAACATTATTTGACAGCTCAGCATACTTGGATGAGAACCCTAGCCCCCATTTCATTTACATCAAGAAGCCCATGCTGGCAAGTGAAGAGGGAAAAGGGAAGGCTATCCTACCCGCCTAGAGAGAGTAAGATCAGTTGAACTCTCTTGGACTCCTGTGGCATCACCAGGGAGCAAACCCATGATAATAGGGACACTGCTTACGCAGCCAGAGACCCAACCATTTAAAAAAAAATAAAGATCATAAAACCCTATAAGCGCTGGAATAGGCTCTAGGATAACCATGGTTTGGATAAGCAGAAAATGAATGAATGAATGGATACATCACATTTTAAGAACCATTCTTGTTGAAATCCAACCTTTTCTTCGCTTTGTGCCCAAGTCATCACCTATGATAGTAGCAACACAGGAGGCAGCAGTCAGCTGCATTACACATATGTAGTACTGAGTCATTTCTGGTCATTTCTCATTTTCCATCAAATGGACAGCACCACCCACTAAATGGTGTTAGGCTATATTAAGCATCATGGCCTTTCCCACCTTGTATTTCTAAGTAAACATTTCACTGATAATCTAGTAAGTATGAACATTGTGTTTCATTGCTGAACAGCCCATGCAAGCTCCCCCTCAATGAGACACTTTCCATATATAAATTAACACTGCACCCTGACATGAACTAAACAGCCAATGATAGGAACTGTCTCTTCTCCATGAGTCAGAACAACTGTCTCAGCTCTCACGTTAAATAGGGTCAGAAGCCATTTAGTGTCATTATTTGTAATTATTTAGCAAGATTAGCAATAATATTAGCAATATTATGGCAGATGATGGGTGTCTCCAATAACAAAATAACATTATTTTGCAAAAAAAAAGTGATTTTAATAAAGTGACAAAGTACACTGTCATAACTAGTAATCTAGTAACGCAGTCAGACTCTAAGATAGCTATGAGGGTCTAATGTCAGAAGTCTAAGCATTTTTGGTAAAACTTTATTTGGATGGTCCACTGTAGACACTAAGTATGTACTCAGCTTGTCTTTAACTAACTAACTAAATGTCTTTTAAATGTAACTCAAATTTGTAATAAAACATTCTATTAAATCCAACCCTAAACCTAATCATAACCTTAAAACCAAAACATAATCCTAAATTAGGGGTGGCACTATAGTTCTTTTTCATGTCTGATAGTGACACTACAGTCTGCGGATACAAATACCAATTAAATCATTTTTCTCTCTTTTAAACATCTAAACTGTCAATATGTTTGTTTGAATCTGAAATACCTCCCTACTTTCACTGTGGTGCGCTATGTAAGTTATAACATTCGACTTTCTACACCTATTTAGTGCACAGTATAGTCCATTATGAAATTCTGCATACATGGGTAAATTCTTCACTGGCTCTTTGTTACACATACTCTATTTGGCTGCATTGTGCACCATGTAGTGAGGAGGAAGCCATATGATGCCATCTTGCTGCTCATCTGTGTTACTCACCTATGAATCTCTCTTAACAGCATGTTGCTCATAGTTTTTTTTTTCAACATTTATGTGATAGTTCATACTTTTTTCGACAGCCAGTCTGGTGATTTTAGCCTATGTCAGATCGATACTGAGTTTTGGATCAGAACACACCTATCCTAAACCTAAACCTAATACTAATTGAGAATCCAGTTTCACCCAATTATTTGCTAACAAGAAAAGTATCTGTAGATACTGTTGAAGGTTTAGAATTGGCTCTAAATCTAAATCTTACACTGTAGACAACTCAGATGCCAAAAAAAAGTTTCAGCGGATGCATTTTCTTCACAGTTGCACTGCATGTGAGGAACAACAGGGCCTACAGAATACATTTTTTCTTTATCTTGTCAAACAAACAAAATGTCTCCCAGCCCAGACGACTCCTAAAAGATCCGGCTGAACGTATCACCTCATTTTTGTACAACAGATTAACAACAGCAATTATTTGCATATAGGAGCTAATCATATCTCAGCCTGTTCTAGCCATGCATTGTGTCCCAAATCTAACAATTACTGTTATTTGTTGAATGTGAGACAGGTTTAATAAAGCAGAGTCAATGAGATGAGGTCAAACACATCCTTTCATTCACTTGAATTTTAATCCTGGGGCCCAAAATACATTCTAAGTTGACAGATCTAATTTGAGCTCCATCCACAGAGCCCTGAGAGATTAGTTTTTTTTTTTTTTTTTATTGTCAGGTCTTTAGCGGAATAATAATGAATGGAAACAGTTGGTATTATGTTCCCAGTAGCTTAGTTCAGACGTGACTTTTGATAGATTTTTCCCATGACAGTACCCACCAGCCACATAGGTTATGCAATGACTCAAAACATGGTCAATATCCAAACAATTAACCTGTAAATAGCCTTTACTAACTTTGCTGGTTGGCCTTTTCTGGAGTTTGTGGATTTCCCTGGCTACTTTGAAGGGATTGCCAGTATGCGCAGAGTTAATCCCCCTGTGCACAATGCCAGGACGTTGCTGGGCTGCCTGCTCCAAATATTCAGTGCCCCTGCTTTAAGAGGGGATCGTTAGACATCCCAGCATGCACTGCTGTGTGGCCTGGTTATGTCTGTTTCGCACAGCCCAGTGAGAGAGCTGACTTCAGCATGATTTTGTTCTAGGATTTAGTGTGCTAGGGGTAGCAGCTCTATCTTTTAGAACAGAGATTACATTTAGTTCATTATCACAGAAGGTTGCCCTTTCCTTTATCTCGGAAAGGGCTACAGTTAGAAGCCATCAGTTATTTGTACAGAAAAGGTGCCCCTAGTTCATATATTTAGCAGGATTTTAGCTGTGTTCTTCACTCAAGCCTGGCTTTGAAACTAAGCTCTCATCTGGCCTTATCATAGCAAGCACAGGTCTCTAGAGCTTTTTAGGCTGACTCGGCAAGATGCTGCAAGGAAAGCAAGTCATAAAATGCCATAAAATGCACCCAAAACAAATAAATAGTATGTGGTAATAAATAGAATGTGTAACAATGTGTTACAATTAGATGTAGAAGCTTACCTGCTCAATAACCCTATTAATAGTATGCAAAATAATAAGGCACCTGACCCTGATGGATTTCCTATGGAATTCTTTAGAAGGTTTCAAGACAGGTTGTCCCCATGACTACACTCCACATATAATGAATCTCTGCATCACGTTTTTCTTCCGCCTACCCTAAGACAAGCCTCCATAAGTTTACTTTAAAAAAAAGATAAGGATCTTGATCTTTGTAAGATTTTGGATTTTCGTTTAGAAAAAATTCTTCCAAATATTATCTCTAATGAGCAAACTGGATTTGTGAAGGGGCGGCAGTTGTTCTACAACATACAAATACTTCTAAATGTTAGATATTCTAAAACCTCTACAGTGACTCCTGAAGTAGTGATCTCAGTTGATGCAGAAAAAGCATTCAATTGGGTGGAATGGGACTATTTATTTACTGTATTAAAGAAATTTGGACTGGGAAATGGGTTTATCTCATGGGTGCGTCTTCTTTAAACATCCCCGCTGGCGTTTGTCACAACTAATAGTATTCATGGCACCCGTCAAGGCTGCCCCTTGTCTCCTTTATTGTTTGCTATTGCTATAGATCAATTACCAATTTACCTGAGATCTTCTTCGGCCTTTACTGGAATAACACACTCTGACTTGGAGTTAAAGCTTTCATTATATGCAGATGACTTGTTACTGTAGATTTCAAATCCAATGCACTCTATACCCATAATTCTTTCTGTTTTTCAGAGATTTGGTGCATTTTCTGGTTATAAAGTGAATGTCTCCAAGTGTGTATGCTTCCCTATTAATGATCTGGCTATGCAACTTGATCAGTTTGGTGTCCCTTTTAAATTGTGCCCCTCTGGGTTTATGTACCTGGGGATTAACATAACTAGAAAACTAGTCACCCTTCACTCAGCTAAGGAGAGATCCTTTGCTGTCTAAACTCAACTCTGACCTTCAGAGAGGGGCTAGTTAAATGCCATTAAAATGAATGTCCTGCCCAAATTTTTGTTTCGATTTCAATGCCTCCCTCTATTTTTGCCCAAAAAGTTTTTTCAGAAATATTGATCAAACCATTTCTGTTTTTCTATGGCAAGGTAGGGCACCCAGGATATGTAGATCTACCTTACAGATATGCAAATTTAAGGGTGATCTCTCTCTGCCTAATTTTCAATTGTATTACTGGGCAGCACACATTCACAAAATCCTATTTTGGCTGGCGCCAACTGATTTTCCTTGGTGTAAGCTAGAGGTGCAATCCTGTTTTGCTTCCTCTCTACTAGCCCTTCTTACCTCAAATACTTTGACTAACCCCTCTGGCTTTACGGATAACCAGGTGGCATGCTCCACCCTCAAAATCTGGTACCAGTTCAGGACACATTTCAAGTTCATTTCACCAGCCATTATAGCTCCCTTATTCAGGAACCATTTGTTTAAACCCTCGTTAACAGATCCTACCTTTTTTGCCTGGCATAATAAAGGCCTGAAATCTTTTAAAGATTTCTACAAAGATGGTACCTTCCAAAATTTTACTCAGCTGTCAAATGAATTTAACCTACCCCTATCGCACCTTTTTCGGTACTTTCAGATCAGACATTGTGCCAAGTCATTGTTTCCAATGTTTCCATTTTCTCCTCCAACTCAACCTTGGGAGGAGCCTAAGTTCCCTATAAAAGTCACTCATGTCAGTGCTCTATAATAAATTACAATCTTTTGAGAGTTCAACACTCACCACTGTAAAGGCCGCATGGGAGTTTGAGCTGGGCTTAGTCCTGGATGAGGATAGGTGGGAAGCTGCCCTTAGCATTCTTCACACAAGCTCTGCTTGTGCTCGCCTCACACTTTTTCAATTCAAAGTATTATTTAGAGTTCACTTTTCTAAAGCACGGCTTGCACAAATTTTCACCAATATATCTGACAATTGTGATAAATGTCATACTTCCCCCTGTAATCTCACTCACATGTTTTACTCATGCCCATCAATATCTAGTCTTTGGCGGAACTATTTTAACACCATGTCCAAGATCCTTTCTAAGAATATAGAAGCTTCTCCGTATAACGCTATTTTTGGGCTCCCGAATAATTACCATCAATACACCTCAAACCAACTAGACGTCCTAGCCTTTACTTCCCTATTGATAAGACGTCATCCTCTGCTTAATTGGAAGTCCACCCGTGCTCCCTCTACTACTTAATCGCTTAAAGATATGATGTCCTTTCTAAAGCTGGAGGAGATTAAGTATTCTGTGAGGGGCAACCCTAATAAATTTCATCTTTTATAACATTTTTCAAATCTCTTTCATCCATACCTTAATTTTGAGCGCCCTCCCCACCTAATTTTTTACTTAATTATTATTATTAATTATTATTAATTATTATTAATTAATGTATTTATTTATTAGTATTTAATTCTTTTAATTATCTTGATGCTTACATGCTCACAAATCAGTGTAATTAAGATAAAAATGTGAAAAAATTATTTCAGATGATAATACAGCTGGTATGACAAATCTCCAGTTTTAGACTATTCACATAAAAATAACTAATATCTACATAAAAAAATCTACATTACAGTTAATTTGGAAATTCATCATGAAAAATGTATGACCTATCAACAAATAGCACACAAATAATATTCTCTCTCTGTCCAACAGTGCATTCTTTCCTAGGAAGAAATATGGTCATCCTAGCAAAGGCAAAAGATAAAAAGCTATGGAAAAAAGGTCTTTGCTGTTTACTAGTTTGATCTTGCAAAGGAAATATGAGAGAAATCAAACTTTCCAGTGAGGTTTAAAGAACAAATCCAAATACAAACATTCTTTTTTCATGACAATACATGTATCATAATTACCGATAGCCCCACTTTAAGTAGTTAATGCCCTCCACTTTTGCCAAGGTAGCGGCTTCTTGTCTGATAGCTCATATAAAAGTATTTGAGACCATTCTTCTTAAGTACTTGAATTTTAAAACAAAATAAGAACAAAAATAAATCATTGGGATGGATTTGTGACAATGGATGGCAAGTCATGAACTGTATTTTAATACTTACTTTTCCTTTGATGTATAGTTTTACAAAATGCATATCTACCTAATAGCTCTCTTTTATCATCAGGAAAGTTCTAAGGAAAAAGTACTGAACTTTGTAACAGTCTGTCTGGTTTTCCCAGCTGCTGAACAATTGACTATATGTAGCTCCTATCATAAAAATTTTAAGAGATGTATAAGCTGTATCAACTGTTAACTTCTAGAGATTACAAAACAGAGGATCAGAAACTGGTTTCAAGGTCTAGAGTTGAGAAACCCTGCTCTTAGGAATTATTGTTTGGTCCTTATTGTTTGGTCCTTCATGAACTCTTCAGTGCAAACATTTTATTCTGGCATAAAAGTATCTGCCAAATGCTAGTGACAACATTTTGGATGTTGCTAACACTGGTGTTAGCAACACTGTTGTAACACTCACTAAGCTAACGTAGCTAGACACAGTGTTACTTAGCTGGCTAGCAACTGCTGCAAATATTTCACCTAATCCAGAAATCCAGAGGAGATGACTGTTTAATTAACGGAATGAATTTTGTTATATTTTGATTTTTGGGTGAGACCGTAATCACCCCCGCTTCTTTAAATTAAGCCCTGTATTCGAATCACAGGAGTGGTGGGATTTGCAAGGTCTGCAAAGTTTGCAAGAATGTTAGAATACCTCCAACTCCAGTGAGCACTTCTGTACAGCAGATCACCCCATATTTTTTCTGCCTCTATATTTAGGGTGGTCTTGACAGCTCTTTACTGGTGCAAGCCTGCAGCTGCTGGAAAGGTCAGGGTGGTGGGCTACCATACACATGAACATGTGATGTAGCCTTAGCAAGTATGAGAAAGGCATTTGAGAGGCACATGGCTCCATGTTAACTTTACATATACTGATCACTCATGTAATTAAATATGAAGTGTTTTTAAGTCAGGTATAATTTAATTTAACATTGACGTGAGCAGATCAGAACATATCACATGTAAAGTATAAAGGATAATGACACATATTAGTAGTAGAGAACTTAAGAAATGTCTTTTAAATCCAAAGTTTGGTGTGAAGACCCTCAGGTGTCCATAATGTTGGGCCAGAATGCGCTTAATTTAACTGATTTCTTTTTTAAATGATGTCACATAGGGCCAAAGTACATCTAAGGTAAAGGAAGCCTAATATCAGCTGAGTTCCTTCTGAGAAAACTGTGTGCCAATACCAGAAATCAGAAAATCTAATCATGCAGAAATTAAATTTCAAATACTTTATCATAAAGCAATGATAAATATCACAGTATTTCATTTTTCAGAGATAAGGAAATGAAGACTAAAAAAACCCTCCAACAGAATTTAAAAGAACATCATTTAAAACTATACATACAAGGATATTTATTCTTCAAATCTGCACTAAATCCACAAATCTTTATAGTGAAGCGTTCTTTAAGTACTAACAATATTCACAATAGGCTCTGAAAAGCTTGTCGTGACAATTTACCACAGCAACTATAAAATATTGTCATATTTCTCATAATATGCTTATTCTAAATAACCACTACTGACAGTTCTTTAAAGCACATCTAACGTGTCTAACGTTTAAAGAGTGTGGGGGTCATAGACGTTTTTTCAGTTTGAGAACCCATGCTGTGATTAACTTCTAGTGGATGATCTGTGTATATGTGGGCTTAGGAAGGTCTGATGTTTTGTCCCTGGTTTTCTTTTGTAACAGTTCATTTCCTCTGTGTACTTTGTGCATGCGCATGCACACACACAGACACACACACATACCAATGTGCAGTTATGATTTTGAATAGTCCGTAGAAATGAGGTAGAAACAGCTGCCATTTGTTTTTGTTGTAGCAGCAGTGAAGCTCTCTCCAACTCTTCAACTTTCTACTCTCCAAAAAGAATACCTTAAATTTCTTTCCCCTTAAATAAAAGTAGCAGAATAATAAATAGTAAAAAGGAGACAGAAGTGATTATTCTTAGAATAGTTTAAACAGGTTGTGGTTAGTTTCACTACACACTTCAGCAGGCCCTCTTGATAAAGGTTCCTTAGTTGACTACAGTCTAAGTTGACATCTAACACTCTCTTCTAGGACGCTTATAAATCAGGAGGGTCAAATGCATACAGGTCAGGTATCTATAAGCAGGACTGACATCTCCATCAGAAGACAGAAAGACACACTCCACCCAAGAGAGTGCATTCCTGTGAAGCAACATCCCATGCAAAATGCAGTAAAAATGTTCGGCATCTGCCTGTGGCTAGGTGGAGATTATGAGCAGATTTCCAGTAAGGTTATATGAAATGTCTGGTAAAATACACAAATAAATAAATAAAATATGGTAAAACAAAGAGATGATGTGCGCCATTTGTTTTGGTTGTTCAATCATTTAGAATTTTTAGATTTGTGATAACTTCTGTTACAGAGTCTTTAGGATTCATATTCAGCGCTAAGATCATTATAATGAATATATGCAGCATTCTAAAGGCCTGAGAGTTATTATGTGCTGTAGATAGCAGCAACTGAATTTCAAAGCATCTGTTGGCTCGTTCATTGGCCGCAGCTTTAATCATCACTGTCATGCCACCCAGGAGTCCTGTTAATAGTGTCCGTGCTTTTGCATGACTAAGTGCTGCCATGTGTGATTTATAGCACAAGCTTTTAATGAATGAAGTAATTAAGTAAGTAATGAAAAAAATGAGGTAGAAAGTCATTTTCATTAGAAAGTCTTAAAGAATTTGGCCTGGCATGTGCCAACACTAATAATAGGATAAAGGATAAATATTACATGAAATAGGCACCTAAATTCAACCAAGTATACATATCACTGCCACTGGAAAAACAAGTTAAAAGCCTGAAATCCACTTCTGTGGGTAATTGTTTCAAATTGATGGGTTTAAAGCTTCTGTACAGCCTTGGAACTCTTCCCCAAATTGTAACATGATATAAATATGGAAAGCAATGGCAACACAGGCAGTGTTTTACGAGTGTCTCTGTTTTAGAAGTAGAATCTCTGCAAATTGCAGTGTCATCCCTCATTCATCATTGGCTCTGGGTGTGATCCAGACATGGCGAGTGTTTGTGGTCTGCAGTCAGGGGTGATTATGTGCTGCTGCTCGCTGGAGCAGCAGAGCTGAGAAACAAAACCGTCTCATGGCCGCGAGCAGGGTGGCGGCATTCACTCACAATGGGCCTTAAGGTGGAGGGCTGGGCTGTCTGTCTGAGGGAATCAGCCTCAGTGTGTATCTGCCATCAAGCACAGCGCCATCCAGTTTGTTGTCATGAATTTTGCAGAAGAGACAAATCACAGGTGCTGTTCACAAGGAAGCTCCTACACTAAGCATTGCTGTCATGAGAACACTGCATTAACCTTATAGGACGAGGAACAAATGACTTAACTACACATTGAAAAACATTTAAGTGTTCCAACAACTGCTGATGTGTTCATGTTTCAAAATGTTATTCCAAGTAATTTTATGCTTTCTATCGGTCCATTCATTAGGTGTAGAAAAACCCCTCCCACACCCCTCCTCAAAAAACCCCCAACAACAACAAAAAGGCAACAGGTGACTTTCAGTGACAGGAAGTGACAAAATCTACATCTTGATTAGTGAAGGAAAGGTTTCAAAGATGGTTTAACTGTGCACTCCACCAACCTTTAACAACCGTTAACATATTTTCCACTTGATAACCACTAAAGCCAACTCATTGTCATATCTGGCTTCCTTTCAGACCAGTCAACACTCTCAGACACTGTTAGTTTTAAATGGGGCTTTTTTACATTTTTGTATATAATCTTTATAGCCGATCCTAAATGTACTGGCAGAAAGGACTGTGAATGTGTGTATGCATGTCTGTGTATGTGAGGGTCTTGTATGCATGTGTGTGTCTGTGAGACCAGAAGAGCACAAAGATCTTTTGTTTGTTGAGAGTTTGTTGTGAGGAAGAAGCCAAAGCTGGCACTACATCTAATGCTTTTCCACTCTGTTTTTTTTTATCAACTAACCTGAAAGAATATAAAAAGATTATTTATCTTTATATATATATGTGTGTGTGTGTGTGTGTGTATATATACATACATACATATACACACACACCCACACATACACATCACAGGTCAGCCAGTGACAGAGTCTGCATTCCATGGCCATAAATGGCAGATATATAGGAGAGCTATTGCTTTGGCCGGTGACCCAGTGAACAATAAGCAGCTGGCACAGACTGTCCTTTTTCCTAACCTTCCCTACAGGGACTACCTCTCCCTGTCCAGTTACAGCACAGTTCAGTGTCCACTGCTCTTCCGAGTGCCAGTCTGTCTTGGATCTGGACACAGGGTCCTTATGCTGCTTGGAGAACTCCCACATAAGAGCATGGGAGGCCCTGTGGAATGCTCCCCGCAGTCTGCTCGATTAAAAACTATCTTTACAGTCCTCAAATGTAATAAAGTGTAGCTCTGGGTGACCTGAAAGGCAACTTTGACCGAGCTCTCTTTGATAATACCTGGCCTATATGCTTTCCCACCACATATCATGGCAGTAGCGTCCAGGTCATTGTTGGTGTTGGAACGACACTTTGATCTTGCCTCTATCCCTGATGTTACTTTTACGAGAGATTCTTGCACCCTCATTTTTTCATAACCGTAAAATCCAGCAAGGCTTCACAGAGGCCATAGCGGAGCGTGCCACTACAAAGAGGAAGAAAAGAAAAGACTTTCTCTGTTGAGCCTTTCAATTTCCGTCTTGTCTTCTGAAGATTACCTCAGGCTCACCCGTGCTTTTGTTTCTGCTTGGCAGATGACTTTAGCGCGAGTAGCTGATTCTTCAAGCAGTGCGACTGTGCTTAATTCTGCTCAAGCACTGCAGTAACCTCTTCACCCCAATCCCAGGATAAAACCATATTAGCATCTTGGTTAGATTTCATAGAGCAATGGTGCAAAACTGCATTCCATCAGAATTTTCCATTATTTCAGAATATATAAAATTCAATTTCATGAGGGTTTGACCAAGCTTTTCTATAAGAGGAGAGCTTATGTTGGTTACAGATTGGGGTTCTGAACTCCCTGCTGATCTTTAACTTTGCTGTAAGCAGTTGGAGTTCATTTGTTCTCTAAACTAAACAAACAGACTCACCACTTCCAGAGTTAAACTGAGTTGGATTGTTTGTGTAAGCAAGCACTGCACGTTCCCTAAGCACCCATATTGAATTAGACCAGCTGAATCCTAGAGACCTATATATACAGTGTAACAATAGAGTATGACATTTTGTAATCACAATATAAACAGCTTGATGTAAAGGGTCAGTAAGCACTTTTTCACAGAGGGCGCATATGGATATCATCTCTGTTCTTAATTCCTGCAGTGTACTTACCATCAAGCTTGTACATTCGAGTAAGAGCGTTGCCGACTGTATCCCTGCCAGAACCCAGCATGGTTACAACCTCTGCACACTTCAACTAAGACCATTAATGAATATTTTCCCATCAACTGTTGTGAGGTTGGCCAAGCTTTGCAGAATGATAGCAAAAATTCCAGTCAGTCCCATTTAAATGAAAATGTTGGTTGTTAACAACATTTTGGATTCAAACCTTGTATCTCTAAAGTAGTAACCTTTCAGGAGAATGAAGAAACATTCTTAATGTATGGACGTTAATGGAAAAATACTCCAAGCAGGTCCATTGATTTAGAATTTTTACAAAATGTAAAGGGCAGCTGGATTTTAATCAAAAAATGCAGATATAAGGTTTTCTCCCAACAGCGACAATATGGAAATTATACAACCCACAACAGTGTTCAGTCATAATAAGTTTCTTCGTTAAAATTCTGAGCTATCCAGCTGGATTATGTTGGAGTATAAAGTTTCTATCATGCTAATGGCTAAATTTCATGATCTAAATATAAATAAATAAAATAAATTTATAATATAACAATTTCCCATTAGTTATAATGGGAAACATTTGGAAACACTTGGAAACATTATGTGAATAGAGCATTGATTTGTGCATTACTACTGAATTTTACAGTTTTTCTGTTTAGAAATGAGTGAACTGGTCCGGCCATAATATGGAATAAAGAAACTATGACTGTTGCCTCAAATATGTGAGCTTTGCTGTAACTTGGAAAACCAAGCTCTGAATAGTTGCTGCAGCCAGAGATGAATCAATCTAGGTATAATGTAACATAAGAGTATGAGGTTATGTAATCACACTATAAACAGCTGATGCAGAGACTGGTAAACATTTTCATAGTGGTTATGTCTGGACTGTATCTGGACTGAATACAATCTAGGAAGATCAATGGCAAGTGTTGTCTCTTGCTAGATATTAGCTAAACAAACAATATGTAAAATGAAAAGTAATCTTCTAATGGGAGTCCACAGTTTGTCAAATAGCACCTTGATGTTTAACACAGTCAGGGCTCACAAAAAAAGGAGAAAGTCATTGTAAAATGTTTCTAAACATCAGCATGGTTTGTAGGAATTTTCTGAATATAAGATCAAACCAAGTGTGTCGTGGTGGATACAGTGATGGATTTTTTTCTGTCCTTGTGAATCAAACTAGTGTAATTAAAAATGACCTGCTGTTATGGAAAACACTAGTAACAATGACCAGAAGTTTATCATATAAGCTTTCTATTGGATATATAAGTATATTGGAGCAGAGACTGTATGTTCTAGGATTACTTGGCGAGAAATCCCAAAGATTTATATACTTACAGAACAGAACATGAGAGAACAGAACATGAGAGACATGTTAGCATAAGGATTTGGTCACAATTGCTGTACATCATCGTCACAGCTGTGAAGTTGTATGAACACCAGCCTTTGAATGTTCTGTTGCATGTGTGTACATATACAAATGTTTTGCATAGTAAACATGCCAAGAAGCACATTCCACCAAAAAGGTGCTTTATCTCAGCATGAACAATATGAAATCTATACCTTGACTGTGGGCTTTATGAAGCTACAGAAGTAAACAGCACTGGATTGACTTTCGTTAATCCATACAGTCGTGTAAAAGGGCCTGTAACTGTGACGCACTCTGGCCACGTGTCCTGGCCTGGTGGGGGATCACTGAGTCTATAGCAGCCCTGCTAATGACAGTGATATCCGGTGTTACAAGAGCAGGACTACAGCAGGCTGTGTTAATCCCACTGGACGTCCCACTTTACCCCCCCCCACCCCCACCTCTGCACTGTTATTCAGAATATCATCCCACTGTAAACAACATTGCTGAGGACACAGACCAGAGCTCATATAAAAATAACACTGAAAAATAGCTGCAAGTTCACATGAGCTGAAAAGTTCATTTTTTAAACAGCTGTCAGCACACAGTCAAAGCAGCAATCATCCTGGTGGGGTCAGGTTCACGTTGACTTAAAGCAGCCTATACTAGCAGCAGAGCTGTGTAGTTTGATTTATAAATACAAAACAATGTCATGCACTTAAAGAGTCCATATCATAAAATTTTCCTTACATTTTTTAAATATGATGTAGCTTGTAAAGTTTCATCATGTTTCACTTAAATATTTTTAATCTGCAAAAAAATCACATTTACAGAAGACAGAAGTCCAGAGATGCGGTTTGGGACACAGTATGACTTACTGTGAGCTATAAAAATGAACAAAACTTCACCAATACAGGCAGTCATTTCAGACTACATCAAAGCTGGATTAAACCAATTATGAATCAGATTCCGCAATTTTTGTGACGGTCATTGCCACAATCGTAGCTCAGCACTCCTACTCCCGAGGAGGATTGTGAACATAGACTATGCTGCCTACTAATGTACGTTTTTATAGCTCACGATAAGTCATATTGCTTCTTATACCATATTATAAAGTCTCTGCCACCTTAATAAAGAGCTGGAGGTAATTTGGGAGGGTTGAGAGAAGTTTTGAAGGTGCGTTTACGGAAACAATTTGGATGAATATTGACATTTAATGTTAACCTTGTTGTTACATTTCCAAACAAAAGAAGCAAAATTTTGTGTACGTGACTGTAAAGGCTGATCAGGTTCCCAACAATACCAGCCCAGAT
The DNA here is from genome assembly GCA_037577275.1 of Bryconaethiops microstoma. Taxonomy (NCBI): domain Eukaryota; kingdom Metazoa; phylum Chordata; class Actinopteri; order Characiformes; family Alestidae; genus Bryconaethiops; species Bryconaethiops microstoma. The sequence continues at coordinate 31,615,750 of JBBJLS010000109.1, forward strand.
GTGACATGTGTGAGAAATGCGTCTCAGTGGGTGTTTGTGCCAGTGAGCGTGCACCATAGGTGTACAGCAGTGGCTGATTCACTGCGTAAGCACACCACTAGTAAACATCAGCAGTCACACTGCAGGATGAGTGACATGTCTGCTCATGCTCAGCACCTCGGCATTTTCCTGATATTAACATTTCCGACACTTAGGGCTGAGATCAATGCCTGCGTACATTCCGTCATTAGTGCATTAAGCCATAGAGCATTCCACTGCACATTATTCTCAAATTAGTCATGTTACCATGAACCACTCAGCTTTGGTGTCAGGACCATGCTTCGAAGGACAGAGATTGTGCTCATGTTTTATGACAAGAATCAATTTAAGTGCACGGATAAGGCTGAAGCTTTGTTTGGCTCGATTTCCTTTGTTTTTTGTTCAATGTTTTTTAAAGAGCAAAATCTTATTCAGCAGTTGGTTCGACAGTGTGAGCCTATAAGATTCACTGAAAATAAAACAGATACATTTCTATATAAAAATTGTTATATATAAATGCTGGGCAACGATTAACATTTTTAATTGTGATTGATCGCATTGTTATACGCAAAATTCAATAATGAATTGAAATTCAAAAGTAGTGTTTTGCGCACTTTTATTTTAAAATTACTGCTGTACGAACAAAAGTGATTCAAAGTGATCGCGATTTTAAAAAAGTAATCATGCCCAGCATTTATACATATATATTTCCCAATATTATTAATATCTATGAATTCTTTAAAAAGAGTGTTGTAAATGTTTTAAACTTTAAATCTTTTAATTTTTATAGTTTCATAATATTATTTTCAGTTCCTTTACTTTCCTCCCTACCTACTTCCTTTTGCTTCTGCCAGTACAGTAGTATGGACAGCAGTTTCAGACAGCACCAGGGCTGGTATCCATAAAGCAGGATACCACAACTGTCTCCTACATCACATCAAAACGTCTCCATTACCTTAATGAATATCAGAGTGTATCGAGTTAAAAGAAGGTTTGGGGATGTATGTTTACAGAAATTATGTGGGCTGTTTGGGTGATTAGCTGCAGGTCTAAACTAAAGAAGTAAACTTTGGACCCTAAACATGTCTTTGACTGCTCAATTACATCCGGGGAAGGAGTTAACATTGTAGAAGAATAGACAAACTATTCCTACTAATTAACAGGGTCTAGAAAGGGGGCAGCTGGTGGCTTGGTGGTTAGGGATCTGCCCCTGCTATCAGAAGCTCATGGGATTGAAACCCAGGACTGCCAGTGGCACTATTAAGGTACCCCTGAGCAAGGTACCGTCCACACACACCGCCACCCGGGTGCTGCATCGGTGGCTGCACACCGCTTCACTTGGTGAATGGTTTAATTGCAGAAAAAGAATTTCACATTGTTCACACTGTACTACGGTTTGGTTTGTTCATGCGTGACTATAAGGGGCCATTTTCAATTGGTATAATAATCCTTTAATATTCGTACATCAGTTTATTGGACATATACAATATAATGCACAGATGCAAGATGCTTTTTAGCAGGTTATTAACTCTAAAGTAACTCTAAGTATAGTATGTTTAAAGTATGACCTAAGCACTCCATTTAATGTCAGGAATATAATTTTTACCAATGTGCTGCTGTGAATCATGCTTGACTTTTACAAGCATGCTGGGCACTCTGTTATGAACCAAGGAATGAATGCGTTTGTGAGATGGTTAAATCTGCTGAAGAACAGCACAGCAAGTCAGCGTCTAGCTGAAAAGTGGGTGACATAAGGACGAGGATGCTGACTAATGGGGACCGCTGAGTCATAATGTGAAGGCTGTTGTATTGCTTCTGACCTGTGAGTCTATGATGGACTGGATTTTGCCAAGTTACTGCTTGTGATGGGGATGCGGGGTGTATGAGTTTGTGTTAGGGCAGTAATAAGTTTGAAAAAAGACTTTCTAGAAGCTTGGTATGCAAAGACAAAGGTAACTGTTAATTTTTGAAAGCATGCCGAGATCTGCACATTTGCTGGCTAAATATGAATAAGTAAGTTAGAGGTGAGGTTTATACGGTGCTTCATGTCTACAGAAAATATTGCCAGGTTTGTTGCACAGGACAGGAAACCAGTTAGTGTGAAGCTGGTAAAGACTGCTTCTCAGGAGACTATAGCACTCAATTAATGGCAGAGTAAAACAGCTAATGCCATGGCAGTCTTTTATTTTGAATATAAGACAACATTTAGGCTAAGAAAACGTATGTATGTACTTGTCTGATATCAGATATATGAAATGTGTTTCGATTTGTCTTTAAAATATTGCCCATATTTAAAGTTTCAAGTGCTTTTTCTTTATTGATGCAATTCAAGTGCTGGTTAATTTTAGAAAACATTCATGCAGATATTCCGATAACTCCAAATGTCCTCTAATGTCTCATTCTAAAGAAATTTACAATTTTAGAATAATTAAGAAATTTACAGACTGACTGAAGCTATGGTCAAACTGTTGTATAATGACCTAAAAATGTCAAAAAGTCTCCAAAAATATGCACCATAAATTAGTGCATTGCGCTTTGTCTGGTTTCTTCTGAAGAATAAAGCTTCTTTATCTGAGTTTGTCTCTGTCTGACAGTTTGCGAACAGCAATATAATAGCAGGAATTTTAATCAGCATTTTGTCTGCCAGTGTGTCATGTCTAATCAAACAAAGGCAGCCGTTAAACTCTGTTTTTATTAAGAGATTCACAACATGGAGGGTAGGAGAGGTTGTTAGTGTAAACTGGTAAAATCCAGGTGCTGCGTTTGCTGGCTCAAGCAGGAGTATCAAACCATTTTAATGTGTGACAGTAGCACAGAATATAGTCTAGATTTAGTTTGGAGTATTTGTACTTCAATCCAGTCTTGTTTAAGGGGAGAAGGTGGCTTTATGAATGTGAAGTCAGGTTTATGATATCACATGATTACCTTTTTTAAAAAATTTTTTTTACTTCTTTTAGGTGTTTGGGGAGTAAACAATGACTGTTTATGAGAAAACAGGTTTCCTGTATCAGTAAATGAGGTCAGCCAGGAAAAGGCTTCTGGGGACAAAATGGGATGTTGACAAAGAACAAAAGTTCCCGTTGAGCTGATGCACAACAGACTGCGTGAGCGTAAATGCTGAAGTGAAATTACAATTATGTGGCACATGCCCAACATCCAAAATCACGCAGATCATGTAGGCCCCGACTTCACGTTGTGAGGATTTCAAAAACATGACCTTAAACATCATCTGCACAACTGAAGTAGTGCCTAAAATAAACCGTCCACCATCTGATTATTCTTCTGAAATCAGTGGCCTGAAATGAGAGACAGGGGCCGCCGGGAGTTGGACATTTTTTTTTTTTTCCAGTGTGCCCATTTCCAGACAGAAAGGCTGCCCTCCTCCCACTTTTCTCATTCCTCGATTTAAATCAGTGGATTCACTAAAAGCAGCACAGCAGAGTCCTATTGGATATCCGAAACCATGTAAACACAACCAACTCAACCATAAGGTTTGGGTTAATTAGGCCACAGTCTAGGCTGGAGACAACAAGACTACTTATGGCTTACACTGGGTCAATATTGGCACAGCCAAAATTGTGTGAAACTGCAAATGTGATGTTTCAGTAGCTGTAATTTGATGATATGCTAGCTTTGTAAATAGCTTTATTTACTAGTGTAAGACCTACATGCACAATGACTGACAAACATACTGTTTTAGACATTTGGAACAGACACGAAAATGCAAAGTGGTGATTGCATAAGGCTAAAGAAGCACATTTTTAATTAAAAAAAAAAAAAAAAAAAAGTCTTGATCTGGGTGTACATTTTCTGAGTCTTATGGTGCAACTGCTGGTTTACCACAACTTAAATTCAGTAATTAACACAAGAGTCTTTATACAGTAGAAACATTAGGCTTTATTTCTAAAAGGAACACAGATAACTGTGAATAATTCTTTCAGACAACCTTGCTTGCTGTAAAAAACACATCAGGCATAAACCAAAGCATTGCACAGCATTTTTAATACATTCAACCTACATGTTCCATCTCTGAAATAATCAGCAGCCATCAGTAGAACCACCATTTCCAATCAACAGATTCATATCCAAGGTTATGAACCAGAGCACTTTTTCCTCTCCATTGGAGGACACAGAAGAAACAAGCATGAGAAAGGCAAGCACTAATCTCATGAAGATCCACTTCCAAAGACCTGTCTGGCTAACTGAACTTACCATCACTTCCATCAAAACATTCACTTTCTCCTCATTATTCATCCCAAGTGCCAGGAGGGTTTTCACATGCCACAGGCCTACAAGAGTAATGCAGCAAAACACTGACAAACTAATCCACAGCAGCAAACATGGAGGTACAGTGAAAAGAACAGTGTATGTACAATGTAGCTTCACAAAAGAAAAAAAAATCTGAACAGATGTAGGAAAATGTGCTTGAAAAGAGAAAATGACATTTAATGGCCAGCAGTGTCTTACATTGGTTTTGATAATGCATCAGTTTTAGTTTATTGCTTCCGATGGAAAGTGGATCATAAGTTGGTACTACAAAAATACCCAAACTTCAATATGAAGCAACATTGTCGTATCAAATTATTCCACTTTCACATTCTTCGGTTTAAAGGCATCGTACACAGTGCAAAATCCCCTCCATAAGAACAGCCGCATTCCAAAAGCAGGAGATTATTCCCCTCTAGTTAAATGCAGAGTAGCCATAGGGCAAGACATGGTTATTTCTTTCAATGTAATACACTGATGTTCAAGTTAGCAAAAGAAAAAAGCACTAACAGATAATCTATTCAAAAGGAAACAATTGCACAATAGTCTCATTTCAAGAGGAGAAATTTTCCTTTGTAAAAGATGACATTTTACAAATATCTAATGCCATTGATCAGAAAACAATTCATCAAAAAGGAAGGCAATCTATGTTATAACAATTATTAGTTTCGAATATTTCCAGTCTAGGAAGTGCTTTAGTGCTCAGCATTAAAAGGAGAATTGAAATTATTAATTTTCTCAAGTGTGCCTCAATTGCAGGGTGTTAAAAGTTAAATATTGGACTCCAGACTAAAAGACAATTTCTAGGTCTTCTACCGTAAGCATCAAATTTGACATTTTCATTTTTTAAATATGAAACACAACCAATTTTTGTTGGTCTCTGGTCACTTTGAGAAGAATAGGTGGTTTTCAATATTCTAACTTTAATTCATTTGCGTAGCCTTGGAATATAACTGACAACTCCGAGGTGGAGCCTCACCAACTCATTTTCAGGACTTCCTCTTATTACAGACATAGCCCACCAAACTTCCTGTGGGTTTTTTGAGAGGTGGACAACACCACAGGGCCTCACCAGTAGGGAGTGTTATTCTCGATGTGACCCCAACTTTGCCACTCTGGGAAAAAGCCACTGCATGTCCTTGGGCTCCCAAACTGATCAAACTCCATCTCTGGCCTTTTGCCAGGGCTCTTGATTTCAGACGCTGTTTGAGCGGCATGGCTGGGGTGGTCGCTGTCACTGTCTTCATGTATCAACCTGTAGTTCTTCCCATCGTTATTATCCCAGTGTGTCTGCTCTCGCGTTTTGAAGGATATGCAGAACTCCACTTGTTCTTCCGGGGGCACCGTGTTCGGCAGTTCAGTGGCAAAGGAGAAGGTGTCAATGTCTGCACAACCATAAACATTGTTCATGTAGGCACAAGGAACGTCCGTGTAGCTTTTCCATGAGTCAAACGTTATCCGGACTTGAACGGACTTCTCAAAACTTACATTGCTGACTTTTACCGTGCCAATGAGAGATTTCTCTTGGATTACGCAGTTCTCCAAACACACATAGTTCTTCTTCAGACGGTTCCGGAAGTCCAGGTAGTCTGCTGCAGGCTGAGGGAAGTCTAGAACTAAATTCTTCTCCTTCTCCACCTTCAAGCCCACAATGGCATTCTCCAAGTCCGAAAATTCAAACTGCAAGTCAGACAGAGGGTCCTCTTCAAATTCCCTGAACACATGGATTGCTGTGAGGGACATGCCCTTCGAATCAGCGAAGACCACTCTCTTCTTGGCTTTGCCTTTGGGACTCTTCCATCCCCGGTTCGAGGCCTCCACCTTGGGCTTCAAGCTTATGCACGGTCTCAGTGGCTTGTACTGGTTGATCAGATTTCTTGACTTGCAGTCCTCATACGAACCAAGAAAGCTGCGGAGGGGTGGGGAGTGTGCCAGGCAGATCCTCATGGCCACATCCACAGGCATGATCGGAGCTGGCATGGGCCTGGGATTCAAAATGTGCAAAACTCTGTTGAGGGAGGGGGAAAAATGAATCAAGCGTTACTGATAAAGTCTGGCTGCATTTCATGTAATTTTCTGAAGTGATTTACACAGGATTTGATCATTAGTAAATTACTTCAGGTTCAAGGCTTTTTCAGAAAGTATATAGCTACAAATAGAGCATGCGTATTAGAACGTATTTTTATACACAACTGAAAGTATATGAATGAAAAGTGAATTCGACAAAATGACAAAAGGTAAACAGAAGCGTTTCAATCAAAGACGAGCACAACTATGTGGAGAAATTTAACCGAAGTCCAATAACAGCACTTTGTGCACACAGTAAACCGAGGTGCTCTTTCCTGTACTTTCTCCGGAGTAGTGACGCACTGACTCTTACCTGGTGCAGTTCATTCGGAAACGCTGAGAAAACTAGCCAAGACAAACCGAGGACAGTCTGCTTCACGGTTTTACAGAAATTAAAAAGATACTTTTTCTCTTTCTTCCGCAATGTTTTTAGCCATGCCAGACCGATGAATATCCCCGTTTCCCCGGCACACCCCCCGCAGTCCTGCTGCATAGGAGAAGCAGAGCTGCTCTCAGACACGCTCTGGTCCTTTTGGGTAGCTCCGCTCTGCGCGATCCCGCGCCTCCACCAATCACAGAGCGGACTCAGGACACAACGACCAATCAGCGCCCGGGATTGTATCATTCGTCGTGCGCGTGCAAGAACCGACAGCCAGGAGGGGCGGAGCAAAGGCCTGAGCCTCCATTAGTGTAGAGATTCCTCAGCTGAGTGGAGGGAGAGTAGCTGAAGGAGAAGTTTATGTTTTTGTTCACGAAAAAGGCTTTAATTAAGGCTCTGTGTCTAAGTGACTAAATGTCTTCGGTTTAATGTTGTCCATAGCTCTAGGTTGCATTTTTAGTCATTTTCCCATGTACTCTGGGAATACAGGTTTACAGGTTTACAAGATGGGTGACATTTGCTATTAACTAAACCCTGTATGTATCAGTGACCTGATAAGCATTATATGCAGATCCTCTGTAAAACGAATGAATTACCTCCCCCATAAGAAAATGACTTTCAATTACAGTGGATTTTTTAGTCATGCCTCAAACAGGTTGGTGGTCTCAAGCATTTGTGGAAGATAACTAGTGAGGTGTGACTTTTGATAAGAAGCCACAAGAATAAAAATGCCTGTCAGTTACAGGTATACAGGTATGTGTGTCAGTATCTGTAAGAGGGTCCAGTTTGATTTTAGGAACCCAGCCACCACAGGCCTCCTTGATCCATTGGCCCCTGCTGACCTCCCTAGGAGTTACACCACTGGTAGGTCTAACCTATTATTATGTATTATTACAAGTCAGGGTAGCTAGACTTGTGGTATAATCTTATAATCTTAAAGATTATACTATAAATCCAGTCACCTTGATTTACTGCTATAAGACAAAGCAATCACGTAACAATATCACAGACCGCTTACTCTTAAATGCTGTGATTTTATCCTTTATCCCCCCACCACCATCCACTCGCACAAAACGGGTCCACTACTAGTCATTTTTCATCTGCGAGAAAAAGAGCATGGTGGACATTGCTCACACAGCTGTATAAAGATTTGCATAATTTCAGTTAGTTCATGCAGTGGTCAATACAAGCTGCAATAGCAACAGGCCTGTGTTTGCCAATCCTGGCCCGGACGTTCCCTTACATGTCACATTTAGATGTTTCTGGTAGGTCATACTGGGAAATCTAAAATGTGCAATGCAGAAAGACTAAGATATGAAGACACCGCAGCAATCCATTGTAAAATGTCTCAAAAATGAGTCAGTATGAAAGTGTAACAGTGCTTTTATCATATGTACTAGAATACAGTACATTAGATGCTATTCATACGATTCCATTCTGTAGTTTTAGGCCATATAAGCCAGCTTGACTGGGAGGAAATAAAAATGTTGCTCCATGTTATAAGATGGAAATGAGGGGGTTAAGTCATCTCCCTCTGGTTGGTTAACTGAAGACAGGAAAGCAACATGTAATTGTTGTTTGCCCGCAATATACTTTTGCAGTTGCAGCTAAACAATTTTTTTTTACTTCTCTAAATTCCCGCCACATGTCATTTAACAGAGTTCATGCTCTTCAGTGCCTAATCTGTTAAATATATTTAAGCTAAAGGAATAAAATTTTCCTTAATACATTGCTTGACACTTTTAAGGAGTGATTTAAATGCTTTCAAATTGAAACTAAGATGATGAGCTATTGTATATGGATGAACTGAGAGTTCACACTAGCATTCTTTTGTTTCATCACTACTGACTTAGCTTGGATGACCCTGACTGTAAAGTGTTAACATCACATACTCCGACACTGCATACCTCATGGGTCAAACATGGTTTGGAAAATGTTTTTTGGCCTGCGCTTAAAGATATGCCCTATATATCCGCAGGTATTCGAAAAGGAAAACATTTTGACAAGCAGAAGTTGTTCACACAGAGGTGCAATAAATGCTTTTATTAAATCAGTGTGTTTCTCATATTGGCTTTTAGCATTGCTGGCTTGTCCGAGCAAAAGAGAATCAAAGCACCTCTGTGAAAACGCAGTCTTTTTATTGGCTGGAGGGAGCAAGTCCTCTTTCAGTGGTTTTAAGTGGCATTTTCTACACTCACTTTGAATAGGGGAGTTTTTAGCCCTTTATTCACTGGGCCCCATAGAATGTATGCATTATTTTAGAGACTACTATTCAGTCTCCTGGTTAGAAGGTTATGTACCGATTCCTGTGCTAAAAAGAAAAATCTTAAAGGCAACAAAAAAATTTCCTTTTCTAACCAAAAACTATTAGGTAAGAAATTATGTTACAGTGAAATTACATTATTGACCATTATTATTGCCATAGATAAGTAGCCAGTGTTCACACTTTTATAACTAGCTGTAGCTATAAAGAAATTCATTTATAATTTCCCTGAAGGATATTTGCATCTAACTGTAGGCCTGTACTTAACCCTTCCGTCATTTTTGGTAGCTTCTGGTAAACCAGCATATTGTGCTTTGCAGGTCTTAGTCAGGGTGCAACAGTATTGCAAAATAGTGTGAGCACATTCATTCTTTCCACATGAGTCCTGATGCATAAAAGTGACCTACTGACCCTTCGAGCTTCAGTGTCTAATTTTCTCTGGATAAATCTAGTGTAGTATATTATCACTGACGGTTATTCTGTAAACCTTAATCTACTGGATGAACCAAGGGGTGGTCATTAGCTTCTTCCTAATTTCATAATATAATCTACTAGAAAAAGAAAATACTGGAAACATGAAATCATACCAACATTAGTGCCATATTACGCCCAACTCATTTTTCATCACAGTTGTGTGTAGTTAAAGTTTCAAAACTCTAACGTTTTCCCAGAGCCCATATAACGCTCTCCCAGAACCCATATAACGTTCTCCCAGAGCCCATATAACGTTCTCCCAGAGCCCATATAACGCTCTCCCAGAGCCCATATAACGCTCTCCCAGAGTTCAGAAAACTAAGCTGCCTGTTTTTAATTCTTTCTTTCTGTGATGTTTACATCGATCTGCCTTTTCAGCCTACAACAGTTTAGTCCCCCTTTCACATTATAGTCATAACGTGTATTTCAGCCTGGGCTGAATGAAGTACAATACAGCCAGTCACTTAGGTCATTTACATTTATCACTCTTAAAGGCAAAGTGACAAGTGTGTTTAATTCCAAGGAGCAAATATCACTTCAAAACTGTTCATGTAAAAATAATTACAACATGAAATCACTTAAAACTCATAGGGAGAAAAAGGCAGGAAATATTCACTTTGGCTGAACTGCACAAATGAAATAGGAAATCGCTCTAATTGCACCAAACAATTAATTTTGTCTGGATGGTTTTCTTATAATTTCATCAAAACCACATAATCTTATTTGTCTGATCTCCTTAAATGTTGCTTTGGACAGTTTTCCCCTAAGGAGAACAGCAACAGTAAACAACAACAACAACAACAACAACAACAACAAGTTAAAGCACATTAAATAAAGGTTCCAAATGCAAATTAAATGTTTAGGTTACCTTTTCATAAGTCCCTACATATACCCTGTCTTCTGAGGTTGTTTCAGAGAGGTGTTTCAGAGTGTAAGGCACATACACACACACAATCTACCACAGCTCCAGTCTGCAGTGGTCTATTAGTTCCGTCTTTTGGAACAGGATGTTTACTGTCAGTTGGGCTGCTCTGTGCATTTGTCGAGAAGCAGCTGAATTGTCACATCTAGCACCAACACTGTTAAAAAGTGAAATTCTGTCGGAAATTCTGTCGATGCAGTCGGAAGTGTTTAGTGCATGTGTCAGTCCAAATTACCCTGTGGCATCAACATCCTTACAAGTCAAGTTCAAGTCGTTTTTCTAAACAAATGTCTTGTAAAGTAGTGTCTTGTCTAACTGGCTTGTAGTCATGAACTGTGTTGTGACTTGCAGATATAAAAACATGAGTGTATTGTTCTCATGGTGTCTGGTTATGGATGCTTTCCTGAGCACAAAGCCGAACAATACAGGGTGGGAGTGCTTTTCACTTCATATCGCTTCAGCTGTTTACCAGGGAAGTGATATAAAGCAAATGGGAGATTGCCTGAAGTCTGGCTCTGACAATTTCCCCTCTCACAACAGCCTGCTAGTATTGATAAATCAACCTTGATAGGTGTGCAAAAATTCAAGAGGAAGTTAGAGCTGCTTTTAAAAGCGAACATAGTGGATCTGCCTTTAGCAGTGCAGAGCTGGCCTGGTGCTGGACATAGTGGAGGACAAAGCACATGAATCCTGAACGAGCACAGAGTACTCCTCTTTCCATATTAGTCCATTTGAGTCTATATATCTGTAGAAGAGCAAAAGTACACTCTATTAACTGTAAAAGGTTTTGGCAGCCCTGCTCATGTGACATGTGAGAATAAGTGCTCATTCTCTACAGAGAACACACTTCTGCATGTTTTATTACACATTGTTTTGGCTGTTGTATGTCATATTTAATGTTTGTTCCATATGATAAACTCAGCAAATAATCCTGAGCTGTGCACTTAAATTAGCAGAAAATATTAAAGTATGTTATCTGTGGATGTGACAGCTTTTTTGCAAAACGACTGCAAATTACAGTGACTGGGACTTATTCTAGCGATATTATTTTGACGATCAGTTTCTGTTAAGGAATCCTGTGTTGCCGTGGACATTAAAAACTAATAGACTGATAGACTGTCCTGTTTATTGATGCTTACAATTGCAGCCATGTGGCTTCAGCTTCAGACAAATCAGTCAATTTAAAGCTATAATTGTTTCACTTGCAAGGGCATAATTTTTTCTCCCATTTCAGAGTAAATACTAAGGAGTGATACTATTCATATCAGTTTGATACCAAGTAATACTAAACGGTCAATATAACAATAACTTTTTGTGTGAAATCCATTCATTTTCTACAGTGACAACCAGTCAATGTGTGTTAAAAATTAGATTTAAATGCCTTTGTATTAGTATTTTAAAAAACTGATCCATAAAGTGACCATTCAGTGAAGTGAAATAACATGTATCCTACGTCGTGTGTGTGTGTGTGTGTGTGTGTGTGTGTGTGTGTGTGTGTGTGTGTGTGTGTGTGTGTGTGTGTGTGTGT
>JBBJLS010000109.1:31633284-31664462 GCA_037577275.1 Bryconaethiops microstoma
GTGTGTGTGTGTGTGTGTGTGTGTGTGTGTGTGTGTGTGTGTGTGTGTGTGTGTGTGTGTGTGTGTGTGTGTGGCAATATGGTGGAAGGCTTAGCAGTTCCTGTTCTTCATATTTATTTACTACAATTTTTTTTCACTTCCTATCACAGTTGATGAAATCACACATATTAAGGCTATTTCTCTGAACTTGAGTTTCAGTAAGGCTACATGACGTCTACATAAGCCTTTCATGATAACTGTCATAAACCTGCATAAGAATTTAAAAATGCTTATTCCAATAAGTGGCACTTGTCATAAAAAATGTATGCAATGTCATTTTGTATGTGCAATTACAAAATTGTAATTTTTTTCCCCTTAACATCACTGGCTATTCAAAACCTCATAATCCCATTTGACAACACTCTTTACATTGTGTGAGCGTTCTACTACAAATGGACCAACAAAAAAGGTCCAAAAATCTGATAACTTTACCATACATTAATTAGCTTTTCACTTTTGATATTTGTATGGTTTTGTGCACCCAAGGCAGCCAACCTCTCTTTATTCCTTGAAATTAAACACACTGTTTTTGTTACACTTTAAAACTGATGTGCAATTACGTAAATGAGATTTGGTCTGATTGACTGCCCAATATTGCACCTCATTCAAATAGTTGTTCAAACATTCCATATGACTTCAACATGGATCGGGGGCTGAACTGCAATAGGCTAAACAAATGGGTACACTGTAAATGTTGTTTTTGTGATGTTACAAATCTGTAAATTAAAAGCAGGATGTTCACTTGAAACTTTACCAATGTTTACCTCAGACTCTTTCCCTGTAAAATGACCATTTCAGAGATGCAAGGTTCTGTTATGACAGTGCTGATCTGCTGTTACAGTGTTTTCAAGCTTGTTTAAGTAAAGCTTTTTGCTCGGTAATCTTTAACTGATGGCCTCCAAGAGAACAAGAGAGTGTTTCACTCCATATCAGTCCGTGTTGGCAGCCCCCATCAGGTCTCTGGCTTTTGAATGACTAAGCATGGAAGGGGAAGCCTATTTTTAACATTGCTTTCTCCAGTTACTTTGGCACTTTTTCAAGACAGTTACCATCCAGACAATTGTGCAAGTCATTGCGTGCTCATGCCTACTACTCATGAGCAATGCCCCCCAACCAGCGCTATATACTGGAGAATTCTCACCCTTTGTTACCTGTTAGGGAGCCAAATGTAAGCAGTTTGAAGCACACAGCAGTGGTTCTCATACAGCTGCATTCAGATTGGCTTTTGGTTGACAGCCTGAAGCACTGAGTTCAAGCCCTGACCAGCTGTCCAGCTGGATGAAGCGTGGCTAGTGTTGCGTGATATGACAATATTGCACAGCTATTAAAAGACTGAGGCTGCATTTTAGAATGGAATGCACTGTCCACATGCCATGAGCCCTTATAAATGTAGGCTACATACTTGAGTCATATTAATTAATGAAATAAAGGAGTTTTTAAGCCACATAGTGACATAAATATGAATCATTCAAGCTTAACAAAGCAATCTAACTTAAAGCCTGAACCAGTGAAAAAACAGCTGCATATGATTACAGGTTATCAGGCCAGAGATTAATATACTGGTGCTGAATGCTGAGTCGTTGGAACATCTTTATCTTGTATCTTTAGACACTTTGTAGCCTGTTGCAGTAAAACAATTATCTACTCTATATGCCAAAGATAAGACAGTTTGACAGGCACACACCAGTATTTTTGCACTAACAAGGTGATTCAAAGCAAAATGTGGAGAAACAAGGGGTGTCTCAAGACCTTTGCACAGTACATAAACATTATATAAACAGTGTTCAGCAAAAACTGCTATTGTCACTTATTTAAACTGCTTAAATCTATTAATCTCAGCAATAAGTGTCCTTCTGCCAGCAACTATACAATTTAACATAAAAGTAAATGCAAACAAAACATTAAAATCTGCCTGTTTACATATTTCTCCTCAATGCCATCCGATGCAAGGATTTGTGAAATTTCATTAGAGGCTCGTGATTTAATCAAATCGAGTAGACAATCCAGTCATATGACAGTAGCTACAAGTAAAACTGGCCTTCCGCAAGGAAAAGTCTGAAAATGGTTACACCAACACACTGGCATGCATAAAATCACTATTATATCATGCTTATTCTAATATTAGTGTTTTCATAGCAGAACAAAACCTTACTGGCCAGCTTAAAAGCTTTTAAATACCATTTTCATTTGCGCAGTACTGCACATCTATAGGAACTAGGCTGGTTTGATCATAAAAACAAAAGGTCAAATACTGTCATCTAGTGGTGGGCATCAAAACTGCACAAAGGGTATTAAAGTTGAGGTCAGATAGAAAACTGATTTCCTGTGATGTATTGAGTGAAATTAGAGGTAATGGATTCGGAATCTCTGGCAGAATCTTTGAGCTAGCCAAGCGACATTGCCAAAAATGATAAGTCGTCTAAAGAGTGGAAGTCATTACGTTCAGAAAATTATGTCAGGGTCGAACTGACCATCTGGCGTATCGGGCATTTTCTCGGTGGGCCGATGTGCTATTTGGGACGGCCGTTTCTTTCTTTCTTTCTTTCTTTCTTTATTTATTTAATGGTGTGATCGACTGACACTGGGCTGGTCCAATCAACTTTTTAAACACCACCCTCCTTTTACTTTGGTCCATGTGCCTGTGTAATGCTTTCTGCAACCATGAAACACTCCCCTGCGGCGCATTGGTTCTTTCCTTTACTGACACGGGACTGACCCAACAGCTTTAAAGTCCTCCCTCTTTTGGCTCTGTGCCAGTGTCAGTGCACGAGTTGGAGAGAGAAAACGTGGAGGGGGCGCAGAGAAACTCCGAGAGACAAACAGGTCGACACTTCAGGCAGACGCTGCCAAATGTGGCAAAATTACTAGCTGTTTGCAAAATTATGGTGATAACACAACAATTAAACAATTGTTTTACTGCCGCGCTAGTTTGTTGTGTTACATTTATAAACGCGGGTGAAATAAGCTAATAATATCGTCAGTGTTGCCGATAGGAGAACAGCTATTTATAACACACTGTGTACACTTGCTAAAACAGTAAACATTTAAGTTAGTTCTTTTATGTCTTCCATACTGAACTAAATCGTCTTATTGAAAGTGAGAACATTATTTTTTAACCACCATTCATCAACATTAACAGTGAGACAGCAGTTAATTATTTATGATTGGTTGTGGGGTAAGTAGAAAGCAACTTTTGGGGCATGGTGTTAGTACTACTTTTATTGAATACTACTTTGTTGGTATACACAGTCATGGGAGCGCAAAGATAAGTGGTGTCCATAATTGTATGTGATGAGCCGTTCTACCCCAAAATGCCAGGGACATTTTTTTGTCCCAGTCCGCCCCTGGATATGATGAATTGTAGTTAGTATTACCAAGGACATCAGCTAATGAAGTAATGGCGTAAGGTCAGTTTTGATTTGAATAAACACCTTCATCTGCAGTTGCCCAAAAAGTGAAAAGCTTTGAAAACCTTGAATTTTTTGGAGAAGAAAAAAACTTTTAGTATTTAGTTTGTGGGTATTATACAGTCATTCTTCTGTTACTGTTACTGGTTGCATGACAAACACACACTCCTGCTTTTAACGTGCTAAAATAGTTCTGTTATCCGCGCAAGAAACTTATGAAGAAACTTATGAAGAAATCTGCACCTGACGACTGAAATTCATACACTTTATTACATATTACATAAACCTCTTACACTAATATAAAAATAAGAAAACTCCAGTATCATACCCATGATATGTCTTCACACACTTGATCAAGGAGGGAATAATCATAAAACCATGTCATATTTGGAATCACACGATGCACAGGGCATTGAAAACATTCTACATTCTAAAGGTTACATGGCCATAACATACCATAGTATTACATGATCGCAAATTTATAACATGCCTCAGAGTCTGTGACCTTATTGATATGATACTTTCCTATTATATTAGAATACTCAGATCTCATAATATTGGGTCACTTAAGATAAAGCAGATGGCATAGCAGTCATCATTTCAGTTTTAATACAATTTAGATTACCAAAATAATTCTAACCAAATCATAAAAAAATAGTTCAATAACATCTGCATACAATGGTCAGCCATAACATTAAAACCACTGGTCTAATATTGTGTAACAGCTCTGACCTGCTGAGGCATGGACTCCATAAGACCTCTGAAGGTATGTGGCATTGTGAGGTGGAGGCTCCATGGACTGGACTAATTTGTCCAGCACATCCCACAGATGCTTGATTAGACTGAGATCTGAGGAATATGGAGGTCAAGTCAATACCTTGACCTCTTTATCATGTTCCTCAAACCATTCCTGAACAATTTTTGGAGTGTGGCAGAACGCATTATCCTGCTAAGAGGCCACTGCCATTGGAGAATACTGTTGCCATGAATAGGTGTACTTGGTCTACAACAATGTTTAGGTGGGTGGCATGTTTCAAAATAAGACCCATCTAGCCATCACAGCTTTTCCCTTGCCCTTAGATCTTTACGCTTGCTCATTTTCCTGCTTCTAATACATTATTTTCAAGAACTGGGTGTTCACTTTCTACCTAATATTTCCCACTTCACAAGTGGCATTCTAACAAGATAATGAATGTCATTCACTTCACCTGCCAGTGGTTTTAATATCGAGACTGGTCTGTGTATATAGGCTAATACCACCATTAACATTCAGCTAAATATAAACACCCACCACAGAAAGACGTACAAAATGTGACCAGAGACCATTACAATGAACTGACCTGGGAAGATATACAGTAAACAGCACACATTTACGATGGAGTTTACGGTGACTCTTTTTGAAACATTAATCCGTCAATTACCTATTCAAGAGTGTCTTTTGTGTCTCCAGGGAGCCAAACTGTAAGGTGGTAATTCATGCAAGGCCTATTAACCAAGATGTTCAAATTTCACTCCACTTTTACACTTCTGTTGCTTCAAAGATACAAAGTTCACATGCTGATATGAGCCTGCATCAAGTCAAACAGTCTTGTTATTAGCTGCAGGTATTGTGTTATACAACTACTAAAAAACCTGTCAGGAAAACCATTTGGTCTGAAGACCTTCACGCAGGAAATGCAGTAAACAGCTAACAGTTGTTCTCTAACTTAGCCTGTATGGCATGTATGTAGCTAATCCAGTTTATGTTTGGATGAATGTGAACTGTAAGTTACTGAAATTTCAGCTAAGTTTCCTCAGTGCTTATCAAACTGATGCTGAGAGTCTGGGAAGGCAAATGTGGACTCTGAAGACCGGTTTGAGAACCACTGGATTACCTGGTAACATAAGCTAAATTAGTTTATTTAGCCTCCTTCATTTAATTTTCTTTAATGAAAGGCTGTTATTTAAACCTGGTCATACTTGATCCCATTGCGAAATGCAGGATGGTAGGTGGTCCTAATTGAATTAATTTATTTCTCAGGTTGAAATTTCAGAAGTCGAGTTGTGAGTCAGTTAAGGGCGTGAATGGAGTCTCCATCTCTGGAACAAGGTGTTTGAAAGAGAAACAGGCAGGTGTGGGTGTCAGATTTCTGTAAGAGACCGTGTTTGCCAACCCCAGTCCTGTAGTCAGTGGTGTAGTGGTCTTTGGACAGGTGGGCACACTGTGTCTTCTTCTGAATGCCCACCACAACTAGAGTACCTCCATCCACATTATGTGAACAAACACCTACTCTATAATGAAATGACTTAAATAAGGGCTGAAATGACATCAGTATAAACTCAATGCACTATATAAACTAGTATTTTTGTGCAGAAATAACAACAGGTTATTTTACAAACATGTCTTCATTATAACAAGCATGAAAGTTAATAGCTCACTGAAATAATTAAATACGTTGAAAGAATAAATCATGGTTCTCAGAACTGATTTCGTGGACTAAGGTGTGTGTGTAGCTTAATCACTGTCATTAGAGGTGTATAAACACCACTGTGGTAGCACTTGCAGTGTGGCTTTTTCATGTTTTTCCCGCTCACATCCTCCTGATTCAGTACCATAAGGATTCGATCTTACGTTACGATGTGACTGAGGTGCAGATGAGACATGAAAATGTCTTGATGAGAAAGATGGGAGTTGGCAAACATGATGTCGTTAGAATACTAATGTCTTTTAACCAGAGGTAGGCTTAATTTCACAATCATTTATGAACATGATGATACACTGATTGAAGTGTCATTGATGTATTTACCACCGAAGCATTGCTTTCTAGCTTGGTCTGCTGTGTTTATGTGGTCCACTGGTTGGTTATATACTCATATAATTGTGGAACATGTTTGAGTTTACCACTTGTCTTTACTGTGCCGGCTGCCAGAGCGCAGCTTCCTTGTCGTGACCTCAGAAACAGATGACTTTGAGTTTACAAGGACCGTCCCTACATGCCACTAGAGGATGTGGGGTGATAAGAGAGTCAGGGCTGGACCCAGCTGACCGGCACCCACTGCGGTTCCCTCTCAAGACGCTCCAAAACATTCCTCAATTCCACACAGGCACCCGTCGAATCCTCTTTCACCAGGACGCAGTCCACCAGGTGGCCGTACTGCTGCTCCATCTGTTCTGCTGAGAGATGCATCTCTGCCAGGTCTTCATCCTTTACACAATATGAGACGGAGGTCAGTTGGTCACATTGTAAACAGAAGAGACAAAGCAGATTCCTGTAGCTGTTACAGCTAAATGCAGACACAAAAAGAATCAATTTCTGCCTTTTAATCTACTTTCCTTCAATGCCATGATTTTTAAGTGCCATTTCCAATCAGAATCAGGGTTTATAGGACAAATAATTTTTTTTCCACCTACAGGGAATTTGTCTATAGTTACACTGTAGCTCACAGTATTTCATAGCTGACAATAGAATTTTATATTCTACCACACTGTCACGAACACCCATTCCTGTAATCTGGCACATACATAGACACTCACTGATAAATAAAAAAGCAACACTGAATGAAATATAACTATAGATCAATGTTATCACATTTATGGAACATAGATTTACAAATTCATTAAGCAAAAAAGGAATATTTCTTATTTGAGTTGCCTTTTATCATTACTCTGACAAAACAAATCAATAATTACTTATTCAGTACGGATCTGCAGTCCGAATGTGCTCACAAGCTCACTCTGTTAGAGTACTTTGGCCTATTTTTTATTTTATTCTATTCTATTGTTTTTCTCTGGTAGTTTATAATGAGTCAAAAAAACTTTCTGAATGTATCACTGACAATATGTTGGATAAAAATAAGCTTTCGCGTCACAGGGAAGCAGCCAATTAGCAGCAAGGAGAAATTAATAACGCTCTTGGATTACCTATTTTCAAATCTCCCGCCTCTGAGTATGGAGGTTTTTCACCTTCCCAAGACGCCTTTTCATATACAGTTGCTTTATGTTCTCTCGACAGTACTACAAAATATGCGGTACCGTTTGTAAAAACAGCTTCTTAAAAAAAACGGTCATTTTTTCATATAGTGCAATGTTCACACAATTTTCACTCATTTAAAGCTAAATGTGTTAAAAAAGTAAATGTTGCGCTCTAAATCTAAATCGTTTTACAAATGGCGACTCTAAATGTGAGATATTAATGTACCACTTTTACAAACGGCAAAATATGCAAATTTGCCACACCTCGTGATTACTATTGGCTGTTACTTAGCAGGGGGCTGGACTGCGTGCTGTGATATGCCCTCACCAACATGGAGGATTTGCCTTAAATTATCTTAAATCTAAATGTTAAATATGAAACATATATCTCGCACTCTAAATGTGAAACATTACAGTTAGATAGGGCTCGATGACACCTTTCCAATGACCCCTCATTTGCCATAATAGCCCCTGGCGATCCGGAGTTATACCGTTCACCTCGGACAAAAGTAATGGGTCACCTGGGCATGGTGAACGGTTTTCTGCTAATAACCTCGGATCGCCGGGGGCTATTATGGCAAACGAGGTTGGTGAGGCATAGCACAGCACGCAGTCCAGCCTCCCGCTAAGTAACAGCCAATTGTAATCACGGGGCGTGGCTAATTAGCATATCTCGCCGTTTGTAAACGTGGTACATTAAAATCCCACATTTAGAGTCGCCGTTTGTAAAAGTGCAACATTTAGATTTAGAGCGCAACATTTAATTTTTTTTAACACATTTGTGAAAATTTGTAAATTTAACAAATGTTTGAAAATTGTGCTAAATGATGAAAAAATGACATCTCTAAATTTGTGAAGCTGTTTTTATAAACAGCACCCCATAAAAATGTATACAGTTATATTTTATATGGAAATTTAGATGAATTATTTAGGTTCTAAGAAAAAATCTGCAAACGACTGAGACCACGACTGTAATCATTAACAATCACAGGTACTCATGGTCCATGTTTGAGAGATACTGGAGAGTTAAATGAAAAGAGTCTGACCGTGAGTTGCCCGTTGTCTCCACCTTCTGGTGACGATGCTGTGCTGCGATGGCGGTGAACCTCAGGTAGGTGTGGCTTCACAAATATCACATAGGGCTTAAACTCAGATGTACGCAGAGTCTTCAGGGCCTGAGAAACACAATAGAACAAGGACATTGTGATAAACTATGGTTGTTCATGATGCATTGGACAACGTTTGCATACTTGATGAAGCATGTGCAGCATAACACAGATATCAGGTGGATAGTGACTCTGCAGAGTCTAAGCTATTCTTAAAACATACATTTCTCTAAAATCTGCACAGATGAGAGACATGGTCAGCAATTATTAACATATTTTTGGGCTTTCTAGGTTGGTGTGATGTTTGACTTGCAAACCATGTGTAATAAATACATTTTCATGATCTACCCCAGGGTGTAGGAAAGGCATTGGAAACCCCCTTCAAGAATGAATTTTTATTATATCCGCTCTATGATATATGGTGTTGGGAGTAGGATTTGTATCTACAGGAAATCAATGATATGATTAATCACACCTTTATTAAAGAAATAAAAAGGTGTTCTTCCATTATATGCTAACTGTTATGCTTTGTAATATCTAAATGTAAAATCTGATTGTTGCAGATTAGTATCCAACATTATGGAATGAAATATTGCCAATTAGGAATTCATAAATAATGGACATGACATCTTAAATTGTACATGATGACTTAATGTCATTAATGTCCATTTAACATCCAGCATGTTCATTAGACTATGGTTACACTTATCTCAAATGTACAGTCAAGATTCAGGAGCCTATAAATTTTAAGGGGACTGAGTTAGGGGGCCTGTTGGAGTCATTTTGCAAGCAGCTAAATTGTCTCCAATCATTCAAATTATCTGACCAGTTAATATTGTAATCCAGGCTACTGCATCAGTGTGTATATACAACCAAAATGGGGTCTGAATGCACAAAATGTTGTAGTTCCAAAATTAATGAGGAACAAACTGCCCCTAAATTGCATGTGAAAAAACCTCATTTTACCTTTATATCCAAAGAGCTTGAGATGGCAAACATAACAAACTGAACTGTCCTAACACAAGGTGTGTGTGGGGGGAAAAAAAGAATTAAATATTAATTATAATTCTTACCTCAGGTTGTACATCCACCAGACACATTTTGTTTTTGGCCAATACACAGCGAATGGACTCCAGGCTCGTTCCATACTGATTTTCCTTATACTCTCCATACTCAATGAATCTAAATAATGAAGCAGATGGAAGCTGTAATACTTAATTTACATTGACGTTTACTCACGTTTTCTCTACTCACGTTTTTTACAAGTTATATGATGGACCAAAAGTTCGAAAACATCAGGGGAACACACTTGTTATTCTGAACATCTGCCTCGAAGGCTTGCTTGGAGATGAAATGGTACTCCACTCCCTCTTTTTCATGGCTCTTCCTAGGCCGAGTGGTGTCTGTCAGAATAAATTTGTACAATAAGTCTCAGCGAACATTCACATTTGGGGTTCATCTCTTATCACTAGAGTAGAAGACATTCCCATTATGTTCATGAATTACAGCAGTGTGGATAAGACTCTGCCATTGACTCCCAGAGAATGGCTCTCATCTGTCTAGCTCTTTGGTGCATCCAAGGCGCAGAGGCTTTTCTGAGCAGGAAATGCAAAAAGTGGACTTACGTGGAACAGCTACCCCATATCGATGAGGGTTCTCAGCAATCACCTTTTGTTTCAGTTCATTGATCCGAGCCCCCAGAGACCCTTATAGAGAGAGCGAGAAAAATACTGTACTGTGTCTCTATAGTTTATTCATAGTAAGAAATTATTATTAACTGAAAAATCAGGACAAAATTAGCGATGCACATTCACATTTTCCTTAGTTAAAACCACAAGTGTTTTAAAGTAGCATATTCTGTATATCTAAGACAGTTTCCATTTGTGCCACAAGGGGGAGAGACATCCCAAGTCAGAGGTCATTGTTGCACTTTGTTTGCTCCTTCTAATACTCGCTGTTGTCCAGTGAGTACGGCTTAAAGTCACACTACCTAAAATAATTATGGTAAATTTAATAAAAAGTACATCAGAAAAAAGGTTTCAAAATCACATCGTTTTTTTTTTTTTCCCCATAGCAAGTATTGCATGTCAGCATAGCAACATCACTTCATCACTTCCAGAACAGTGCAATATGTTCAAATTTTGCATACAGACCTAACAATTTCTTACACTATCAATATTAGTGTACTAACAGACTGAGGCATTCTAAATGACATGGGTAAGAATGAGACAGTCTTACCGATTAACACTACAAGCCTGGGTTTTTCTGAGGGCTTCTGCTGGTAACGTGTAACTTCCTCATAGGTAAGAAACTCAGGCTCTTCAGACTCTGCAGGACGAGACTCTCCAGGGGAACTGCGATCCTTGCGGCTCAAACGGAAACTTCTCCTGAGAGAAGCTGAAATCCATTATAGTACAGTGTGATAAGGACACTTATTTGGAGTGCTTTGCAAAATCACATAGGCTTAGAAGAAAAACACAAAAACATATGGGTCAAAGGACAAATGTGGAGGGTGGGTATAGGAGGAATGTGAAGATTAAAGGCAATCAGGTCAGTATAAAAGTATCACTAATCTATTCTGACCACAGCTTTGAACTATTGCTTGATTGCTGGCAATGCTTCCTCACACAGCATCAGAATAACTTCATTTACTTTTAAAAAGTTACTGCGTTCAATAAGCCAAACTGCCCACACATCAAAAACACTGCTCAGGCTGAAGAAATGGGGAGTGGTACCTGAATAGAACTCCCAGGAAAAGGCTTGGCCACAGGTGGGCGCCACTGCCTTACACTTTGGAGAAACTACAACTAGTGTTAGATCATCACGCATCCAGCGATATTTGGACCAATAGCAGAAGCTAACAGCCATGCTTGAAACTGTCACAAGTTCCAAAGCCAAACTCCTCCCAGCTAAAGCAGCCAGCTGCCCAAAGCACAAAGTGACAGAAAGCTTCCTCCACACACACACACACACACACACACACACACACACACACACACACACACCCAGCACACACACACACCCAGCACACACACTGACACTGAGAGGCAACAGCGTGGAAGTATATGCCAGGAGACACTACAGTTAAGCCTCAAAGTGCATGAGCTATTCACCTTATTCACACAGCAATGCTTCAAGACATACAGTACCATTTTTCCAGCCGGATCTGCAGTATCTAAAGTATAATTACCAGGGACAAGAATGCTTCCCCTGTACTAACGCAAGCCCAGAAAACCTGTTGACTAAAAGCACTGGGCAGTTGCTGAATCTTAGTAAACATTAATGCAAACTGTGTATTTTTGTAGAACACATTCATTACATCTTCAATGAAAAGTTCTTGGTAAATGAAGATGTAGATATGATTAATTCCTTTTTTCAGAGATCGGTCTAGTTTGCCAGAGGGAAGGATTTGTAGTATTTCATGACAGGAGCAGTGATGTGGGTGGAGCTCACCTTTTCGCATATGGATACCAGAAAAGTAACCGGAGCTAATCTTTTCACTAAGTTGCTCAAAAGTAGCTGTATTATTAGACTTTAATCTTTGTAATTTTGCATTGGTTAAATATGTCAGATGTGTATTCATGGACATCCTCAACTGCTCATTGGCTCCTATTTCAGGTTTAAAATTAGGAGTCAGTGGGTCTATGTTCTTTTACAAAGCACAGGGAAATGTGATGAAATTACCATCTGTGGTATTCAACAGATGGAGCAGACAGAGATTAGACTAAAACCGGAGTCCTGTAATACTTTACACACAGGAAACCGGGCATTAGTTGGTCAGCAGCTAGAGGGAAGTATCATTTGCACATTTTTTGAAGCTTGGAGGACATATCCAACTTTTTGCTCCACCCTCCACAGCTGTTGGTAGACTAATTACCCTGTTACCGTCTGATGTGTGTAATGTAATTGTTCAAATAGCTGCCATGCGTACAAGGTGAATAGTACATTCATTGTGTTCCAATGTCACACCACAAAGCATCAAATGCCAAAGCCACATTCAGTGTGTGTGTGTGTGTGTGTGTGTGTGTGTGTGTGTGTGTGTGTGTGTTTAGATGCTTTGCCTCACCTACGTGCTGTCCGTTGTCACTGCCTTCACAGTCACAATCCTCTACGGGGAAAGGAACCAGGAGAGGAGAGCAGAGGAGTGATGAAAAGAGAGGAGTAGAAAGGAGAGGAGAGCAATGGAGAAGAGAGAAAAGCAGATGAAAGAAAAGGAGAAGAGAAGAGGAGAACAGAAGATGTGGAGAGGAGAAGAGAGGAGAAGAGGTGGAACATGTACAAAGAAATGAAAGCCATTTAATGGACTCAATTATTGGGTCAGGCTGTGGGAAAAGGGGCTGAGGCTCAGAGATGGTGCACATTCACTAAAGTTACACTATCTGTCAAATGTAATGAGACCCTCAGCATTTCAAAATATACTTTCTATATTCTATATTCTATCTTTTTGCACAATATTCATGTTTTTTTTCTTGTATTTTTTACACATTTATGAGTGTTCACATACCATTAATGAATTTTATATGTCTGTTTTCCAACATTATTAGTGGTGTATGTTTATGCTCTAACCTAACTCAAAATGTACTGAACTGACTGGCTTCTTTTTACCGTGCCCCATTCAGAAAGCAGTTCGGGCTGAAACTCTATAACTTTAGCGTGAGGAGGCCAAACCGCCGTAGGTGGCTAGTAGGAGGATATATATGTGCACTGGTTTTAATAACCAAACACAAATATTACATGCAAAATAAATTTCATTTTTTTGCATGTATGGAGTGCATGTTTGAATTTCACAGAACTTATTAAACAGAAACATGGGAAGGTCTTACCATTTCTTTTTACAAAAACCTGTAGAACAGTTTAGAAAAGTACTCTCGTGGAAATAAAGCCCCTTGCATTTGATCTCCCTGTAAGCACTCATAAATAATTGTAAGCACTCATTAATAGGTTTAGTGCTTAAAAATTATCACATCATTATTTAGGCCAAATCAAATAAGGATGAAATATGCAAAATATGCCCAAAAAAATGTGTCTTAAGAAAAAAAGTTAAAAGTAATTGGAAAATACAAATAAACTGAAAAAATGAAGTGTTCCCATACTTTTGACAGACAGTGTACTTCCATGAGAGAATATCTCCTAATGTAGGTTCCTGACAGTATTTGAATATTCAAATGCAGTCTAGTGAAAACACTCGATCATTAATAAATATATATTTTTCCATGGTTTAAAGATAAAAGCAGGTGTTTCTTTACCCATAAATAGAAAGAGAAATGTAATTTATGACATGCAAAATTTCTGCCTGGGCCTTTTTTTTTACATTATACTGCAAATATAAGCCCCTATTGTTTTTTTTTTATCCTAGATAACGTACCTCTATCACAAGCCTGTTCGTCTGTGGGCAACAGATTGAAAAAAAAACAGCAAAAGTGAAGCATTTGCAACTGGACAAGACCGGAAGCATTATTGCCATTGCAGTGTAAAGTAAATTTAATAATAATAAGATTAACTGATGCATTTATATCTTTACATCATTTTTTAAAAAAAGAAAAATGGCCTGTCTAGTCGGGGTCGAATAACAGACGCCAGGAAGAGGGGGGTGAATATGGTCAGGGGGCTGGACAGAAGGGGATTAATCTGAGAATGTTTTGGCTTCCTTCTCATTTTGGCAGCAGCAGGATGTTTGCCATGTTCCTAAAGCTCTGTTTGTACTCTGCACTGGCCTGAGCATGCGGCTGTCAGATTAGAGGAACCGAAAAAAGATTTATACAAAAATGTCAGCACTGCCTTTTAGACTGGAGCGACATGAGTTGACAGATAGGATTGGTGGTAAAGCTGTCAGTTTGTCTCACTTAGATGACGTACAGGGTGGTGCTTTTGGCGATTTAGGACTCTGATAGGTGCCCATTTTCATCCTATGTGCCAGCCTCCTGCACAAAAACATTAGAGGAAAACACAAAGCTCCCTATGTCAAATTTACAGTCTTGATATAATATCTTTAGTTCAGTTTGATTCCTGAAGTTACATATGCAATGAAAATGAAAAGCAAAGCAAAACTCAGATTTGCATACTTGCCTCGAACAGACCTGTGTATGACACTGCATGACTTGCTATAATTTATAACAAAAATATTTCATATATCTAAATCTTTAAATATTATTTTCCTTCTTGTGGCTGTACCTCACTACCTGTATGGTAGTTATTAACGTAGTGCCAGTATTAAAAGGCATACTTCTCCTGGAACTGTCTGGAAGGGATAAGGCCGGCACGCAGGTTGCTGTCACCCACTCGTTTGGCCTGCCACCACGTGGAATCATCCTGACTGACCACTTGCAGGATGTCACCTCTCAGAAAGGGAAGTCCTGCCTCCTGGCATGGCGTGGCCTTGTCATCGAATGGCGTGTAGTCAAACAGGGCCCTCAAATAGACCTTGCACAGGAATCAGAAGACATGAGCATTTCAGACTTCAGCATGTTCCAGAGGTATTGTAAGAAATCTAACACTTTCTAAGGAGGAATTTTAATTAAACTTGCTGTTCTGTACACTGACTACAATGATGGAAACAATAATGCCATTCACCGTACTCTCCTTGAATTTGTCCTCCTCCTTGATAGCAGGGATTATCTTCAGAGTGATAGAGCCCTGAGACTGGGACTGTACCCACAGACAAACACAGAGCATGTGCAAAGGTTAGTGTCAGTTTGAGGGGAAAAAAGTCCAGTTTATATAATTTTCCCCATACACCAAACATAGATGGTGTGTGACATTTTGCACTTGCTTATGCAACTAACTTGAAATGCAGCCTATACAAACAAATGCAGGGTTATTAAATCTTTAAAATGTTTCACATAATTAAGCCATTGCTTGTCATTCACAGTATGGCAATTACAGAGGAACTGACATTTTATTTTCTAACCAAAACCAGCAGTGAACCAGTGTATTCATAGCCCTTTGTAGCTTTTAGAAGCGTTACATATTTTAGACATCTGGTTATTATCACCACCACTGTGAGACAACTGTGACTTTTCTTTATATACACTGAATAACTTTGTTTATATATTAACCAGTTACCTACTGAAATACATACTTTACAGCTATGAATCATAGATAATAATAAGCAATGCCGAAGGTGTGCTTCATTAAAGCAACCATGCGAAAATAAGCGTTGGAGTAGTAAGAGTTGGCATGCAAGAATACACACCAAAATCTGGCTGATCTCATCAGGCCGTTTGTGGATGATTAAGTTTCCATTGACTTCCCTTAGCTCGTCCCCCACATGCACCAGTCCTGTGGGCATATTCAGTCAAGAATAGCCAATGCAACACACTCACTGCACACATAATAAAGCTCAGACTGGCCATGACCTTTAATGTTTAAAGAGCAATCAGCCATCTGATGAAGAGGACGCCAAGCACAGTTTCAATTAGACTTCTTATTTATTGCTCAGTACAAATTATTTCATTATTATCTGATATAATTAATAGAATTGCTACGCTTTTGACGAGTTCCACATATCAGTGCAATCTGGAAATCAAGGGGAATGGCCATAATTTAAAGAATTTTGGTCAGTATTTGACTTGTGGTCACTAAACTCCATCTGTCACTTGGAAAGTTGTACTCTGCATTAGATTATTCGCACAGAATTAATTCTAATCCTGTTTTGGTCGCGTGCAGTTTTTATATTGTATGTACATGAAAATGTTCCCTATGTTACAGTCTTTCGCACTTATTCATTCCACTTCACTGCAAATAAAATTGAGCACAGCTTGTTCTTTGCTTCTCCTTGTCGTCCAAACATAATAAGCAAGGATTTTTCTTTCATGAAATCTTTCATTTTCTAAAGGCTGATTTTTCACTACTTTTGCCTCCTGGCCTTTGTGCAGGAAAAAAAACGTGTGAGTAAGAAGAAAATAATGGCATCATCACACAGAGAAGTAAAGGAGGGAAGCAGTCACTCACCACTGCGGTCGGCAGCACCGCCCCTCATGATCCTAGCAACCACCACTGCCCCGGTTACCTCATCCCTGCGAATGGTCGCCCCCTGAATGCCAAAAGCTCAAATCAGGTCACATAGCATCACATTAAAATCTCAGTGTGCAGTGGATATAAAAATGCTACCATAGATAGAACAGTCAAAACCAAACAAATGGTTCCAGAACTTACAGTCTCTTGACTTCAACGTATATGAAAGATTTTATTCCTAGTCATTTAATATTTAGATTGGCCCAATCACAGACATGAACAATTCAGGTATCAAAAACTTTTTTTTTTTTTACAATTTTTTTCCCAGAGGTCCACTTATGACTTTTGTGTGTAAAAAAACCCAGTCAGAATTCATTTTTAAATTCTTTAAAATGAAACAGACCGGTTTTGCTACTCTCCCTTTAAAACGGATTTACACCAGCCATAACATTAAAGCCACCTAATATTGTGTGTGTGACCCTTTTGTCTGACACCTTTCTGTCACATACAGTCTTAACTTTTTCAACAATGTAAGTTACATACTGTGGGCTTGGACTAGATGTGCTAGCTTTCACTTCCTATGTGCATCAGTGTGCCTTGGGTGCCCATGATCCTGTCGCTGGTTCACTGGTTGTTCTTCCTTGGACCATTTTTGGTATGTACTAATCACGGCATACTGAGAACTATTCACAAGACCTGCTGTTTTGGAAATACTCTGTCTCTTCTGTCTAGCCATCACAGTTTGGCCCTTGTGGAAATCACTCAGATCTTTACACTTGTCTGCTATTCCTGCTTCAACATCCAGAACTGTAAAGACTGTTCAACTGCTGCCTTCAAAATCTTTAAAACCTCCTGAAAACTCATTTATTCAGAGTGCATCTCTTTTCCTAATCCACTCCATCTTCTCACACTACTCCGTACATAAAGGTTTTAGCACTTAAAACTCTTCTCTGGTTCACACACTACCTTGAAATTTGAGTGTTTCCTCAAATTGTAAATCACTATGGATAAAATGTCTGCCAAATGAATGTAATGTAATCCCTACTATATCCCACTTCTTGACAGCTCTGCTGTAGTTCAATAATAAATGTTATTCAATTCACCTGTCAAAGGGTGGGGTATAATAGACAGCAATTGAACATTCAGTGGTTTTAATGTTTTGGCTGATCAATGTATTTAAATGAGCTCCGTTCTTACTGGCTGCCCTCTATACAGGCTTATTTAAAAAGTCTAGAATACATACTCCCTCAATGTGAACTAAAGCTTCAATTTATGTAACATCAATAGGTGGATATAAGTACATGTGTTGGTTTGTGCGACATCACAAAAACAATTTATTCAAAATTCATTTTACATCTCCAGACTCGTGAATAAATAATAAACCACATATACATACTATATGCAATTAAAAAGCTCTTTGTGATATTGGCCCTTTAAAATAGCACTGAAAACTAATATGCCTTTAATATGATTGAATGGTGTTATCTGGTTGTTGTACAGAGAGATAAGAGGATTTGCTGTGTCCCTGCCATATTGCATATCAATGGATATAAGGACTGTCTTATTCCATTACTCATATTTAGTGGTTGACCACTTAATGTAATGTGATGGTGTGATCTGATGTCTTTCAGAGACTCACCAGAGGCTCCTTATTCTTCACCAGACGGACAATCTTGACCGACTCCTCCTCCAACTCATCGTCCAGGTCTTCTGGCAGTGGGGGCAGCACAGGGTCAAAGTTTTTCTGTGCCACCGTGTCATGCACTGTTAGTACAGCCTGGTGCACCCACCCACACACACATACACACACACACACACACACACACACAGGGGGAGAGGTGAAAATTAAATATGACATGCCTGATTGTTGCCAAAGATTAAATGATGAGAAAGAGAGAAGAAAGACAGAAAGAGAAAGAAAGAAAGAAAGAAAGAAAGAAAGAAAGAAAGAGGAGAGGCAATAGACAGAAAGAAAAAGAGAAGATGATACAGAGAGGGAGAGAGATAAAGAAACCAAGGGAAAAAAGGAAAGACAGAGGGAGAGAGATAAAGTAAGGAAGGGAAAGACAGAGAGGGAGAGAGATAAAGTGAAAAAAAGGAAAGAGGGAAAGAAAGGAGGGGGAAGAGAATGTAGAAGAAAGGAAGTGGAAGAACGAGAAATGAGAGAGAAGGAGAGAAACAGCTGGAGAGAATGATAGAGACAGATTTAGAGAGACTGAGTGAGTGAATGAGAGAATACTAAAAAATAAGATGCCTTAGGCTCAGTAAATCAGTCTAATTATGAGCTTATAAATATGTCTTTAAATGCCATTCCCTAATACCACACTCCATAAAACTAAATATAATTCAGTTTAATCACCTTTAATCCCTGTAATAACAGTGATTATACAGGAATGGTTTTAGTGTTGGCATTAAAAGCTCTCTGTGGGTCAAAAGAGGTGCTCCTTTGTGACTAATTGCACATATTTAAATCAGAATGCGAACTAAGGATGTGATGGTGTATGTGTGTACCTTTACATGTGGGGTCATCAGAAGCCTAAGCAGCTCTTTCTCATCTCCTTCTAGGGGTCCATTCTGCAGCTCTTCAGCCACCTTTCAATCACAGCGACATAGTAACAATTTAGGCCGTATGGGGCCTCCCTTAGTCAAAAGGTTTATTGTGCTAATCTGTCTTATTTCTGAATCATGTAACACACCGCTGTTTACGGCCCTATGGCATAGTGAGCCGGATGCTCATTTGAGAAAGCCTGAGGATACACACTTACGTCCTCTGCCAGGCAGGCGGCACTATGGAGAACTGGAGCTGGACTCTGATGCTCATACTGCCGGAGACGCTCATGGATCTGTGACAAAAGCAACCAAGTAATGATCACCATGACCGCGTGACATAAAAAGGAACACATGGATCTTTTATCCCAAATTCCATTTTTTAAAATCTATTTCCATGTCTCTTTCTCAGTTTTCCCTCCACCCAAACCAATCACCCATAACATTAACAACAACTACCAAATATTGTGAAGATTCCCACTAAAACAGTTTTGTCCTGTCGAGACATGATCTCCACAAGACCTATGAAGGTGTGCTGTGGTATCTGGCACCAAAAAGTTAGCAGCAGATCCTTTAAGTCATGGAAATAGCATGGATTGGAGTGTTTTGTCTAGCACATTCCACAAATGTTCTATCGGACTGAGATATGGGGAACTTGTAGGCCAGGTCAACACTTTGGACTCTTTATAGACAACAACTTTTGCAGAGTAGCAGAATGCATTATCCTGCTGAAAGACTGCTTTCAGGGAACACTGTTGCCATAAAGGTGTGTACTTGACAATGTTAAGGTGTAGGTGATACTTGTCAAAGAAAATTCACATGAATACCAGGATTCAATGTTGCCATACACTGTGTGTTCATAGTCAGAATGAACCTTTTCAAGCAATTATTGCTACAGAATTTGTGCTTTGTGAGACTAGAACAGAAAGCTTAGCCTTTGCTCCCCATGTGCATCAGTGAGCCTTGGGTACCCATGATCGGTGTTCTTGTATCAAGGTAATCAATATTGTTCACATCACCTATCAGTGGTTTTAATGTTGTGGCTGATTGGAGTATATTTACATGAATGCTCACTTTCTGAGGGTAGGGTCCATTAAGCATTATAAAACAAACCCCCTTCAAAAGCTAGCTACCTAGTGGATTGCACTCTATGTAGCTAAGTATCTATGTAGATAGCTACTAACTTGCTTTCAGCCAAGCTGGGTCTAGCTAACCGAAAGAATGCTCCGCTAACATTACCCAGGGCAAAGGAAGCTAACAGTAACACAGGTCAACAAATTTTTTTTTTGTAATCATCAGAAACCACAACACACTTTTCTAAACCAGTTTTCTTGAATTATGACTAATATTAGATTTGCAATCGATTTCTTGAATTATGACTAATATTAGATTTGCAATAGACTTGCACACGTTTTTTTTATTAAACCGCAGGCACCAATCAACTGTTTCAATATTTTCAGTGCGAAGTCAGAAGATCACACACTGTGGCATAGATATAATGATCAGTGTCAGTCAGCGACCACTGTTTCTTCAAAAACGCTTAGTATATGATTATTATATGCTAATTATACCACTATCATGCAATATACAACTAGCTTCATCACAAAAACTGTACATGCTAGGGAAAAAATAAACACAGATTTGAAATCAGCATGAAAAACACTACAAAACTCACAAACGTATCTCTGAGGATTTTGACCTGTTGACCTGTGTTATTAGCATCATATATTCAAACATTGCTCATTGCTGCCCTCTAAAGATGTTAATAACTTACATCACATAAACAGACAACGCTGTCCTAATTGAAATTACTCTGGAAAGTACAAATCTATTAAAATTTTACGTAAATATGCAAATCTGAGTAAATTCTGTACAGCTTGTGTTGACTTCTAATTATAAAATACTATCTTTACAGGTGTGGGTTTCAAACACTATGTGAATGATTCACTGATGAGATTCTTCGATCAGTGCAAAAGATTTGTTGAAATTGTTGAGAACAACAAGACAGCTTTGAAAGAAGTTGACATTTTCAAGTCATCTGTGGAGATGGATGCAGTCCGGAGGAGGATAGCCAGTCGCTTGCAGATTCCACACAGCCAGATTACACCAGGTTATTATTATGATGGTCTTCTACCATTTGATATAAGTAGAATTCATATAATGGGACTGTTAGTATAATACTTCTAATGAAAATGTCCTTTTACTTTGTTGCAGATTTGGTTGAGGCAGCTTTCTTCCTGTGCTCTTATGAGTTTGCGATCAAATCTGAGAATTCCCCGTGGTGCAATTTACTGGATACCACAGATGCAGAAGTATGCACGTTCTACACTTAAGCTCTTAAATCTTTCTCCTCTACACGTATTTCCTAGTTAAATACTATATCAAGATGGTCATTGAGCTAGCTAAGCTTGTCTCTCAGTGGGAGTGGTCGGAGGGGGAGGTGAAACATGATATTAACGGTTAATATAATTTTTCCCCACCCACTGGTAGGTGGTTGTATAATGAAGTCAAAGGGTTAGTAAAGGCATTTTATGTTTTTCTAATGGTCCTGATTTCAAAAACAGGATCTAAAGATGTTCAACAGGAAACCAGCAATGTGTAATGTTAACCCTTAAGCCAATTCTTGTTAGGAAGCAAAACCATCAGATTAAATTGTCATTTTTTTGTGAATAATGGAATTAGTCTGTATTCTGACCTTTTGGATCCCACTGTAAAGTTGATAACGATTGATTAACTAATGTATTATAAAGTTGTTGTCTGTCTTTTTGGCCATTTTAAGGTCCTTGAATATAAAAATGATCTAAAACAGTACTGGAAAAGGGGATATGGCTATGACATCAATCGCAAATCAAGTTGTTCCCTCTTTCATGACCTCTTCAGGCGACTTGACCAGGCTTCATATGATTATAGGTAAGACTGTCTCCACTGTACTTAAGACCTACCAGGGCATTTACTTTAAAGTTGCATTTATGGGTTGATGAGCTCACTTGTTTTGTGTGAGGAAGGGTTAGGATGTAGGGAGGCACTGATAAAAAACCAGTTTGACCAATGGTCCACTTTTTGGCTGATTGTTATTGGGCATTTTTTAGCATGAAACTCTGACAAACATTTTAAATTCTTAAACCAAAAATTAGTTGTCTGTTTGAATAGCATTTTTACATTACGTCTGTATAGACACTCCTTCCCAGGGCAACTTACCATCTAATCATGTTATAGATGTAGGTTAATATAGTGTTATGAGTCTTTCCCAATGAGTCTTAGTGCATCATGATGATGTTACTATCGTGTAGAAATCTACTGTGTTTAGCATAATTATGCAGCAGTATTCACATGCAGTGCTAACGCTTTTACCTGGCTTATATTATTTTCATCATAAAATTGCAACACAGGTCAGAGGAAGTGTTTGCTGATTCTGATTTTGGCCAGCTCTGATCATACAGCCCTATTAGACTATTTAAGGAAACTTTATTTGTCCAACAAAACGCCAAAATGAATTGATTAAGAAGGCACATTTTTAACTCAAGGACAAGTTACAAGCTCAAAGCACAGTGACCCTCAAATCTGGCTTTGCTGTCTACCAACCAGGACTAGAGTATTATAGAATGTTGACTTTGTGAGTACTCCGACTTTGGTAACCATCCTGTCTTCTTTACAACCTGTCAAGCCAGTTAGAGTGCTTGTGGAACATGATATCTGCTTCTTGGCACAGATGAACAAGAACGATAAATCTACTGTTACGATTGTTTTGGAAATATGTCAAAAATATTACGTTAAAATGTCATAATCCTGATATCTTGTTAAAAAGGTGCCAAATAGGATATTTTGGAAAGTTCCCATTACGAACCACTTTGGTTTCCCTAATAAAACTTTAAATTAAGGGTTTTAACTATGTTCTTTAGAAGATTTGTCCATTGAAATTGGGCTGTTTTTAGTTTTTAAAGAGACACCATCTTATCTTGTCCTTGTTAACTGGTCAGGTTTGGAGAAGTCACCAAGGCAGTTAGCATCCAGGTGGGCCATGCTGAGACCCTGCTGCCTCTACTCTCTCTGATGGGTTTCTTCAAGGATGAAACACCACTAACCACAGAAAACTTCTCGCAGCAGCACAGCCGGAAGTTCCGCACCAGTCGGATTGTGCCTTACTCAGCGAACCTGCTGTTTGTCCTGTACGAGTGTAGTGATGGACTCAGACTCCAGTTCTTTCTCAATGAGAATCCAATGTTCTTTCCCAACATTCATCACCCAGCTCCGCTGTATGAAACAGTTAGGAACCACTATGCTGATCTCCTGGATGGGTGTGATTTTAAGAAGGAATGTGAGATACCTAAAGTTAAGCTGACAAAGACTGAACTATGACTTAGATATAGGTGTGGGTGTGGCACTGAGGGTAAAGAGGACCAGAAAGAGACCTCACAAATGAGGTCTAACCAAATGAGACCAAATTGGGTTTTTGTACTTTTATTTATTTATTTTTTGTTTGGTTGGAAATATCAGAGTGTGGTCATTACTGATTTGCCAAATCATAGAATTCTGATTCTAAGGTACCAAATTTTTTTGTGACTTTGACTATGAATGACTTTGGGACCTTCCTTTATATTTCTTAATTGATGTGGTCTTATTGTTATAAATTAAACTTTTCTTGCTCATAACCAGGATGTTTTATTTTGATCCTGTTAAGAGCTTGCTTTGCATTTTAGTTGTTAATTTATGTGTCTCCAAAACACCTTCTTTTTCAGATATTTGGCAAACACAAATATAAGCAATACCAGTCTCATACATTTTCTCAAAGACTTGAGGAAGCTTTTGCATACTTCTGACTTGTCTAACTTGAATGTACAGCTCTTTGTATGAAGTCCACCACAAGGAGCATTTGACCCTTTACCCAAAATCAATACATATTTGTACTTAGATGATGGTTTTTATTCTAGAAAGCATGATTAAATGGAGAAGTCATGTTTCAGCTGTTTGATAAATACTCTTCTGAGATTTCAAGTTTCCCCACCAAGCATCTTTGCACACATCAGAGAAGCATCAAACGTTGTGTAATCTGCAGAAACTTTTGTGCTGGATTCCATGATTCAAGCAGGGTTGGAGAAAATGGTTTACAGGTCAAAATCTGAGGCATTTTCTCTAAATCTTTCAATACTGGTAAATAGTGATGGTGCCTGCTTGTTCCTGGTGGTTTATAATGAAGTCAAAGGGTTAGTAAGGGCATTTTATGTTTTCCTAATGGTCCTGATTTCAGAAACAGGATCTAAAGATGTTCAACAGGAAACCAGCAATGTCTAATGTTAACCCTTAAGCCAATTCTTATTAGGAAGCAAAACCATCAGATTAAATTGTCATTTTTTTGTGAATAATGGAATTAGTCTGTATTCTGACCTTTTGGATCCCACTGTAAATGTATCTTCTGTGTAGTACAGGAGATTTGGGGTAGAAAGGTACTTTTACAGTACCACTCAGTAACGTCTGTTTACATAACTTTGTGTCTTCATAGCGTTCTTTTATCCTCTCTCTTTTACTTGTGAACTCTTAGCGGGTAATCTTATAATAGATTATCTCTCTCTCTCCCTTCACCATGTCTTATTACTGTCACAGCTGTGTGCTGTAGTTCTGGGCCTGTAAGGGTTCTAAACTAGATCTTCCAGCTTGGCCACTTTCACAGCTTATTATAAGGTAAAACCATCAGGTTTGAGTCCTAATGTTTTTAGTGGCCTGTTCAGTAGTTTTACCAAAACCAATGAAATAAGTCTAGACCTTTTGGATCCCATTGTAAATTAAACCTGTGTGTGTGTGTGGTTTGTTTGTTGTGTGTATTATTCTGTCTGGCTCTGTATATGCTTTTGTTGTTTTGCCAGTATAAATGTAGCCTCTGAGTGTGTGTGATAGTGTGTGTGTGGTTCTGTGTGTTACCGGCTACAGTGGGAGGTCGTCCCTCTGACGTGTGAGGAGGGCCTTTCCAAGGACGGCAGGAAGAAAAGTTTCTGTGCTACGTGTACAAGCTGTTCCCCTCCTCCGTCTCCTGATCTTCACCTCCAGCCTCCTTGTCCTCCTCCTCTTTTCCTCCTCCTGCTCCTCCGGCTCCGAGGTGCTGAACGGCGACCATGTCCGGGACCAAAAAGCAGAAAACGGTGATAGCACTCTCCGAAACTTTCAGCACCCTCTCTATCTCTCTCTATTTCTCTCGCTCTCTCTTAGGGGACAGATAAAGATCATGTGTTTCTTCATGAATGTAAGCTGAGTGTCAGTCTGAGGAACTGTGTGAAACTCTTACTCTGAACAACCTGCTGAACCGAACCGACCGAGCCGCAGTGTCTGTCCGTTTCTTCTGTTCGTTCCTCCGGGACTTCTCGGTGTAGCGGGTGTTGATAGGGAGTAGAGTTTAAGAACTGTGTTTTAACTGGTTTTAAATCTCAGTTTCGCCGTTCGGACGAAGCTTGCGTATTTTCAGCTCGTGTGTTTAAGGTGGGTTTAGGTTTTACAGTACATTATAAAGCGCTGCAGGTGCTGGAAATTGGGGTCTTTTTCCTGTAGTACACCCCTCAGTAACGCCTTTATTCACAAACCTTCACAGACATTAGTTCATATTTTGCTCTGTCTTTTAGCTGCATTATTAACTCTTACTGCGTCTTCTTACTGATTCATTTTCTCTCTTCTCTCTCTCTCCCTGTCTCTCTGTCTCTCTCTCTGTCTGTCTCTCTCTGGGTTTCTGCTTGCTTTGCCAGTTTTACAGTGAACCACCCTAAGCTCGTCAGTGTTGGTTTTGTCATGATGAAATAAGCACTTTGATGTGGGCGAAGAAGAAGTGCGGACGTTGTGTACGGGAATCAGAAGAGTTCCTGATGGACGGTGAACCTATGGAGAAAAGAGATGGAGAGAGAGTGAAAGGCCGAAAGAAATATGGCTGTGCTCCAGAATGCAGCTCCAGTCTGGCCACCTCTCCACTGGTCAGCATGAATAGTCCTGTTTGTTTCACCCAGAGGCCCCTCCCTTGTGGCTCATACTTAAAAAAAGTATGGTAGCTCTGCTGACTGTGATACATTCACGGGAGATTTCAGAGGCAGCAGTGGTAAAAAGCCAGCCAGTGTGTATGGTTTGAAATTCAGAGCAAAGCACACTTTCAGTGAAATGACTGTGGTCTGAGGAGTGAATGCAAAAATGTAGAAAGGAGGAAAAGACCGG
Source organism: Bryconaethiops microstoma (assembly GCA_037577275.1). Taxonomy (NCBI): domain Eukaryota; kingdom Metazoa; phylum Chordata; class Actinopteri; order Characiformes; family Alestidae; genus Bryconaethiops; species Bryconaethiops microstoma. Next base: position 31,659,471 of record JBBJLS010000109.1, read on the forward strand.
ACTGAAGTTTCTGGGCTTCTTCTTTGGGTTAGAAGGCCAGACCCTCAATACTAAAGAGCTGAAAGTGGAGTGTAGGAGAAAAAAAAATCATAAAATAGAATGAAAGTGGGAAGCTGGGAATGTCTAAGAGGTGGGAGAGTTCAGTAATGGGTGTTTCTCCCAAACTTCATTATTCCACAATTCATGCAATTCCAGTTATTCCATAATTCATTCGCTACATTTAGCTTTTACATTTACATCTTTAGTGTCTGCTGCCTGTTTTAAATAAGTGTATGCCTACTGTCATGGTTACTCAATTAAACAATCAGTTGTGATTTCATGAAGTCTTGATTAAAATGTACCTCCTCGATGGACCTTAATTTCTTCTTTTGATGCTGAACACTCGCATGCATTTTTTGACCTGTAGTGTTTTTACCGAAGTCTGTTTAAAATCAACGTGAATCGTAAAGTGTTCAATTCAACTCAAGATTCTTCCATATTGCAGGGGATTCCTGAGTGAAACATGATAGACATCATAGAGGGTCTCTGAATTAGAGTATTTTCTGTTGATCATAGGTGGGCTGACAGGAGGGGAAAGTCAAAGAAGATATTATTGGGTGATATTATTTTAGTTTCCTGACTGGTACACGGTGATGTAATCAAACTTTGAGAGATGTTTTATTGATGGGCAGAAGTCACTTATGAGTAGAAAGTAGAAGCTGTCATATTGAAATAGTATGCCGATGTATAATAAGCTAACAAGGTAAATAAAATGAGGAGTTTCAGTTAAAGGCTTTTTGGGGAATCTGTTTTCATTAACACATTTCTGAATCCTTCAAAGGCTATGAATGGCATGTGTTTATTGCTTGACCTTTTCAAAAACTCTTTACTTAGTTACTCATCAAAATAATTGGTAGGTTACTTGATTGTTGATACCAATAGTGGCAGTCCTACTTTGAAACCTGTTCAGCCAATTGTTCCAGCACTTACACAGCAAAGTCACCCAGGGGTACGTTCTAAGAGGGTGGAGTTTCTCCACCTTCAGTTATTACATAATATTCAGAAAAATGTTGCTGCATTGTTTGCTGTTCTTTATGGTCAGAGGTCAAAGTTGTGCAAAATGCAGTGTTCGTGCACAGAGGCTTTTAAGTTGTTGATGTAGTGAAAGATGTTTTTGCAATAAAGTAGTATTTGAATAACTTTGAATTAAGTAGCAGCACATTATGCAATGAAAGGACTTGGCTCAAATAATTACCTCTGGCACTCTTCCAACACTGGAATTTCCTGTTGGTGCTTATTTTGTATGACTTTTTGAAAATGGAAGAGTGGTATGAAGTCAGACTGTTCAGTAGGTGTGGAAAAATAATCTGAAGCTAGAGATTCAACTGTACCTGTTTTGGTAACTTAGAACTGATTATAATGAGTTCTGTGTTTCCTAATATATGCACTCAGACTGTGAATATGAGTTCCCTAAAGATTTCATGCATTTTGTTGTTTCCTAAAGAAGCTTAATTGAACTAGATAGAATCGTTCTAAGATTTACACCCCTGATGTTCAGTGAATACAGTACATATTGGTATGAATTCCAGGTTGTTTAGTGAAATAGTTACTTACTTGCTAAACCAAATCTGATCCCATATTCATTGTTGATTTTTTTATATTCATTTTTCTAGGATTTCCAGAGGGCAACCAACATTGTGTACCAGGCCCACCATGTGAGCAGAAGCAAACGAGGTCAAGTTGTTGGAACAAGAGGAGGCTTTCGAGGCTGCACTGTCTGGCTGACAGGTCTGATTTACTAATATTTACCCAGAGTGAAACCCTTACCCAGTCACATAAAGCAAGAGGCCATTAGCGATGGCTTGATACTGCATTTTTCTATAATTATACTGATACTTGATAATCACTAGCAAGAGGAGCTAAGCATATTGATAATGAAGACATGAGTAAGAATTTCTAATGACCACTGTGATAACCAAAGTTCACATCTCTAACGGATAGCCAGTTCTTGTGACTATATTTCAGTAAGGTTTAATCTAGACCAAAAAAACACAAGGTGCTTTGCCAACAGTCAAATTGCACACTTCAGAATACATATAAAAAAATTGTGGCACTTGGTGTAGTAGCTTTATGGAAGTTCTACACTTGCAGCATGCTCTCCCACTGTCTCCGTCCCTCTCCCTCGCTCTTCCTTCCCCCCACCTGAGCTGCATTTTTTAGCAGCCAAATTAAAGGGCGTGGTCTTTTCAAAATGAGTGAATCAAAAATAGTAAACATTTTAAATGGGTTGAAAATATAGGGTGGGCATATATACTAGGTGGGCTCCATATACTTCAGGTAAAGTATAACCTGTGTGTTAATACTGTAAATACTTAGTCATGCATATAATCAAAAAAGTCCTAAATTTGGTATATTATCAGGTTTACTGTGTTTTCTTTCTAGTGCAGTATATTCTGCTGGCATCATACTGAGAACTGGATTATTGCCAACTTTAGTCTTCAGTGATTAAATCTGTGTCAGACTCATTATAATGTGGAATTGTATGGGTGATAGGGTAAAAATGTATTATCACAATTCTTTTATAAATATTCATGATGATATTTATCATCACAATACATTCACAATATTTCATTTTTTCTGACATCTGGTAAGTTGAAACCTGTTGCAAAACCTTTAAAAAAATTTAATTAAATAACTTGATCTCTTTGTTACGAGACATGCAGTTTGCCAGTGTTTTGGTTTGCAAGTGCTGATAATACAGTATGCTCAAAAATGTATTCTGTAATGTAATATGTGACAATAATGATACATATCACCGTATTGCCCAGTTCTTATCTGAATCGGCCCAGTGTGATATTATTATCTCTATTCAGGGCTGTCCGGAGCAGGGAAGACAACTGTTGGCTTTGCTTTGGAGGAGTATCTAGTTTCTCATGCAATTCCATGCTACTCTCTGGATGGTGACAATATTCGGCATGGCCTGAACAAGAACTTGGGTTTCTCTGCATCAGACAGAGAAGAGAACATCCGCCGCATTGCAGAAGTGGCCAAGCTGTTTGCTGATGCCGGCTTAGTGTGCATCACCAGCTTCATCTCTCCTTTCACCAAGGTGAGGTTTATCATTCTTCCAAAGATGAACCCTATTAAGAGTATTTCAGAATTGTGTTGCAAATGTCACCGAGCAACAAAATAAAAAGTTTTTTTTGCTTTGTGTTTTGCAATGACCAACTTAAGGACCGAAATGAAGCAAGGAGGGTCCATAAGAGTTCAGGTCTGCCGTTCTTTGAGGTGTTTGTGAACGCTCCGCTGGAGGTGTGTGAAAGCAGGGATGTCAAGGGGCTCTATAAAAAGGCCCGTGCTGGGGAGATTAAAGGTACACACTAACCAGATTTTTTTGTTAAAAGCAAGGTTGTCTAATCTTATCTGCAAAGGACTGGTGTGGCTGCTGGCTTTCATTCCAAACAAGCAGGAGGGAACTTGGTTTTATTTAATCTCACTCTTCAAACAACTGAATGTGTGTGTTCCTGCTTTGTTTAAATTAAACCCATACCACACACACACACATATATATATATGTATAAAAATAAGAGACCACCGCAAAAATGTTCAGTTTCTCAGGGTTTTTCGTTTATAGGTGCAACTGAACAGCTTTGCCTTAGTTTTTAAGAAGTGCTGATGATATTTCTTCTAATTTCCAAATAAAAATATTGTTCTTTAAAGCATAATGTTAAAGGAAATGAAATACATCAAATTAAGATAAATGATGCAGTGTTTACAGAACTTGAATAATTCAAAGAAAACAAATCTTGTTCACTCAAACAAAATGGCAATAATTACCTTTGATGTAAAGGTTATCTTGTCTTATCTTATATACACAGACACACACACACACACACATATATATAATTTGCTTGGGCTAATTTCCTAATGCTACATCTTCACATTGAACATGGAGGATACTTTGAAATAGCAGTCCTGTTTGCCCAGATTTATCAACTAAAAACTGATATTACAGCAGTATTCCTCTGCAAATGGCTTGCAACTACATTGTGCCACCAGAGGGGTCACCAAATACCCAAACTTATGAGGTCTGCATTAATTAAATTATAATTGTTTGAAGGTTCATCACAATTTGAACACTAACATTGCTTCTCTGACTTCTTAGGATTCACGGGTATTGACTCTGAGTATGAGAAGCCAGATTCCCCGGAACTTGTGCTGAAAACTGGAGAACTTACTGTAAATGAATGCATCCAACAACTGGTGGAGCTTCTGAAGGACCAGGTGGGCATCTGTAGCAGTTTGAGGACATTGCTAAACATCATGAAAATGAGAGAATAATCAATGGTGCTGTTTGACAAAAATAAAATTCATAAAGGCCAGAGCACACTGTCTTGTTTACTAACGGTTCTTTAAAGTCCTCCACGATTTCACACTGTTCTTGACTGTCTTCCCCCTGTTCACACAGTTATTAGTTACAATATTAGTTCTAAAGAATATTTATATCACATTATATTAACATGTTGTTCATGCACCAATTGTTGTGAATTTGGATGATAATAAGGATGTATTAGATGATAATGAGGGTTTACTGCTTGCAGGGAATTGTTCCTAGCGGTGTAACTGAGGAAATCAATGAGCTGTTTGTCTCTGAAAACAAACTGAACCTGGCACTGAGTGATGCCAACGTTCTCCCAACTGTATCCATCACCAAGGTAATGCAACACTAAGCAATTCGCAATGTGTTCAGTTTGTGATTCTGTTGAAATGTTGAAATAAACAGATTTCCATATTGCCACACTAGCATGCCTGCCTTCAACCCACAAACAGTCATCATATCCTCTTGTGCTAAGTAACTATGGCATTCAGTGTTTAGTTTAATATTCAGCCAACAAGTTGTCACGGCAAAATGCTGACTTTAGGTGAGAGAAGCACGCAAAAAGTACAAACGACTGTATTTTGCTAGAATAATCAGAAGTCAGTTTATTACATCTGCAGACGGAGGCAACAGAT
>JBBJLS010000109.1:31664562-31677053 GCA_037577275.1 Bryconaethiops microstoma
TATATATACATATACTACTAGACTAAATTATATCTATATCTAGAACTAGAATGCAATATGAGTGTTACTGTATCCCTGTGTTAGTCATAGGTCTTGTAAACTATTTTTTGAATAGTTATAGTCTTGGAGTGTTATGCTAAATTACTTAGTTTGTGCACATATTAGGGGTGAGATAAGACCGCCATCTGCCTTGTTTTAGTACATTTAAAAATACCCCAACACACGCACACGCACACACACACAGACAGCAAGATGCTTGCTTCTGAATTACAAAACTGTGAATAACTAAGATGTAACGAAGTTAAAAGTAGACGCTTTTCCTCACAAACACACTTAGCCTGTGCATGTGAGAGAAGGTATAACTGAATAAAAGTAACTCTTAATTCGAGGCCATTATCAAGGCGAGTAAAAAAGTCACTCACCTGTCTCTGAGACTCCCGTAGCCGCTGCTGCTAACAGATAAAGGATGAAGAGCTGCCTCACTGGGGCCATTATGACAGCCCTTAAATAATAAATAAAATAAATACTTGTATGAGGAAAGAGAGAGAGAACAGTGTTCACTGTTCACTGTCTCTATGGCTCCTGTTCCTCCCTCTCTCTCTCTAGTGGTTCTGATGTTGGACACTACAGGTTTAACCCAGAAGAGACAAGGTTTGTTTTGTTTCCCGCCCTTTTTCGGGGTCTCGCTGCATGAGAATGTGAACTGTAAGGCACTCGTTGGGGACGTGGCTTATCTGAATATGGGTGGAAATTACAAGGCACGCCCTATCGTTACCTTCACCCATCACACATCATGAAACCCAAGAATTTTCTAAGAACACATTAAAGGGCTTATACATTACATTCTCTTGCATTATTATGCATGTATTTTTTTCCTTGAGGTCTGCTTATATTTGTGTGTTTTTTTGTTTTGTTTTTTTACAGGACCATTTTCCAACCTCTCTTTATCTCTTAGAACAGAAACTTAAAACGGCTATTTTTGTTACTGTGCATTTAAGACAGGTGTATGTTGATGGTCCCTAGTCTGGTTGGCTGCCCTGTACAGTACCCCTTTAAAAAACAATCCGGACTGAAGCACTTCTCATAACTTTCTTAGGAACTGCTGAAGGCTGAATAGATAGATGTATGTGAATATGCACTAGTAAACTACATTAGCCTCTTTTATTAAAAAAATAAACCTAAAATGTAATCCTAAAACATTTTCTGGGAGGGTCTCTCAGACCCAGCACTTTTGCTCAAAGATGTGTGGCTGGTGGGTGTAGGAGGTGAAACTTATCACAACATGATAGTAGAAGTATTTTCTTAATTTACAAAGTAGAATAAAATGATGGACAATCAGAAGATGTTTTAGGGGAATAGTTGTTACAGTTGTTACATTTTGATTAATGGGTATGATATAATAATTCATGCTTAAAGTGACCAGGGCCATAAATAAACAAGCTGACTTTAACTCATCCCACCTGATAAGATGGAAGACATCATGTGAGGCATAACTTCAGCCAAAAAAAATTTTATATCGCACCAGTTGTTAATTATTAACTAATTAGAAGTTGGTAAAACTGAATTGCATTGATTTGTCATATTAACTGAGTCAACTAGAGTTGACTCAGTGACTGCGTCATGCAACGTGGCTACCTGAATCAGGAAAGAAATGGAAAAAATTCCTCTGGGCCTAGTAACTTTCTTTATGCGTTTATTGCCTCTTGAACCATGTTCCTGCTTAATTTAAACTTTATCTCCAATGAGTGAAGACGCTTTTATCTTGACATGTCTCTTTAAGGAGTATATGACCAGTCTTACAACATCTTTCCTCAACAACTCTGAGTGAGCTTCCACCTGGCTTATCATCTTATTGCAGGTAATAATCTGTGCATAGACCGCAGCTGACAGACTTGGAGTCACAAATGATAAATATTACTGTTCACGTCAGTGGTTTAGGGTTTAAACCAAGAAGAGTCTTGTTTCAGCTCTGTTTTTGATCTCCAAGACAAATACTACATCAAAAGCAACAAAATGACAAACAAACAAATAAACAAAGAGTGCTTCACATGAAAATAGACATAGAAAATTAGACTGAAAATAACAAGAACAACCTTGACTGCCCAGGCCTCAGGGCAGAGTGCAGCACAGACCAGTCTCTACCACTCTTATACTAATGCCCAAGAACTAATGCTTTAACAGCCAAAAAACTAGAGCTTAATGCTTGAGAACTAGAGCTAAACGCAAGAAGAATTAGAGCTCAACACCCCAAAAAGTAGAGCTTAAAACTCCAAAAAACTAGAGTTTAGTGCCTGAAAAAATAGAGCGTAAAGTCCAAGAACTAGAACTTAATGCCCCTCAAAAACGTTTAATGCTCGAAAAGTAGAGCTGAAAATACGCCCGGGAATTTGATATTAACGGACGATAATTACAGCTTAACACCTAAAATTTAGAGGTTAATCCCCAGTAAATTAAAGAATATTAATAAGACCATGAAATACAGTTTGAAGTCAGAGAATGAATTAGAACTGAAAATAAGTCCACAAATTACAGATCAACACTTTCAAATTTTAAGTTTAATACCCGAGAGGTATAGTTTAAAATTAGTTCTAAGTGTTACAGGAAAGCAGTGCAGAGCAGCAACACTGGACTAATGTGTTCTCTCTTTTTGGTTCTGGTTAACAGCCGAGCTGCAGAGCATTAAATCCTTTTAAGTTTTTTTTTTTTTTTTTTCAGAAGGCCAGGAAAAAGTGCATTACAGTAATTAAATCAGTTTAAAATTGAGACAGATTTAATCAAGGGAATTCATTTCTCTAGTTTCTTTAAAAAAAAACAAAAAACATTTCTCTTTTTGCTTTCATATCGACTAGTAGGATTTTAGTTTTGTTTTGTCTTGTTAAACACCTGTAAGCCTTCCTTTGATATATGATATGAACAAGTTTACCATCATATCAAAGGCTGCGCTGAGGTCTAAGAGGACAATTGAGAACTTATTTCCACTGATTATTTTAGTAGTAGTTTTTGTGCTGTGGTTATTCTGAGATTAATTGGAATTCCTCCAGGATATTTTCTTTGAGACAGAAATTTATTTGCACTGAAGATCTTTTCAAATATCTTACTGATGAATGGAAGATTGGATATAGCTGATCAGCGCATAACTATCTAGGTGGGGGTTCTTAAGTAAGGGTTTTATAAAAACTGTTTTTGAGAGATCTTTGAAGAGATTCCTTTGTAATCTTCAGGACATTACCTAAAAGATTGTGGAACATCCACTAGAAATGCGTTCGGTACAGGAACACATGAAGGAGGAGTTACGCTCAGTGAAGTCCTTCACCAGCTCTCTTCTCTGTTTCCTTCTGTCTTTCCTCACCTTGGTTCTCTGTGTCCCACAAATCTTAATAATCTGGCTTCTCTTTTTTCCTTCAGTCCTTTGTTCTCCATCTCCTTCACCTGTTTTCTCTGTCTCTCTGATCCATTGTCATCTGTATTTCACAGTACCCTTGGTACCTCAGTATATAGGGTCTGTTTCCTTCTGTCCCTCTTCGGTTCTGACTTAGTCCATAATTTCTGTGTTCTCAATCTCCTTCATCATTTATCATCTAGCTTCTCTGTCTCCATCTGTATTTCATTAAGTTCTTCATCATTTGAGTTTTCGGAGTTTCTTCTATTTTTTTTTTTTTTTTACCATTTTGATTTTCCGTCAGTTTCAGGTTTCAGTAATTTGTCATCTGGATTCTCTGTCTCCTCACTCAATCGTCATCTGGGATCTGTCACGTTTCTCCTTATCTCCAGAATGTGCAAATGCAGATTTCCATTTTCTTATCTTTTATTTAAACAAAGCAAAACAAGGTAGGCACAAGGGCCAGAAACAAAACTCAACATTCTAACAAAAGAAAATAGGAGAATATACAAATAAAACTTGAACTTCCTACACAGAAGAACTTAAATACCCAATTCAGAACACCACAAACCAATAGAAACCCAGTCATTTTCTCTGAGCACATCAGTAAGCTGAAAGACATAATGTAAACAAACACAAGACCAGTGTGCTCAATAAAAGTCCCCAAAATAACTCAAACAAAAGAACAGAAAAGGACGGCCTATAGCGGCTGCTGACGGGACATGACAGGATCTTTGTGTTCCCCTGTTTAGTTGCTTAGAAACTCATCTTAACTACTGGCAGAATGGTACCCACATTCTCCACCTATAAGTGAATTAGATTTTCACTTAAAGACTGTAAGAAAGACATGAAAGACCAGCATTTTGTGTTATTATTTTAGGCACATTGTATTTGTATACCCTTGACTTGTATACAAATGATGAAGATCAGAAAACATTTTATGACAAATTAATGCAGAAAACCATGCAATTCCAAAAGGTTCACATACTTTTCATTGCCACTGTATAACTGATATGTCCCAAACATAACCTAGAGTCATGTGCCTTTATTAAAATGTAAGTTATAATATGCTACATTTAGTGCATTTTGGCTTAGCCCTTTTTAATTATTATTATTTTAAAAACATTGAAATTGATTGAATATCTCTTTTGATCCCAAGCCCTTGTTGAATTGGCTGAGAATTTAAAATGACATTGTAGCCTGTGGAACTAATTATAATTATAGATAATTATAATTATGTCTCTCCGAAATGTGTATACAGCTCCCACACTCATTACTACGAGCATTAGTTAAGTCAGGTACTGATGTTGAATAATTAGTTCTGGATCACAGATGAAACTCCAGCTCATCCCAAATGTAGATGGAGCCCCATCACTCTAGAGAACACAGTTCCGCTGCTCCACACCCTAATGCTGGAGGGTTCATGTGCAGCTACTCCAGAGCATCTCAGGGTTCTAGCAATGCTTTTCTATGGAGATTATACAAGCTGTGAGTGCAGCAGCTGAATTTACCTACTGGAGATGTTTAGAAACTTTTGGACATGAAATGTAACTTGGGATACACCGTTGTATTATTTAACTAATATCACTGAATTCTGTGGTGACTCTTCACACCGTTTCAAATGGAACGTCAGAGGAGCCATGGATCAGTGACGTAGTTGGACAACATTACTGTCACAAGTTGTTCTGTTGCCATAGAGCCCGGTGCAAAGTTTGTCAAATCAGTATGGCCATCTCACACCCAGCCCATGCTATTTACAGGATTTATGAGCATTAGACTTTGGATCTGTGCCCATTTTATATACCTGTGTTTTCACACAAAGCTCACAGGAGGGAGGTCATTAATCGTCTGGTACCTTCAGCTTTCCACTTGCACTTTGAATTTAACAATAAAACTAATTACCACACAACATACACCCAGAAAGGGAGGATGTGTTTTATGTGAGGCATCTTACAATGCTGACGCATTTAGATGGTCTGTGTTACTTTTTTAAATTTCAAAATTACACCTGACAGTTCACCTGGAGTTGTGTTTATAGGGATGTCATGTACAATTTTCCAGCCTAGCAGAAAATGAACGCATTTGTGGGTGGGCCATGGGCAAAGTTTAAAGGAAAATTTCAGCATAATAAAAAAAGTAATTCAGGGAGGATTGATGTAAAATGGTTTGTAGATTACAGTGGTGGTGAACCAGGGGTTGCATAAAAGTAAAAACTTACAATATAAAACAGCTGATGAACCTATATGTGTATTTGGAGTTTTACATGTAATGGTGGTGACCAGAAAATACTGGTAAATCTTTAAAAAAGGTTTCTTTGTTTTCTTTGGAAATAATTTAGTCTTAAAACACTATTCATGTTGCTCTCCTCCAGAAATGTTTCACACACACACACACACACACACACATATAGCATTTTTTGTAATAAAGAGACAGCTCATGATTCAAAGCATACCACATCATCTGTCAAACATGGTGGAGGCAGTGTTATGGCATTAGCATGTGTGGCTGCCAATTTAAGTTGGTTATCGTTGATGTGACAAAGCAGGTCTTTCTAATCTGTGGCTCCGAGGCTGTGGAACGCCCTCCCTGACTACCTGAGAGCCCCACAGTCTATTGATGTTTTTAAGCAAAACTTAAAAACTCATCTTTTTAGAAAGGCATTTTGCTAAAGCATTTTATAGATTTTCCTGTTTTTATTCTCCTTTTCTCTTCTTTTTCTTTTACTCTGTAGCACTTTGAGATTGCTAAATATAAAGTGCAATACAAATAAAACGTATTATTATTTTTGTTTAATTGGAAAAATAATGTGCCAACATAACATCTCACAATACAGAGAGAGCATTAAATTTAGTGTGCATATTCTTGGTACAATGTGCAGAATAAGAAATAATTTGCCCCCTAAGATAGGACTTAAAGGTTTTGTTATTATTATTATTATTATTATTATTATTATTATTATTATTATTATTATTATTATTATTAGCATATCTTAACAACTGGATCAAGATACGCTGAACTTTGTTTTTGGTAAGATACTAGACATTCTGGCCAGTAACTATAAATGAGGGACTTTGCTAATGCTAATTTGGATGATCAAGAGCCAGGTGTGACAAATACAGAGATAATGGTAGCAGCACTAGCAATAATGATTTGAAACATTCATTCAGTGTTCATCTTTTTGATAAATCTCCAAACCAGTCAAGCTCCAAAGGACCTCTAATGCCACCTGCTGGAACACACAATTTCTAGTGTTCCGGTAGGCTTTCTGTATTTACCTTCAACTAGCAAGCAGTGAAAAAGTCTTATTTGTGACAGCGGTAAAATAAGTGCTTTGTAAACATTCAGCATTTTCTGGATTGTGTTCCCATATAATTTTATTAGTAGTTTCATTATTAACTTACATCATTCCTATTCAAAATTGTCAAGTATTTTATCATTTTTCAAAAGCTGTCTGGAGATATTTTAAAGACAAGGACACTGAAAGATCTGGTTGTTTAATGGTTAATTAAAATGATTTATACATGAATATGTGAACCACCATTTGCTGTACCAACAGCTTTAAGTCTTGTGGGATAAATGTTTTGTAGATTACTAAGGGGAAAATGTTTCCTATTGGTCAGATTTGTTGCAGGTCCTATTGAATAGGTACCACTAACAAAACGTCACTTTGATTTAACAATACCAGAGATTGTCAAGTGGATCAAGGTCAGAAGTGTGCTTGGCATCACTGTACTGTTAAAGAGGGAGCATTCTACTGTCACCATACTTTAGCGTTTCTTTAGTTATAGGCAGTTAGGTTTGTACCACAGATGGCACTTTGACGGGTCTTATGACATTCCAAAATGATTTCTCCCATCTTAGTTAGGATATTTTGTGCTCTTAAGCAATATATTTATATGACAGTGGCTTCATGTGTCCTGCCACACTGCATTTTTTTTCAGGAATGGTCCAAGTCCCCAGACTTCAATCAGACTGAGCATCAGGGTGGATCTGCTAGACAAACGAATCCATTCCAATAAGGCCCCACCTCATAATTTATAAAACATAAAGGATCTGCAGCTAATGTCTTAATGCTCGACTTCGGAGGTGTCTCACACAACTGTTCTGGCAGCACAAGGATCTACACGATACCAGTTATGGAATAACAAAAATTATAAAACAAAACTGCAAGGCAGAAAACAACTTTAAATTAGTTGGTATACTTTTGCATAACACAGTGGCCTCAGCAGAAACCTAGAACAATCTCTCAGCATGTAGGAACTGAAGTACTTTGTTATGCCCACACTTACCAGTGAAATGCACTCTGTATTTAACATATCCGGTGGGCACATGCCCACACTCCCCCACGATAAGCTACGAGCAGTGGGCAGCCACTGATGTCCAAGGACCAACAACAGGTCAAGGTCACTGACATACTAATCCTTCCATGCAGGTCTTAGTGCTGGGAGAAAACTCACTCCACACATGAAGGAGCACTACTACACTACACTTCCAGGAAAATTGAAAAAAATCAGTACATGTAGAGTTGGCCAATTTTGGCAGAGCTGGGCTGCAGCGCTAAAAGGTCTGTATTTCATTCATTCTTATAAGTATTTGCACCAGGTACAAACATGAAAAATAGATTACCTCCATAACGAATGCTTCCAAAATAAAGTTGACCTAAACAACTGCAGCATAACACGCAATACTAGGACAATGAATAATAAACAAAAAGAATTACCTTAAAAAAATTGTTGCCCCACAGATCCAACTACAAACCAATAATCGGAAAAATAAGAAAATCAGGATTTTAAAGCATCAGCTGGCAACGCAGAATCATTTAAGTTGACAAGATTTCATAACAAAAGGTTTTATTGGCTTATCTAATCATATAAAGTCATCTGACATGTACAGCCCTGTAGAGTCACAAAAGAGACTGAAAATGAGGATGCATCTGCTACAAAAAATTTGGTGCAATTGTGGTGATCAGAAAAAAGCCATACAAAAAACTTCATATCATGCATTTCAGACAACAAAATCAAAAAGAAAAAAAAACAACACATTTTTAGTGTTTTGTACATTATTGTAAACAAAGTCTTTCTAGAGATCATATCAAAACACATTATGGCAAGTAATAAAAACAAGAGGGGGTATAAAACAAATTCATAAACTAAGAGGGGGGGGATCTAAAATGAAACACTGCTTGGCATGAATGTTGAACAGACAAAATAAAATTAACAGAACAACATGAACTCTAATTGTAAACACAGATGGCAAAATATGATTTATACAATATGGTTGACATACTACATTACCACTACGTAGGCTACATGAAACGTATGTCCCTGGTTTTCTCATTTGTACAGTGATATGAGGTATATTTAATTGTATTATTTTTGCCACTACTTTTTCCTTTAAGCTTTTTTTTTCCTTTAAAAGCATGGGGCGAGTTTGGAGTGCAGCGTTTAGGCTTTGACTCCCAACAACGGTGCAGAGTCGGTGTGTGACCATATTCCCCGAGAGGTCAGGGAGAAGGAACTGAGGCCACAGCCGGGGCCGATTTGCGCTGGATGGGAGCAGTGGACGTGGAACAGAGGAAGACACAGCGGGCCACTGCTCCATTCAAGGGCACCTCAAAAATTGCATTAGTGGAGAAAGACACTTTTTAACCTCGTCTAGAATGCGAAAGTCTCTCCGTCCACAGCGTCATTCCCATTTTCGTGCTTGTTAAAACAGGTCCAACAATTTGGATTTGCATGTTTTCTAAAGGTCAACTCGGATGCTTCTCCTAGCAAGAACGTGAAAGGGAAGTTTGCATTTTTTTCGTCCATCAGGCATCAGATTTGTAATTTTGCAGAGGTAGAACTCCAATTGCAACTATTCACTCAAACATATTTAATACTTAAATACACTTTCAATACGAAGAGGCCCTGAGTTTACACCCAAGGTTCCACAGCACAAAAAAATTGGTATGGCATCTGTTTCAACAGCATTAATATCCCCCGAAAGATCATGCTAATAACCCTCCCTACCCACCCACCCACCTACCCACCTATCCATTTAAAAAAAATTCAAATGCCCCAAAAACAAACTTAATCAAAAAAAAAATAATCACAGCCTTTTCACCAAAAAAAGCATGTCCATATCTGTAATCTAACAGTTTTGTCTTTAATGGTTAAAAGTGCTAATTTGATTCCTTGAGAAATAAAACAAAAATAGATGACAGCTGAAGAGGTTTAACAAAGGGGGTATGAATCAATGTTCAACACACCCTGAGGCCATATCTCAGTAGCTGCAAAGATGCTACTTAAAAATATTTACATGCATGCACATAAGTTTAATGAGAATTTGTGTATGAATGTGTATGTGTCTATGTATGTCTGCTAACGTGTCTACATCTTACACCTGGCTCTTAGTGATTGAAGTATGTGAGTTCTTTCACATTGACATTGAAGTACCATAATCTCTGCATATGTACAAGTAGTGGAAAGGGTCACCAGTGTGATCAGAGGAACAGGTAGACTGAAAAATGGGGTCTTTCTCCTCAAGGAAAACAAGGAAACAAAGATTCACTGTAGTTTCAAAGTATGTATGTAAAAAAAGAGTGCTAGTTGCACCTAATTATTTTTTCAAAAATTCATTTTCCTGAGTAATACTTTTAATTATTGTAACAGACAATAGGCTGACATTTTGCCACTGAATACTGGGCCAAACCCTGACAACTGTTATTACTATAAATCATCTTCAATTATTTTACAATTCTATTATGATTGCTAAAAACACAGGGCTCATAAAAAGTCAAGCCAGTCATTATCTACCATCTATCTTCGCCAAAACACTGAAATCTACGCATGGAAATCCTCTACACTAATAAAAACAAATGACTAAAATACATATTTAAAATGAATATAAAAAAATTGCATTTGAGGTCCTGAAGACCTTCCCTGGTAGAGTCTTGTATTAACATTTAACCGGCAGTGTAATAATTAATATTTTATCTTGCTTAAAACAAAAGGTAAAAAAAAAAAAAGATTGGGTGGTGGGTATTGGAGAGAGTTCTCATCCCAAACTATTTACTTAAGCTGGCCACCAAAACCTTTACCTGAAGCTTTGGCTCGTGGGGGTTTTGGTTCCTGAGCTAGCCGGCTCGCCAACGTCAGCTAACAGACTAGTATACCCTGAGAATTCCGGCACGGGAGTCCGTGTTATTCGGTGGTCAACCTCTCCAACTCCGACCTGGGGGTCAGCACTGTATGCTAGTGGGGTCCGGCGACCGGATTTGAATTGAGAACCAAAGGCCTGGGCAAAGTTCTCAATCTGGTAGGTGGAACGCATTTCCACATCCTTGGATGCCTCCAAGGCTGCAAGATCAGGAGCTGGAGCCAGGGGGTAGACAGAGCTGGTGGAAGAGCTGCTGCCAGTGCCATTCCCACCGCTGGCACCACTGGCTGTGACACTTCCATTCTTCAATTGCTCTTTTTGCCTATTACCATTGGTGAGCTCCTGAGTGGCAAGTGAATAGGGAGGTGTGTGTGACTTGTCCAGCTGCTCTGTGAGCTCTTGAGAGGGGGTAAGCTGCTGATGGGCAGAGGCCTCCAAGCTACTCAGGTGGAAGGCCTGCTGGGAAGAAGGCGAGGCATGTGAGGATGAGGGGGAGCCCACTAGCATGCTGAAGTGAGACTTTGGTAGAACCGACGAGGAGGAAGAAGCTAAAGGAGAGGCGACAGATTGCCCGAAAGTACACTCCAAAGGTGAGGTGGTGTAAATGTGTTTGTCAGGGAAGAGGCTACTGCCGGGGCTGCTACTAGATGACAGCAGGCTCGGGAAGGGGCCACTGGGGCCGAGTGTGAAGCTGCCACCGTGGCTGGTTCTTTCCAGAGTCTGCAGCAAGAACTTGGAGTACTCAGTCATGACCCCACTTTTGTCTCCAGAACCGTTTGAGGAGTTTTCTTCTGCTCCTAGTTCAGGGGTGGCGGAAGCAGGATGCAGGTCCACATGATGCTGGTCTGAAAGATCAAAGGTCACATCGTGATGGGAACCATCATGTTTGTGTGAGTAGTGATCCAGCAAGCTCTGCAATACCTCATCTGGGATGCCGGACTTGTCATGCTTGCTGTCAACACTGACCAGAGGGGAAGTGTCCAACAAGGCCAGTGTGGGCTCTCCTAAACCACCCTGGATGACAGTCTGCTGAGGCGGCAGGTGGACTGAGCTATAATCACCTCCACTGCTATTTGCAGCATGCAAGTACCTCCTCTTCTTCAAGAACTGCATGGCATCATCGTAGTTACTGCTGGTCCCCCCCTGCTTTGATCCTGAGGAATTATGGAGGAGTCCCAGACTGTCCATACCTCCCCCACCTGGGAGGTCCATGGACTTAGAAGCCAGGAGCTTTTGATCATGGAGAACTGAACTAGAGCTAGGCTCATCCATTGAGAGCAAGCTCTTGTCTCCTCCTTTGCGTCCACCTTTCTTGAAGACAAGCTTGGGAGTGCGAACGTGCTGGTTCTGCATGCTGGTGTTGGCGAGGGACCCAACACCTGAAGAGGATGTGCCAGAGCCAGTGGGGATGTCAACAGCATAGTCCTGCAGGCCGAGCATCTGTCCAGCCCCAGCTCCTGCAGCAGCTGCCTTTTTCCTGCGCCGTTCTCCCCCCTCCCCAGTATTCCTGGACTTGCCCCTCTTGCGTGGTGGTGCGCTGGCGTTTCCCTGAGTGTGTAAATAGCTGCCTTGTCCCAAGTCCTCATCTCCGAGGTCCAGCATCCCCGGGTCCAGGCCCTTCTTTATGGCTTCTCCACAGGTTCTCTTGTGCTTCAATAAACGATCGGTACGAGAGAAATACTGCAGGTAAAAGAGAGAAACAGAAGGAGTTGGGGGAAAACTTACTAATTTTTTCTTGAATCCAGGCTGGAAAAACAACATATTTTACCACATTTTCAGAGGGGCTACAAATAAGGCGATTCTCACCTGTTGGCAGGTATCACATTTATATGGCTTTTCTCCACTGTGTGTCCGCTTGTGTCGCTCCATGTGGTACTTCTGAATAAAGCGCATGTTACACTGGTCACAGCTGAATGGCTTTTCCCCTGTTTGGAAGATATAGGTTAATTTTTACATGGTTTATTTATATATA
>JBBJLS010000109.1:31677153-31708650 GCA_037577275.1 Bryconaethiops microstoma
TATATCACACACACACACATATATATACACACATACATACATACACACACACTATGGTGCAAAATCTGAAATTCTATGTAAATTACTTGAACCATGTTTAGCTGAGTAGTGCTTTTAAACACTAATATAATAATGTAATGTAATAAAATTAATACAGTAACAAGTAATGTATATCTATGCATTTGCTTTATATTTCCCAGATTTCTCATGAAAGACGAGTATTACATTTTATTTGTCAACAAATACCTCAATTACCTGGTTCAGCTGAACTGATACGTCACTAAATCAAATCAGGAGCCGCTGGTTGAGTTTCACAAATCCATGCAAAGGCTGTAAGCGCCAACGTTGAAACCAAAATTGTGTTCTTCTAAACTGCTCACAAAACTGAGTACTTTTTACAAACAACAAATCTTTATATTTAAAACTGTCTTGTTTGCCTTTATGCTCATGTTAACCTGTTAATTTGCTGGTAGAAAGTCCCTTACTGCTCAGACTTTAAACATTTTGCACAAGAGCCTAAGACCTTTGCACAGTACTGTACATAAAAGGGGGAAGAGGAGCTTGTGCAGCTTGCACAAGCTCCTCACACACAGTACAGAAACAAATGACAAACATTCTTTGTAAAAGATCACAGTACTTGTGTAAATAGCCTTGAGCAGCTTACTGCTTTTATAACAAAAAGATAACATACATGTACGATACTAGGTTGTGAAGTTATATTTGTAAGGAATATTTTACAACAATTTTGTCAAAAAACTGAAATTCTGTTTTTCAGTTCATTAAGGGAGCTCATTAAGTGATGACAAAATGTCAAAACAACAATTTATCCAAAATATCAACCATTGCACTCCACACACATTCCCTAAGCACAGCCTGTTTCTTGAAGATCCCAAAATTGCAAAGAAAACTGTACACCAGTGTGGGACTCACCACTGTGGATCTTCTCATGTCTCTGCAGCAAATACTTCTGGATGAAGCTCATGTTACACTGACTGCACCTGAAAGGCCTCTCACCTGTACAGTCAGAAATGCAAATGGTCCACCGTCCATATTAATGAAATATACCATTAAACATCCCCAAAAATTATGTTTTTATTTGGAAGTAGGACTGCATCAGCCAGGGGCTGGCAGTGAAAATCTCTCACCTGTGTGAATAAGCACGTGTCTTCGCAAATGGTAGGAGCTACGGAAGGCAGCATTACAGTGTTCACATATGTGTGGCTTGGAGCTAGGAGAGAGGGGACCTCCTTCGCCATCCAGCATCAGTGACTGAGCAAAGAAAGAGAGAACAAAAGGAAAACAGTCCATTATCGTAATATAACAGAATTCCCTTCCATATCTACAGAACTCAGACCATGAAAAAAAATGAATGAGAAGAACATGAGCACCTTTGTAGAATCCCCCCGCTTCCTTCTGCCTTTGCCCTCTGGTCCTTCTCCATTTGTCCTCCTTCCTCTTCTATGAGTGGAGTCTTTTGGCTCTTTCCCTAATCTTCCAGGGAACTGCTGTCAATTGGGGAGGGGGGGAATTAAGTTTGATGAGGACATGATAAATGCACTAGCACAAATTCCACAACACAAACACTATGAACACATAAAAAAATGTAAAAAAAAAAAAACAGTACGTGTACAAACAGACAAATCATGCATAGCGAGAAACAAATTCACAAAACCTATAAAACAGCACTCAACTGCTGGAGAGACACACACAAAATTAGCAAAAGTACAATGACCGCCCAATCCGCTACCCTTCAAAGCTTACATGGCTAAGGCTGAGATCATGTAGAAGCATGTTCTGGTGGTTGCTAGATGAAATGTCCAGCATATCTGTACTCTTTGTTCCAGCTAATGGGCTTGTTCCATATAGTGGGAGACGGTAGTCAAGTTCACTCATCTTCTCCTGCTTTATGCCCATGCTGTGGAGAAATCCACCGCCATGTTCTGGTGAATCCCTCTCCTTCTTCAGGATCATCTCCTGGGGCAGGTCTGTCACCACGGGCTGGGAGGTGAGCCGTGTAAAGCTGGTGACTGGAGGTAAATGGCTGAACATGATCATGCTGGTGGGAAAGTTGGGGTCCATGCCACCATTACGCAGAAACTCATTGCCTAGCTTGTCCTGAATAATACTCATGCTTGGTTCCTCAAGAGGGCAAACTTCATTCAGCTTAGAAGATGGGATATGCTGTAACGGCATAAAACAATTGTTAATTCTGCATTCCAAAAAAAAAAAAAAGCATTAACATGACCAATTACTATTAAACAACATTCAAAGATGTCATGGGAAAGATGCTTAACATATCTGGACCGGTTCTAGTCTGACAAGGCATTCTGGAACCAGTGTTTAAGTGCTAGATTAATTGGGTTTTACCAAACAAAAATGCAACAACACTGGGAAAGTGACTGCTGGTCTTGGAAATAAAGTGTTTGCATTTGGTACTCACACCAGTAGGCTGCTGTAGTATAATGAAAATGTGCTTCTTGTTCTAAATTACTTTCAGCGCAAGTTTAAAAGTTTGGTGTTTGGGTCACCACAGATCACTGAAATCAAGGTCTTAAATTAAAGTGGTGAACATTACTCTCTACAGGTCTTTTAAGGTTAGAGCCTACCTCAGACAGCCACGATCCACCTCTACTTACTAGACAAGTCACTGAAACCAGTACAGAACACTTACAAAAAAATCAGATACAGAAAAGATAGAAAATATACCATGTGTGTTTTATGCAGTGCCTTTGGATAAACTACACAACTGGTTAGCCAGGTAGCATTTAATCCCAAACTGTGATTTAACTTTAGTGGTGTGGCTCTGTTTTTTCAGATCAAATCAACTAACCGGTTCATTGTCCTGTTCGTCCATTAACTGATTTCCAGCTCTCCTCCTATTGTGGCGAGGCTGAAATTAGCAAGTGAGAACCAAACAGCTAATCTGGTTAGCTGTGTTGAAAGGCTAGCTCTCAATGTTAGCATTACCATTAAATTTAGCTTCCCTATCGACCTTTCCATAACTAATGAAGAGCACACATCCTAGCTGATATCGAGAGTAAATGAACATTAACTGGCCTTGTACTCTTAATAGGGTCACAACCAGGTTTGGAGACCGTTGATCAAAAATAGCAATAAAGCCTTTAAATCCAGCCAACGTTAATGAACAAATAAATCACCATTTGAATTACTACCCAGCCAGCTGAGTGGGTGAACTGGTAGCTCATTTTGTTATCTAATGCATCAGTACAACAGCCTAGTATTTACCAAATGCAAACAATATCACAAAACTCTCGAAATAAAGGAAAAAAGAAAGAAAAAGAGGAGAAATGCTAGTAGCTAACGGTTTCCCTGGGCCTAGCTAGCTAATAATCAAACATGGAGGCATCTCTCTCTCACCAGGGCTCGCCAAAAACATTGTCCAGACGCTGTGGCTGCATTAGCATGCAGCACATTAACCAGGCTGCTCGGCTAACTGGCCGTGTAATGTGTGCTGAGACTAACTAGCAACAAAGCTAACCAACTAGCAAGCTAGCTCGTTTGACTCTCAATGAAAAGAGGCTACGGCTAGCGTTAGCAACAGCAAGCTAATTATGGCTTGTTTTCGCCAAATTGCTGCATTGCAAAAGCCACTATCCTGGTTTACGTTAGCCTGCTTTCTGGAGGGCTGCTTTTATAAGAAAACGTCATAGAGTGGGCACATAAATAAGCAGCAAAGCAAAACGAAAATCAGATCAATTCTTTTACGATTTAAATGGGAGCTAAATGAGTGAAAAACACATTTCTGTGCGGGTCAGGTTCAGCTCGGAGCGAATTTGATCGTTTATTTGACAAGTGGTTGGTCTGATGGTGTTCCAGGACGGTATTTTCAAGTGGGGTCTCCACTCAGCATCCCTGAGCCCCCCCATTAAAGACTGAGTGGAAAACAAAGCTGCAACATCTCTCGGGCTGCAGCCGCGCGAGCGCCTCTGATCTCCATTGTGACGCGGTTTCGAATCTCCCCAACGTTCGATCTCAAGCGCATTAATTAAGTATGCAGGTGAGGGTACCTGAGCATGTCCACGCCTGATCCGCTTCGTCCGAATGAAGACCCCCGCTCGCTCCTCTCAGCCTTTCACTGCCAAAACATTGTTCTCTCGCAGCTGTTGCCCTATTCCATCTTGTCTCGACGCGGGGAATTATGGGTCCACCACGACGGGTCGTGAGAAGAGTCACAGACGAGTCGTGGTCAGGACACCAGTGAATCAGGGACACCCTCTGATCCAGGACTGACTATTTTTTTGGCCCAGAATAGAGTCGTTGTTGTTGATTATCATGCAGAACTAATATCCTGGATTATAAACAGTTTCCTGGATTAAGCCTCTTGTTATTGTTGTTGCTGTTTGTTTGTTATTTCATGCATTTCATTTTTTTTTTCTTTTTTTTTTAAATGTTTGTGTGTTGTTAACAGCCCATTCTGCTGCTCATTGTTAGAAGGACACAAAAGGCTCACATCTGTGTCACACCGATTACACCATAGATCCAAGACATATTAATTCATTCATAAACTAAACTAAAATATAAATGTTTATATTTTATATGTTGTCACTGTGGAATATTATGCAGAGCCGCTATCCCATGAAGGTCACAGAAGTTATGCAAAAATCTAAATATCTGGAGCAGTTTACAATTGCATGGTTTATTAAACAATAAAGAAGTGAAGAAGAAACTTGTATCCACTAAATGTGTTTTAAAGTACCATGTACAAGTGAAGTGCCGGTTTCCTGGATTAAGTCTCATCTCTTACTATTTATTACTATGTATTACTATATTTCAATGTCAGTGGACAAATACCATCTTTTTTTAGCCTAGTATTAGACTTCATCTGGGCCTGGCAATCTGGCCTGTGGCATTCATGTCTACCTTTCCAAATCATGATTGTTTGGATTTCACCCGACTCACCAGAACAAGTCACAGCACATTCATTTTATACAGTGTGTCCAGCAATACAAATAACCTGCTCACACACACAGCTATAGTTGCCCACTTTCGCACTATAACTTGGGAACCAACAGCCACCCCTCATTTATTGTGACATCAGGGCCATCCAGACTCCAGCACATGCATACACGCCACAATTACTTAATTAAAACTGATTAATTAAAATAATTCATTAAAAAAAATATTAAATTGACATCTTTGGTGAATTGGTTTAGAAACCAGTAATATGAACATTTAGAGAGTTTTAGGAGGACATTATAAAGCCTTGTTGGCAAGCTAAAGATTCTCCTCAAGCAGAGCTATTAGCTCACAAGTTGCTTTTTTGTGCATCACTGAAACCTGCACCAACAGAATGTAACTGATGCATGCATGTTTGTAGCTGTTTGAACAAATCAGCGCACAGTTAGCAGGCTAACAGCCTCCTCAAGTAATATTCAGAGTTTGACTTCTGAGAATTCCCTGTAAATTAGCATACAAATGTCTCAAATGCCCATGTTACTATAGAACTGACCTTTGTAGTATTAAACACCACTGTCCCTTTTTATTGTTTGGCCTTTAAAAGTCTACTAGATTAATTGTTGATAACTGTTCGATTAGTTAATTACTTCATCAGTAATAGATTAAAAATGTTTTAGGACAAAACCTTATATCAAAAATGTCATTAAAACAATATCTCAGGCATCAGGCAGAATATCCCTAACCATTTCACGTAATAACTTTCAGGGATGAAAATTTCAGAGGCATTCTGATGTCTACCATTATGATTGCTCCATGAACACTGAGTTTCTCTCAAACAAATAATTTCACATAATGAAATGACTTGTAGCTATACACTCTAACCATGCAATTATGCAGAAGTGTAAAAAATGGATTGAATTCAACTTTAATGAAATTTAGAAAGTAGACACCCCTTAATCTGGCAGTTAAAGGGGCACATCCAAGAAAATGTGAACTGTGAGAGTGAACTGTGAGAGTGAACTGTGAGGAGCAAAGTGCCTGAATTACTCAAAGACTGTCTCAGAATCAGCCAACTCTTATCAGAAGGTGGGACCTCCTCAAAGAAGAGCACATAGAGATAAGTAACAATGGGAGGTGTAAAAGCTCACCAAACTGTTGCTCTGCTGACACAGTAAAACCTGATTTTGAGTATTGGTGCATTATTTCAATTTGTTTGCATGCAAAGTCAATAAAATTTAAGTTTAATAATGTAGGAGCTTCCCAAAGGTAGGAGATATTTCCTTGGTTTTCTGGCTCCTCCTTTTACTAAGTGGACTGTTACACAGTAGATTATTACAGGCCTAAATTCAATTTAGACCCATTTCACGGTTTGGTCCAATCATTAGCCTTTAGGCTTGGTATCATTTTAATGTTTAATGTAGCATGAATAGCATGCAGCAGTCAATCTCAAGCCTTTTGTTTAATCCATCCAGCGATGCTATATGCTGACTGGCCAACAAAAGAGAAAATGTGTGTTCTCTATAAATAATCGATCCATATTTATGTTACATAAAATTTCATGTACCTTTCTATAATCCATTACATGTTTCTGTGTGAATGACATATTTAAACAACTTTCTTTAAAAACTGACCACTGGTCACCATATATATTTAGCTTCTCTGATTAAGTGTGCTGTTCTAGGATCAGGTTTCATCAGTTCATATGATTGTATTGAGTGACAGTTTCTAGATCTACATTCTTAACCCATTCAAATGCAGCTAAATTTAGTGTAATAGGGAAAGTGCCATAGAATTTTTAAAATTATGCTATTCTGGATAGCTATACTTTTCATCTAGTAGTGCACTGAAAATGGTAATTAGTATATTTTACTACAAAGTTGTAACCATGTGTACTTATTTTATATGTTAGTATAATGTTACAAAGTTATTTTTTATAAAGTTTGTATATTTTTATTTAAAACAATTGAATATTTTATGCAAAGAATAAAAATCTTCAAAGGAAATGATGTACACTTTACTTAAAATGTATTTACTTTAAAATTAGGTTACAGGTTTCTCAAATACTTAAAATCAAACCCAACATGTTACACTTTAGTGTTAGAATTAGATTTTGGGGGTTTTTTGGGTTTTTTTTGTCATTTTCATAATTTTATTCAGAAGCATATATGATAAATTAAGTGATAATAAAACTCACCTTTTAGCTATATGGATGCATCAGTTTGATGTTTTACTTCATGTTTGTGCTCAGGCAATCTCAGAGGATCCAGAAATTCAAAACTTAAGACATAGACATTAAAGGACTAATTTGAAAAGTCCCTAAACACTGCACATGTGTATTTTGCATTGGACCCAGCTCTCTTTGTGGAGTTCTCCAGTTCTCCAGGCGAGTGCACCTTTTGGACAGCAGATGGCAACACTAGATCTCGGGTCCCGGGCCCAACTTCCACCAAATCCCTATCAGCTACTAAGATACCGGATTGGTTTGCAAGCGCACATGTACAGCCTCCCTCTCTTTTCAACATAAGCATCACGACTGCTGCAGTTGCTGCGTGCTTTGGGGTGGGTTAGTTATTACAACTGCATGCTGGAGGTCTCCACGTGCTAAACGGGGCCACCAGGCTGCATGGATGGGAATCTAGAAGAGAAACCCATTCATGCAATAAAAGAGTTTTGTCCTGCTGCTAGTGTTTCTACTACATCTTAGAGTTACGCGGGAGACTGAAGGGCAAGAAGATGATGGTGGTATGAAGTTCTGGATCCGGGGACGCGCTTACAGTTTGGAAAGCCACTCGGACCGACCTCTCGTCAGATTTCACTATCTATGGATTTCTATTCTGAGACCCTTCCAGGAAGACGTAAAGTGCTCGCGATCGATCCACCTCCCATGGAGCCCAGCCGAGGCGCGTGACCCATGCTGTGCGTAAAGGGGAGCGTCCCGCGGTAAACTTCGGCAATACTTGTGCGCGCGCTCTGCCCGCTCGACCATGTCTGCGATCAGAAGGAAATTTGGCGACGACTACCAGGTGGTCAACACCGGAGGGGGCTCCTCTTTCCCGGCGCCCGCCAAGAGGAAGCGGCAGCGCTTCGTGGAGAAGAACGGCCGGTGCAACGTGCAACATGGAAACTTGGGCGGGGAGACCAGCCGCTACCTGTCCGACCTCTTCACCACGCTGGTGGACCTGAAGTGGCGCTGGAACCTGCTCATCTTCCTGCTCACCTACACCGTGGCGTGGCTCATCATGGCCTCCATGTGGTGGGTGATCGCCTACATCAGGGGGGACCTCGGCCGTGGCCACGACGAGTCTTACACCCCCTGCGTGGCCAATGTGTACAACTTCCCCTCCGCCTTCCTCTTCTTCATCGAGACTGAGGCCACCATCGGATACGGCTACCGCTACATCACAGAGAAGTGTCCCGAGGGCATCATCCTCTTCCTCTTCCAGTCTTTGCTTGGCTCCATCGTGGACGCCTTCCTCATCGGCTGCATGTTCATCAAGATGTCGCAACCCAAGAAGCGCGCCGAGACGCTCATGTTCAGTCAGGACGCGGTCATCTCCCAGCGGGACGGGAAACTCTGCCTCATGTTCCGCGTGGGCAATCTGAGGAACAGCCACATGGTGTCTGCTCAGATCAGGTGCAAACTCATCAAGGTAGGCTCCACTCTGCCCTGCAGTCTGTGGATTTTACACAGTGTGGAGCGCACAAAATGTTAGAAATAAACCCTGAGCCATATATACATATATACAAATATATTGTGGGCTTGTGTTCCAAAATAAATTAAATAATCAAAAACACACATAAATGCATATCTTTACCTATTACAGATGCATATATTGTGGTTTGGTTACTAGTTGGAACACATTTAGATTACTGCTGTGTAATAAAACCATGAAGACTTGGGAAAGCACACCTTTAAAAATGGGTCCTCCACAAAAAAATGATACAAATGTTTTCTTGGTTATTTGCATTTTTACACAGTTCTTCTCCATGATGGAAAATCTGTCAAATGGCTCTCCAAAGCAGTTTCACAGCCCTGGTCATGGAGACACACCGCACTGCACATTTGAGTGCTTTTCCTACTTTAACACGCCTACTCAGTAAGGGATTGTTACTGAGCTGATGAGTTAGATCAGGTGTGTTAGGAGCTGTGAAAGCACTCAGATCTGCTGGGCAGTGTGTGTTCAGTACCTGTAGTTGGGAAGCACTGCTCTAAAGAACATTTTAAAATGGTTTTAGCACAGTAAAGGCTTACACTTGAATTATGAGTCAAAGAAACCTTTTAAGCACTATTCAGAGCCCTTTTTGTAAAGAGCGTATTTTCTCCCTTCAGCAACACCAATATATTGATATCCTTCAATAGTAGTTCAAGGGTTCTTTAGTGAAGACAGTGATTATAAATAGAACCTAATGGTTCGTCTCCATTATTGAGAACCTCTTGTATTTTGTTCCTTTCAAAGTAGTTCAATAGCACCAAAAAGAGTTCCACTATTCGCATGAGTCAGAATCCTTTTTGCTAAAAGTTTAACCCCTAAAGTGCAGAGAAATATTCCTAAATTCAATCAGCATTATTCTCATTATTATTGGGATTTTTTGTGTGAGTGATGAATGAGCACCAAAGTGTGGGTAATGATGTGTGTCCAGCTTCTCTCCCTCTCTCTAAAAGAACATGGGAACTGATTTCACCAGCATGTTCAAGAAAAGTTATCTGTCAGTAGGATATTACTGATTATTAAATGTAACAGTTAGATGAAATTATTGGTGTTGAGTTGTAAATGTTTCTTTATAGTAACAGAAAAGGTTATTTAACAATAGTGGAAATGTTTTTGTGCTCAACCAGGGTGGTTACCTCTCCAAAATCTGACTCAGTCTAAGAGGAAAGTAACAGTATTGTATACCCTCAATTTCAGTGATTTCAGTAATATCACCACTGAACAGAGAAAGGAACAGGACAGCAGAACTATGTCCTGGCCACGTTTATTGATCTTCAAGAGCTCATGGTCGACTACAAGGTTAAACGTTACATGATTGCCACTTAACTGGATTATACTAAACTAAAGGAAGTTTAGGAACAGGCACTCATTTCCTAAGTGCTCATGGTTTGCCCTTAAAGACAAAGATAAAGGAGGAACTGAATTGAACATATCCTCAGAAGCATTGCATGACAGTTCGTGTATCTCTGACATGGGGCAGATTTTTGCTTCTGTTCCTGGCTAGCTGTCAGAAAATGCTGAAGGGGTTTGTGTGTAAAAGCCAAGTATGTGGATCATTGCACCTTTGAAATGTAGCCTAGAGACAGAGGCTGAGTGAAAGAGAGAAAAAGACTTAACAGTGAGGCTCTCTGTCCAAGGTCACTCACACTCGTGGTGACACTGCACGCATTGCTGAGGACCAAACATGAATAATTTCGTTTCTAAAAAAAAATATATATATATATATATATCTTTGATATTTGTTAAAATGTCACAGGATGGCATTTAATATTCATGAGCAGATAATAAAATAAATAAAAGCTTGTGCTATTTACACACATTTGGAATAACTGAGTTTTATTTATCACCGCCTCTGGCCTTTTCTTTCTGCTCTGCTCTCAGATTAATTTTCTATGAGGCGGAGCTGCATGAACGTTTCTCAGAGTGATCTGTTACCAGAGCTTCCTTTTATCAGAAGAATGCAGCACAAGTTTGGACTGAAATATTCTCTGTGATATACTTTGGTGGCTTCTTAATCGTCTTTTCGGCGGAGAGCGTGACGAAGTTAGAGCCGGAGAGAAGGAACGAGAGGCGAAACTGGATTAGAGGAACATAAGAGGAGAGTGTGAGGAGAGAAGAAAGATGAGTAAAGACATGAAGGGCAGACGTGATCACAGCGAGGAGGACTAGAACATTCCGATTGTGTGTGTGTGTGTGTGTGTGAGGGAGAGAGAGAGAGGTAGGGGGAGGGCTATACCCCAGAGTTTGAGAAAAGGAGTAATTGATTGACAGCTGATGTCTCGCCTTGTGCTGAGAGGACTACGTGTGAGCAGGCGCATTGCGGAGAGGCTCTTTTCTCTTACTATCTTTGTCTCTCTGTGTGTGTCTCTCTCACTCTCTCACTCTCTCTCTTTCCCCATCTGGTGTAGTCCAGCACAGAGCAATAGATAGAGAAAACGTCCAGAGAACAAGCATCCACAGCAGCAGCAGCACATCTCTCCTTCAGTGTGCGGAGTAAGCACTCTGTCCCACATCAGAGATTTACACCCGCACAACCCAGCTCTTTTAACACTTACGCCGGCTGAGCTATGGCAGAGGTGGAAACAAACTGTACACTGCTCAGATTAGAGTCAAGATTTAGTTGAGCCACCATGGCAGTCAGTCAGTCCTCAGTTAATCTGTTTCATTAGCAGACATAGTTGTATATTAACTATATATATAACTGTATATGCACCCTCCCCGTGACATCTGTAATAAAACCTCTGAAGAGAAGTCTAACATTAGCAGTCACTAAAATCTTTGTTCCCAAGAGGCAATTTCATCAGCAAATACAGTTTTACATTAACCACAAAATACATTAACCCCAAAAAAAGAAAAAACGAAGTTGATCTTAAGCAGACCGCCTTGCATTAATGGCTGACTTCAGAGCAGGGGTCACCTCTTCTGCCTTCTTGCAGAATGCAGTTTGACTCTTAATCTGGTACACCTGCACTCTTAAAAAAATGGGCTCTTTGGAACAATGCCACAGATCTCCTTCCTTAAAAAGACATTTTAGACTAAAACTACAATGCAATGTGTTATTTGTCATGTTATGAATTATTCAGTGGTGCTGCTCTTGATCCCACAGCCTCAATTGTTTAATACAATTTTATATTGTTTTCATTCATCATTGTTCTCTCATAATTGTTCTCTCATAATACTAAAATGGGGAATTCCTGTAGTATCTAATTTTATTAACTAGTAATAAATGCAACCAAGCTAGCATTAGTGAACCTCCTACCTACTGAGCAAAATGGCCAAAACAACAATTTGTCTTTGTTTATCACACATTGGACAGCAGTTTTTACCCTTTCAGGAATTATAAAAGAAGAAGAAAAGAGGTTTGGCTCACCAAAAAACACTTGTCAAACCATTTGTAGTTTTAAAACACATGATTCGAAGGAGGTTTTGTACTCTTTAAAATAGAAAAGCTCTGCTGTAGGACGTGAATAGGCATGTTTAAGATGTAATGATAGTCAAGCTTTTCATTGTGACCAAATTGTCCTGTTAAAGAATAATTCCAGGACATTCAAAGAACCCATTTTTTAAATGAGATATGTGAGTGTGAAGAATCTTTAAGTAAGTGAGGTATTTAATACAAGGCCATACCCTGGAGAGGGAGTTTTTTCCCCGACCCTCCTGAATTCTATACCAATGTTCTAGAGTTCCATTGTTAGCTAAAAAAAGTGCCTGATGGTAATGGTTTCAAATCATAATTGTAATATCAAACATAATATTAAAGGATACAATTACAGCTTACAAGTACAATTATTACAATTAAAGCTTTTTCTCAAAAGGATCTCTTGAAATGTGCTCCAATCTGTTACTCTCCTTATAAGATCTTGATCACTTGGGTCAGATGTTAAATCAGGGCTGAAGCTGAACTCTGTAGAACAATAGACCACTGGGAGGGCTGGTGACCACTAGCATAGAGCTTAAACTTACCTTGTAGTTGATTGCATGGGTGTAGTTTGTTTGATTAAGAGTGACACAACCTTCTCAGCATCTCACTGTTTTTTTTTACAGTATACAGAATTTGGCTATCAAACGCATGTCCTGCAGTTTTAAAATTGAGCAATTATTAATTCATTATCCTCCTTCAAAGCATTTTCAAGACAGACACTAGTGCAAAAAAACACATGTTAATTTTTTTAGGAACAAAAGCCTTTACAAAAGTCTAGGACTAAAAGAGTCCTGACTTTGTAAAATGTTCTTTTACAAAAAACTGTAAAAAAAATTTTAAAACAAAAAGAAGTTATGGTTAGGTTTAGTATAAAAACTGACTTCACAAGAGAAGAAACTATTAATTTAACAAGATTTTATTCCTAGTCATTTTGGGCCATCTTTATTGATCTGTCATGTTGTCATGAAAAGCTGTAAAAAATAATCTGCAAATTTGCATGCACAATGTGTTTAACTGTTCAGTTTAGCATATTAGAAACAAATAAAATATGATGTACTATAAATTTATATATACACCAATCAGCCATAACCTGCCTGCCTATTGTGTAACCCGCCTTGTGCTGCCAAAACAGCCCTGACTCGTCAAGGGATTGATTCTGTAAGACCTCTGAAGGTGCACTGTGGTATCTGTCACCAAGACATTAGCAGCAGATCCTGTAAGTTGCGAGGTGGTGATTTCATGAATGGGACTAATTTGTCCAGCACATCCCAGAGATGTTTGATCAGATTGAGGTCTGGGAATTTTGGAGGCCAAGTCAAAACCCTGAACTCTTTGTCATGCTCCTCAAACAATTCCTGAACAATGTTTGCAGTGTGACAGGATGAATTATCCTGCTGAAACAGACTACTGCCATTAGAGAATACCGTTGCAGTGAAGGGGTGTATTTGGTCTGCAGAAATGTTTAGGTAGGTGATAGGTGTCCACATGAACCGAAGATTTCACCGAAAAACATTGCCTAGAAAATCACACTGCCTCTACCAGCTTACCCTCTTGCCGTAGTGCATCCTGGTTCTTTTCTTACAGGTAAGTGAGCCACACATATCAGGCCATGCAAAGGATGTAAATGTGATTCTTCAGGCCAGGCCACCTTCTTCCATTTCTTCTTGGTCCTGGGCTGATGCATACATGCAAGTTGTACTTCAGGCGGTAGACAGGGGTCAGCAGGAATACTCAGGTCTGTGGCAGTGCAGTGCCTTATGCAGCAAGCTGTGACACACCGTGTTTGGACACCTTTCTACTTTTTAAGTAATTAATTCCACAGCTCTTTTGTGGGATAGGGCTAGACATAAAGCACATATGTTGTCCTCTGTTTGTTGTAACCTGCACTCTGTTGAATGTTGTATGTTGCTATATGTTGCAGCGTGGTCCATGGAGAAACATTGTCTCATCTCACTTTGTACGTGTACACTGCTGCTGATGACAGTAAAGTAACTTTGAACATTGAATCTTGAACATAAAGGACATGTTAAATGGAGGTTGTTATATAATACATAAACATAGATTTGACCCAACTTCCTGACAGTGTACAAATACAAACTTTGTGTGTGTGCATGTGTGTGTGTGTGTGTGTATGTGTGTGTATGTGTGCATGCTCATGGGTTTGTGAAGAAAGCAGTGAAATACAGCATGAAAATGGGAGCTTCATGGTCAGCATAGCAGGGCTTTAATGCTGCATCTCCTGTGTGCTGGATCAGACAGGCCAGTGCCTCCAACGCTGCCATTATTAAACATCACCTGAGACTCCACACTGGGAACAAGGATCGCAGGCCTAAACATCAGCATTTTTGTTAAACACCCCCACCTTTCCTGCTCCTCTTCTCCTCACATCACCTCCCAGTTCAGGGTAACCAAGACCTCAGGGCTGTCTCAAGTCACTCTGTGAGCTTTCTTTCAGAAGAACAGTGTGAAATGTGCCAGCCAGGCTTTAGACAACCATTTGTGTTCTCTCTAAAGAGAAGAATGGTCCAAAAATGAAGCAGTCCAGAGGAATTTTTGCATGATTTCTGTTGAGAATATGAGGCAATTAAAGTGTTTATTGGTTTTAAAAAGCCCTGGATTTATGTGTAACCTTTTTTATTATTAGGGCTTTTCACCTTTTCATTTGAAGTGACAGAACTAGGCAGAAGTACAGTAATCAAAGTCAAGTTAACTGTGATTTGCAGGTGTAGAACCACAGGAACTCAATCATTCTGACAGTAATAATCAGAGGTGACAGCAGTTTTTGTGTCTCCAAGGGATGATCTCCACTTTGTATCTCTGTGGGTGTTTAGTATTTACAATTTTTTGCTTCTGGCGCAATCATCTGTTGAAAATTGTGCTTGTCTGTCTGTGTGACCCGCTTATGTACTTGTGTGAGTGTGCATGTGTATATGTAAGTGTACATTCTTTGAAAGCAGAGAGAGTGACGTGTGGGAACGGCTTCTATCCTGTGAAAAGTCTCACCCCTTGCTCTGGGTACGCCACCGTGAGAGGAGCTCAGTCTGTTCACCATCTGGAGCCGGCAGCACAGGCAGCCAGCTCACAGCCACTCTCCAGCCAGCCCCTTATGTTCATATGCAAAATACATGAGCATTTATTGGACAAACTAACAAAGGAATCCATCCATCCACTCATACAGTTTATAAACTGGCTTTACACTCCATGTAGTAGTAACTCCAGCATGCAAAGTTTCAGTGCGTGTCTCTCTAGTAGTGTTTTCCTTGTTTTGATGCAAGCTCTTATGCAATCTGGCTCTGAAGAACCAGTGCTGTACGTGGGCTGTAAACAGTGTCCTGCAGGTTGGTGGCAGGGATAGTGTGTAAAGTGTATTTTTTAAAAGTAATTGTATCTTTTTGTAATGCCATATTCTCATTTGTCATCTTCTGTTTTGCCGCCTCCATTAGAAAAAGAATCATGACTGTTCGTTGTACAAAAAACACACATAAACGTTATAAGTGGATTTAAATAATAAAAATACTAGAAACATGTTGGATAAAGGCCTTTTAGATTTTTAGATGGGCTGATAGACTTTATCACATGCACAAAAAATAACCAGGGGGCATTGGATTAAAAAAATGAAAAAAATGCATGGTAAAACATTTTAGTTTTATGTTAAAACTCCAGCAACATTTTCAATAAAAAAGCAAGATAGAATATTATAAAACACTGGACAGCACAAGCTGGGCATATAGCCTTATATTCTAAACATGTTTGCTTGACATCCCTCTGGCCAAAGCGTCCAGCCTGCTGAGCTGAACTATGACAATACACTATGAGAGGCTTAAAATGGAGATTATCTTAGTAACCCTAGACATATAGAGCTACAGATATTTTTGTGAATCAGATTTCCACCACCAGAGAGCTCGCATTTATGGGGGGAGATGGTTTGATTACAGTATGCCTGGCTTGCTAGGTTAGCTTTTTCTTATTAGTTGGCTTCTGCTTGTTAGCTTCTTCTTTTTAATTTGCTTTTACTCATTAGCTAGCCTCTGCTTATTAATTAACTTTAGCCATTAGTTTGCTTTTACTCATTAAGTAGCTTCTATTCATAGCTTATGGTCTTTATTTAGCTTCTGCATGCTGGTCAGTTCTCGTTGTTTAATTAGCTTCTGCATGTTAGTTAACTTCCACTCTTCAGTTAGCTTCCACTTGTTAGTTAGCTTCTGCTTATTAGTTAGCTTCTGCTCTTTAGTTAGCTTCCATGTTTTAGTAGTAGCTCAGACTTGAACAGAGTGAGGAACACACAGTTTGATAAGATCTGCTGAAACGACAAACAACATTTGTCTTGCAATTAGTGATCTTAAAGTTGACGCAATCTTTACCCATGATTAGGAACCAGTTTACATAAAAAGCGTTGAAATCCTGATGACCTGTATGATCCTGTGCAAAAGTCTTGATATTTAAAAATTATAAAATATGTAAAGCTGTTCATCTAGTCAGTATGAATTTGTTTGAAAAAAAAGATAATATTACTATACATTGTGATTTTATATTTGTCAGTGTGTTTGATGAACCATTCCCAAACCTGCTGATAAAATGTAACAAATCCATGCAATGATTGGAGGGCACCACCAAAAAGTCTTTTTGTATTTTTCTAACCAATATATTTAAAGTCTAATTTTTAACCATTAAAGTTGTTGGTGAATTGGTGCATGAATGGGTGGTGCTGAATTGCTGTAGCCAGAATAAGGAGGCATATTCAAAACTGTTAATTTTGTGACATCACAAATCCTGACTATAATATTGTGTAGCTCTAGTACTGTGAATGTACACATTATAACGTTATTCATAGGTCCCACTTTTAACATGCATGTACTTTGCCCATAAGCCAAACATTAACCTAATTAGAAAGCAATGAATAATTTGGGTTCTCTGGGGCTTTAATGAAAAAACCCACAGACCTTTACTTTAGAGTTCTCCATACATAATGGTATCTCTGTCGCGCTGTTTGAGTGAGGAGAAGTTTCTTCAGGATGTCTGGAGTGACAGCCAAGACTGGCTGTAAAGCAGATGGTGGGATGTTGCCAGCTCTAATCCGAACTACAGAATGCTCATCATTTCAGCATGTTATATGGATTTTTAACAAAAATCTTTATGGTTAGTTAACAAAACCAGACAAGCTTGCTCATTTGCAGCTGCTGAGGCAAAACACTTTTCCACTCCTGGGGGACATGAACTGACACTTTTATTTGTTATTTTTGCCTTCACTTGAAGAGTTAATGCATCACTTCAGAGCATTTTCTGTAAGCTCTTCAGTTCTACATTATCTTACATGCTCTCTCTCTATATTACTCTGTTTCTTTCCCTCTTTTTCTGTCTGTCTTTCTTTCTCTCTCAGTCTCTTTTACTCTAACACTGTCCTTTTCTTACTCTACTTTTTACACACTGTCAAACTATGGTTCTCTGATGTCTTTCTTTTTCTTTCTCTATCTCTCATTATGTTTTTGTTCTCTTTCGCTTTTTCGCACCTTCATTTTAGTAGAATGGTGCCTTATTGGCATGAATGTTACATTATTGCCAAAAGGATTCAGACTCTAAGCAAAAGCCAGACCACTTTTTCATTTATTAAGCTATCCATTTTTCAGCACAAGGAAAAAAAGCAGAAAATATATATTTAACAAAATTTCACAAAATCCTTAACAACTAAATAGAGTTTCCTTTTAGTGCAGCTACACATCCTTTTCGACCTGACACAAGTTTTCTTCTCAGAATGGACAGAGTTTCTATTAATTTTATCAGATCTGAAGAAAAAAGTGGAGTTTGATTTTCTTCTCTCTCAGAAATGTGAAGATGATCATTTTTTCCCTGTACATTTTAATCATTCCAGTTTTGGAATACTTGTTTTTTTTCATGTATTTTTATTTGACTTCATATTATCTTCAATTTAATCTTATCAAAAATATCTCCTTTAGCCATTTTAGATTACATGAGAGGGAAATGTGAAAGGCAGCTAAGGTGTATTTAGGTAGCTGCTTATGTGAATGTCAGTGTCTCTTTTTTACCATTTTCTCCCCAGTGTAGTCATGTCTAATTCCACCTGCCAGCTGTTAGTCCCCATAATCACACAGTACTACCAAAGCTGGCAGGTTGAAGGCTAGCACTTTCCTCATCAGATAAGAGGCACCCATGCTGGCCAAAATCAAGATGAGTGATGGGGGAGCTGGCTAAAGCTACCCACCCACTCCCAGCCAAAATCAAAAATTGAACTCCTGATGATAGGGACAACCCTTTTTGTGTCACTTAGGAGTTGATGATGTCATTGAGAGCAGCTTTGGGAGAAAGATATGTTTCTCCCAAAACTGTTGATTTTAAAATTGAAAGAATGGAAGAGTTAAAGTATATGATCAGACATTTTTTTAGTTGTTGTGTTTGCTGTGTAATTGTCTTTTAAATATACATGTGTAAATACATATATTGCTTTTTTCCCGACATATTGAATTACTTATTTGCACTCACAGGACTAAGCTTGTATAATCAGGCTGCTCCTCTTTTCTAGTAGGGCAGTTTTTCGGTGCAGTAGAAATCTCTCTCTTTTAGTCACTCTAACTTTCTCTCTGTCTCTCTCTCTCTTCTTTCCTTTCTCTCTGTAGTCTCGTCAGACGCCTGAGGGAGAGTTTCTTCCTCTGGACCAGAGAGAGTTGGACGTTGGTTTTGGGACGGGCGCCGATCAGCTCTTCCTCGTCTCGCCTCTCACCATCTGCCATGAGATAAATCCCAAAAGCCCCTTCTTCGACCTCTCCCAGCGCTCTCTCATGAGCGAGCAGTTTGAAATTGTTGTCATTCTAGAGGGCATCGTAGAAACCACAGGTTAATGTCACACTGAGATTAAAAGACCCGCGTGTGGATCAGGACTCTATGTCACTGACAAGCAAAAAGACATAACCATGAACACATTTGCATTTGACCACTCATCCATGAGTTATTGTAGAAGAACATGATTTAAACAACAGTTTTGTAATGAACCAAAAAACGGGAAATGTTGTGTGGCTTCTCCTAGCTGTCAGGAAGCAAATGTGTTGTTTTACATTTACATTTGCATTTGCATATTTGGCAGAATATTACGGCAGTCTTGCAAATGACAACAGCAGTGGCTGAAATTTGACTTATTTTTTCATATCTCTGAGGATTTTAGTTAAAATATGAATTATTTGTTTCACATTTTAGCCAGGATTGCTTATAGAATGAAGAACAGTACTGGGTAACCAATGAGATATACCACATATACTAGTCTAAAGGCACAGCAGGAGTGTTTTAGATTGCTGGTTGTACTGGAGCACACTCTAAATCATGAGTCACCAATTTTATCCACAAAGGGTTTGCGTGGCTACAGGTTTTCATTCTAACCAAGCAGAAACTCAGCTAATATAAATCACTAACTGTTTGAAAACTGAGACCAGCTGATTAAACAAGTGGAAGTGGAACCAAGGTGGAAAAAGTGGAACCATGGTATGCTTCTGCTTGATTACAGTGAAAACCTACAGCAACAATGGCCCTTTGTGGATACTATTGAAGATGCCTGCTCTAAATTAGGGAGGGCACAGCTTTTTGCTTGTTAGTCACTGAAAATTAACAATCTTCATTAAAACACAAAGAGAGCCAGGAACAGGCACAATGAAAAGCCCTCAATGAAAAGTGCCAAAGTACTGATGTGGCTCCTGAAACAGTCATAGTTATTTTGCACACATGACTATATTTCCCCATTCTTCTCACTGTTCTACTTCAATGTTAAAAAATTAAGCTGTACATCTGAGACAAAAAACACGTCAGTTGTATGATTGTTAGATAACGCAAGCTTGCCTTTGATGGCCCTTTTTATTTGAAAATGAAATACAGTATTACTGGTGCATTAAATTAAATTGCACTACACAAGTTGCTTACTTAACTAATGCCTTTTGATTTAGTTGTATAAATGCATTTGGTATATCATAAGTGGTAAGCCTCTAATAGCATTACCCATTAACATAAGTGTTGCAATTGCTGTTAAATGTGGAAAAACATTAATATCCTGTTAAATAAAGGGTTCTTTAGTATAGAATATTTATTTGGGTGCATAAATGATTCTTTGTATTAGTAAATGGTTGTACTATATAATGGAAAATCTGTTACAAGTAGTTATTCAGAAAACCACTTTTTAGTCTTTTAATCTTTTCCACATTTTAAAATGGGATATATAGCACCACAAAAGGTTGCACTAGTGAAATAACTTTTTGCTACATAAAACCAGACATATGTTAGAAGTGTACAAAATATGGACCCTTCAAATTCCTTCAAATAACACCCTGCAGTTTCTCTTTGTTTCACTCTCTGTTCCTCAAAGGAATGACCTGCCAGGCTCGTACTTCTTACACTGAGGACGAGGTTTTGTGGGGTCACCGCTTCCTGCCTGTAATGTCTCTGGAAGAGGGCTTCTTCAGGGTTGACTACTCACAGTTTCACAGCACCTTTGAGGTACCTACACCCCCCTATAGCGTCAAAGAACAAGAAGAGACTTCCTGCCTGCCTTCCCCAGCCCCTCCCCTCACTCCCACCCTAGGTGACTCCAGGACCAGCCGGAGGGAGCGAATCTTCTCCCTGGACGGTGTCCCACAGGAAGAGCCCACCTCCAGGTTGCCCAGCAAGCTCCAGCGCATGAGCTCCAGAAATGGCAAAGAGGTCTTGAAAGCCAGCAGTGGTCCAGGTACACAGCAGGCCAATGAGAAAGCATCAAGCACTGGTGACCTGCCGCTGAGGGTCCAGCGCCTGGGCTCCTTTGCCAGCCCAGAAGAACCAGGGGGGAACCAGCAGCTCCAGCTGAAGCATCTGAAGATGGGCTCTGAGGCACACACCCAATCAGCAGGGGAATTAGAGCACCACAGACTGACTCCACTGCCCCCACCTATTCCAGGGCCAAATCTAAACCCCCTCCCCATGGCCGGCAGCCGGCCAGAGGACAATCTGCCCGCCAAACTGCGCAGGATGAACGTAGACCGCTGATGCACAAGCCAGAATACTGTTGACTTCTAGCCATGGACTCAAGACTCAGAAAGCATAGAGGCTTAAGGAGTTTAGAGCTTGTCCTAAAGCACGAGTTTAATAAGTACCTAAACAGGACTATACTGTGTTTCTTTAAATCCATGGTTCCTCATCCTAGTCCTAGAGTATCCTTGCCTAGTGCTATCAATAAAAGTTAATACCACAGTGTTCTACAAATACACAATTTAAATTTGCATTTATAAAGTTAATAAATTCATGCTTTCTACCCTATACATTAATGCTTTCTACCCTATAAATGAACATATTTAGAAATGTTTTTATCATTTATTTATATTGTGCCATGAGAAAGAATACTTTGTTCTTGGGGGAAATGAGGACATTCACTTGTATCTCTTAGCTCTTAATGGAATTTATGAAAAGCATCTGTCAAATTTACTTCAGAGTACTTACCATTTATTTAAACTTACTATGCCGGGCAAAGGTACTTCAGGACCAGATTTAGGAACCATTGTTTTAAACAATTACACTAAGGAAACAGCCATGTCTTGCACTGCTTTTTTAAGAATTCTTTGCCGGTGACCCTGGCACCCTAAGTTTTCTGTTTGAATTCTTAAGCTTCACATTTTACAGAACTGAGACAACATGGGCACCTTTATTATTGCAGTACAAAAATGTGTATGTCACACTATTCTGTGTATTAATTTACTCTTAATTGATCAAACTGAATCATACTGTCTTTTATTTATGACTATAATATACTACCCTATACCTTTAGAAATGACTTATTTAGAAGTATGCATTTTTGTATGTAAAGGCTTGTCATGTGTAATTGTCTTTAATAAGAGGTTATTTAAATGTCCATATAACTGTGCTACTGACAGGTTGTTAGTCTGAAGATGTGAATTATACCTAGCAGACCTCATAAGGCAATCATATGGACTTTGAAACGCTTATAGTTTTTGCAATATAGAACTGCAATATAGAATGCAGGACACTGGCACAATGTAAACTGGATATATGCATTCGCTTCTACATGGAATTCATTTGAATAATATTTTCATCTATTTAAAGATTCTAATAAATTATTTGGGAAGTGCTAATTTTATGTTGAGTTAATTGACACCCACCACTTGTTATGTGTACATTGGCTTGTTATACTTAAACATGACATATGAGGCAGGTGTCATCAGCATATAGGACCAGCATGTGGACATCAAACAGCTATTGTTCATTACAAATGCTGTGACAAGCCCTTGGCTCTCACTTCAGGCCATGAAAGGAGGTGAAAGAAATTCAGTTTGCATCCAGCAGGGCCTCAATCATGTTGGCATTTACCATGCAGAACACAACTTCATTATTCTTAATTGCAACCATAAAATAGGAATTCTTCTGGCATCCTTCATTACAAGAGCAGTTTAGTATGTTTTGGCCAGAGCTGATAAGTATGACTCTTACTGTCCTCTGACATATACTGAGCACATCAGCGATTCTGACTCGGGACATTTTTTCATGCAAGTGCAGAGGCGAAGTCACCATAACTCAGTAAGAGATGTAATAAATCCATTCCATGTAGCCCTCCAGGAGTTGTTTTGCCATGGATGTACATTCATCAGCCTTCAAACAAGTATTCAAGCATTCCGATGGCATCTTTGTTGTTTTCCATGCTAGGAGTGACATCTTTGCAACTGTAATTTCCTCTTATGATACTACGGTAGCAGGGAACATAAAACACGACCACCATGCAGAGCATAAAAAAATGTTCAGAGGGTGGTCATAAATCGAGAACATGCTGACCCGCAACTGTGAACCAGCAGATGAGTTAAAGAGAGCTTTCTTTTTATGGAGGGGTGGGGTGAAGCTAACCATGGCATGAAGGACA
The DNA here is from genome assembly GCA_037577275.1 of Bryconaethiops microstoma. Lineage (NCBI taxonomy): Eukaryota > Metazoa > Chordata > Actinopteri > Characiformes > Alestidae > Bryconaethiops > Bryconaethiops microstoma. The sequence continues at coordinate 31,700,093 of JBBJLS010000109.1, forward strand.
AGGTTATTTCCCTGCATTTAAAGGCCTATCTGAGACATCATATCGATTTCTTCATGTCGTCATATGGCCCAGGATAAATGTTACATCTGAATAATCTTGGCTTGTCTACCGCATTGCCTCAGTGATGCAGCAGCGCAGCAATGCGCTCAGAGAAATGCATGCAGGAGAAAGTGTGGAGTTATGAGCAGACTACATAAAAAACAGGGGTGGGAACCTGAGGACCAAGTCAGACAGAGTGTGCCTATTGAACATATTCATGAAACCTGGCAATCGGCTGCTGAGCTGAGTCGGTTGTGTATAAATGGCAAATACACAAACTGTATAGCAGCACTGGAATTCTCTAAATTCCAAATGGAATAAAGAACAAGAAGTCTTCCTGGACTCAGCTGTCTGTGTAGCAGACATTGCAATCTATTGCCGTGTACTATTTTCAGGAGACTGCAGTGTCTGAAATCGATTTCCAGTAAGAAACTGAAACCTTCTAGGTATACCCCTTAAATCCTAGCCTTATTATTCCATTATTAATCTTAAACCTTATTATTTAGTATCTATTGCAAAGCTTATTAATAAGTTAGTTCTTAGAGCAACAGACTTTCAGAAGGTGTTTTTCCATTCAACATTCAAAAAACTGTAACGTCCATGCCCCTGGCTGTTCTGGTACCCAGAGTGTTAAGCCTGTGCCTTCTCCCTTCTTACCCTCCTGTTTGGCTTCTTCAAATTTGTTCCACCTGCTCCTTGTTTTCCTTGTTTGTTTTTTTTAAGTCTCAATTTGGAATGCATTCTCCATTTACTGTTGTGTTCAGAGTGCTGCTCTGACTGTTATTGGATCACTACAGGAGCTCTACAGGCTAACAGCCTACACTGAACTGCATCCACCCTGTCATAAGTCAGAGCTACGAGTTTGTCATCTCATCTCCCTTTGTTATTTTTCCCAGGATTTTTATTGAAGACATTAGTAACATCTCATGTAAGTATGTCTACTCTGCTTTACTCCCAGAACAATCATGACAAAAACAAGAACTGACTCAAACAGGAACCAACATCATTTGTGGTTCTGGTACTAGTTTAATTATAACCGACTTCATACTAACCATACTAACAACTAACAATTTAATTATTTTTTTAGTCATTTTATGCCAGTCTAAATTCCTAATTTAGCTAATTAGCTTACTTTGCTCACTAATTATCTGTACTTGCAGACATGAAACAATATAATGCACTCTTCTGCACACACACACAGGTGTCAACATTTACACAAACTAGCTAATTATAAGGACAGTTTCATAGGGAGATTTTCTCAACATCAGGAATGAACCCTTTTTTATTGAAAAGGGTTCATTTCAGTCATAGACACATTTTGAGGTATAGTACAGGAGTAGCCTGTTGAATTATGTCCATAGTAAAATAAGTGCTACAGTATATTTTGCGCTGAAACAGCATTTACTGCACTTATGACATTCTCAAATGCAGAGGTGAACAGTAAACAGTTTTTTTTTAAATTTGCATTTATACAGCTTTTTGGCCCAAACATGACTTTTCTACCATTAACCCATGGTCAGTCCATAGTCAGCGAAACAAAAGCATGTTTTTGAACAGATTTCAGCAAACCTATTAAACTGGTGAACTCATTACTTATTCACACTGATAAAGTTATCACCTTCACAGATGTACGTAAACTGAATGACAAATGTTTGTTGATGTGGAAAGACGTCCATTTTTATCAAGTCAGTTCTAGGCATGACTTTTTTTCATTGTATAGTTTACAGGGTTAAAAAGGATGTGCGCATGATTGCATGCTGTAGTAGTGCACTGGTGCACTGATACTATCACATTCGAGACACTTCAATTGGTAAGGTCAAGTCCTTGCCTCATGTATAGCATGCAGAAAATGCCCACAGTCATGATTTCCATGCTGTTTACATCGGATGCCCAGACGCTCATAAATATATAATGAACCCCAAACATCCAGGATCAAAAACATTGGTAAACTAGCCCATGAAGGCATTTTTTTTAAACAGGCAGGAGATGGTGGGTGTGAGGCTGTTTGTGGCGTACAACAAAGCCGGGATCTGTGTTTACCTGCATTCATCACTTTCTCTCCAGGCACGACAGATGTTGAGGGAGAAGGTGTCACGCACAGTGTTGTTTTTCTTCCTCAGACTGGCAATAACAGCAGGAGGGATGCACAAATAGTTCTTTGTTTACATTGAACAATAAAACAAAATTGATAAAAAATGGCAAGAGAATAAAATATAATCTCTTAATATTCAGTTTGTTTTAAATCACCTTTAGTGCAATTTGATTAGCATTCTTTATGAAATGATTTAATTCATGATTAAGTTTCATCAAGATTTGATTAGATTATTTTTGATAGGATTCAGAATAATTATTTAAAAATGATTAGTATTTTATTATTTAAAAATGAATTATTTTTAAATAGTGAAGACTTCCACCATATATAGAAGTTTACACTTTATAATTTATATTGTATATATTTCTTTAATGCTTTAATCTGCTTAATATAAGAAAGATAAGACATTTCCACACTCATAGAATAGTATTTTAGCTCTATCAAGGTGATTCAATGCAAAATGTAAGGAAGCCAAGAGACTCAGCAGCTCTAGTAAATAGTGATGGTGTGAGCGACCTGTAATATTTGCCAGAGGATGTCATTTGGGCTACATTGAATTTTATTAGAATTGATTATAATAGATTCAGTTGAATTGCCACCTTCTTATCAACATATTTTTCACCTTGTTTGTGACATGAATGTGGTCTACTGGAAAGTGCATGATAAGTTTTCGTCCTGCATAGAAATTAATGTAAATTGCCTTTCTAGTGCCCTTTCTGCCATCTAGACTCACTCTGCTGTGGTGTGTCAGAGGATGCAGCACATAAAAGCACTGACTTGCAGCATAGAAAGTATTAGCAGTGATATCAGGTTTGAGTCCCACCTGGCCATGAACAAAATTTCCATCAAAGATTTTCTTGGCAGCTCAACTGCAAAAATGTGGAGGCTGCCCATCAATCTGGCCTCCTTTACTCACTGGAAGTGCTATATGCCGGCTTCAGACAGTGGATCAAAGTGAGATCAAGGAGAACAGAGAGATTTCTGAAGGATGTGAATAAGAAATAGAGTAGTTTTGTGTTAGAAGTTGCATGAGAAGCATGGTATAATTTGACATTATTTCACATCCATTAGCTCAAACATGGAACATGGAGAAAAAAGTAGATGACAAACCTATGAAACAGTAGCACGTCTGTGGTTGTGTGCTGTTTGGGCACCTCTGGTCAAATACATACACATCCACTATATAGCAAACACTTACGCACATTGTAATGCACAATTCATGCCCACTTGCTGAATTTATCATAATGGAAAAAATAAAATAAAACAAAATGTGGTCTTTGCAAAAACTTTAGAACATTTTATTTTATTAGGTGACATTTAATTTGTTCTTAATTTGTTTCCTGAAAAGTATTTTGTGGACAGTCACGGCCAAAAGAGAATTTTTGAGAGTGACACAAATATTGGTTTCTAGAAAGTTTGCTGATTCCGTGTTTTTAGATCTTTTTGTCAGATGTTTCTGTGGTGAACTACAAGTATTTCATAAGTTTCAAAGGCTTTAATTAACAATTACATCATGTTTATGCAAAGAGTCAATATTTGCAATGTTGGTCCTTCATAGAATTTCCCACTTGTGGGACTAATAAAGGTTTATCTTATCTTATCTTATCTTATCTTATCTTATCTTATCTTATCTTATCTTATCTTCTTTTTCAAGACCTCTGCAATTTGCCCTGGCATGCTGTCAGTCAACTTCTGGGCCAAATCTTACCTGATGGAAACCCATTCTTGCATAGTCATTGCTTGGAGTTTGTTAGAACTTATGGGTTTTTGTTTGTCCACTCGCCTTTATAAATGACCACAAGTTTCCTGGCCACGGACCCAAAATTTCAATGTTTTGTTCCCTGAGCCACTTAGTTGTTCCACCATGCTGAAAAAGGCTTTGCTGCCCTTCTTGATACCAGGCCATCCTCACCTCACTGTGCGTGCAGATGCACTCACACCAGTCTGCTGCCATTCCTGAACAAGCTCTGCACTGGTGGTGCCTTGATCCCACAGCTGAATCACCTGGTGCTGGCTGAACTGTCTTGGCTGACCTGAAGCCTTCTTTACAAAAACTGAACCTCTCTGCTTGAAGTTCTTGATGACCCAGTAAATTACTGATTTAGGGGCAATCTTACTAGCACCAATATCCTTGCCTGTGAAGCCCTTTTCATGCAAAGCAATGATGACTGCACATGTTTCCATGCAGGTAACCATGGTTTACTGAGGAAAAGCAATGATTTCAAGTACCACCTTCCTTTTAAAGCATCCAGCCTGCTAACTCAATCAGCATGACATAGTGATCTCCAGGCTTGCCAACTCTCTCGCCTGTGTGTTAATGAGAGGATCACTGAAATGATGTCAGCAGGTCCTTTTGTGTCAGGACTGAAATACAGTGCAAAAGGGTTTTTTGGGATTGCGTAAGTTCGTTCATTCTTTTCTGTAACCGCTTTATCCTTGGGTTATGGGTACCTGGAGCCTATTCTGGGGTCTAAGGGGCAAAGGCCGGGAATCACCCTGAGCTGGGTTGTAAAGGAAATGTAAATTCATTCTGTTTATAACTGTAATTATGTAACAGCATTTAAATATCATAGCAAGATAGCAATAGCAATAATATTGCTAATTTTTGACCAAATATTTGTTACCATATACATGATGCAAGTATCAATCATACATATCAAATCTGCTGTGAAGTCCTTCTGACTCACCCTCACTGTGTCAGGGCCGACCAATCATCATGTGCTAATCTTGTTCCAGTGTTATGTCCAACAGGAAGTTTGTAAATCATTACATTCAGCTGAGCCGCCATGCCAGAGCCAAGGCCGAAGGAGAAACCTAATTAAACAGGCAGCTACTATTGAAATAAATGCCTGCTGTCACGTCAACTGGATAAAATTGAGCTTGATGTGAAAGAAGAGAAAAATGAGCCATCACAGCCTGAAAATACAGGCCATCGTAAAGCAGCCTGAGATCTATTTTCAGTCATTCCACCAACTATCTAGTCTGGGGAAAAAACTTTCATTTGTCATTTTTCATACAGGCTTCGCCAAAGCCACGTATCACTGCTGAGCCTAGAATAGTGTATCAGCAAATAATATCTGGACAGCTTTGGTCTTACAGTGGATCCTTTGTATTGATGGATGTTGTAAGGAGTGAGAGGTGAGGGCTGATAAATTGTATAGCAGCAGACAGACTACTAATCGGTAATGGTCTACATAGTATACTTGTATGGTATTTTTTTCTCCAGTATTTTATAGATTTTCATCACAATACAGCCATCAGAAAGCAAACAATAAAACCAATTAACAAAATGGCAACACATAGCACCACAATAAAAAGTAGCATCATGGATGAACATAGCACATAAAATATTCTGGAACAGGGGGTAGAATGGAAAGAGGAATATGAAAACAAAAATAAAAACAAAGGGAGACAGTCTTTAACAACATGCCCACTCTGGGGTCGGCCAGAAGGATTCCAGACTAAGGCAAGACACCCTCTTTGTATGATGTCCGACACGTAAAGGCCATCAATGGAACACTCATCGACCCTCAAGATTGTATTCAGTAACTGCATTGCTTTAAATCTCTCTAAGCCATTTGTTTACATTAGGAGGTTTAGGGTTGATTCACTACAATAAAATACACCTTCTGATACATCTACCACTAGAGTGGTAGTAGCCTAGTGCGTAAAACACTTGCCTGTGAACCTGATGACTACAAAGTCACAGGTTTGAATGCCACTTTCTACAATCATGTCCTTGAGCAAGACACTTAACCCTCAGTTGCTCCAGGGGGACTGTTCCTGTAACTAATAATTGTAAGTCGCTCTGGATAAGAATGTCAGCCAAATGCCCCCTTTACCTTCTTGTCGAATTCTTCTTGCCAAAGGTTACACAGAAATTTTTTGTTCTACATATTTTTTTCTTACTAAAACAAAGAGCAGGCTCCATGTACATACATACAGTATATATTGTAGCACCACCTAGCAGAAGTGGACACAGACTCAGAGATGAAGGGTCAGTTGTAAACCACCCTGGGACGGGGTCGGTGAAGTTTTATTGAATCTTGTGAGTGGGGAGAGGCGGACTGCAGGATCCGGTGCAGAAGCAGTGTTCGTGGCTCTGCAGAGGGGCTGAGGTGCTCTTTGGGAATCAGTGTAAGGGTGAAGGTGGTGTGGTTGCGGGGAATCCTCCCCAAAAAAGTCACCGGCGTCCGGGCATGGAGCAGGGTGCGTCTTTGGGACTGGAGCCTAGAGTTGTTTGGGAGGAAAGGGTTAATCATGGCTTTCTTTTCTCTTCTCTCATTCTTTTCCTCTTGTCTCCCTTGGCAGCCCCTTATATAGGGTGCCTGATCCTCATTCATGTTAACCACTAAGGAGCTACCTGTGCACCTCCGCAGGCTTCCCCCACATGGCCTCAGCTGTTCAAAACAAAGGTTTCTAAAGGTGTGTGTTGCAGCGTGTGTTTTGACAGCGGCGTGTCTTGGCTGCTTCAGCACCCTGAATAGCACTGGCTTCGGAGCGCTCGCAAAAGGCTGGGGCGAGATATCTGGCCCTGCGCCACAGTACCCCCCCTCAGCTCCGGAGCTGGGCACTGAAGGAGCCCAGCCCACAAGGCATAAGAAGGCATCGGGAGAAGACATCCACATCACCATCACCAGCCGGGCTGATGCTGCACCGAGAATGAGAAGTCCTGGAGGGCCAAAAACCACTGGGTGATCCGGTTGTTGTTGTTGGCCTCTGTGGCCATCCATTTAGGGGAGTGTGGTCCATGACGAGCATGAACAGCCTTCCAACCAGAAAATATTGCAGCTCGATCACAGCCCACTTGATGGCCAGGGCTTCTCGTTCAATGGCAGCAGGTCTCCACAGACGTGAGCTTTCTACTTACATAAAGAATTGGATGCTCCTCGCCCTTGAACTCCTGGGACAAGACCACCCCAGGCCTGACTGGATACTGCCAGTGACCATGGGAGGTGGTGAGGGTGCCAGGGCCACCTGCCAGTACCCTTTGCTGAGGTCCAAGGTGGACACAAACCACGCACAGCCTAACCGGTCAACTTGGGGTATGGGATAGCCATCAAATTCAGATATTTGATTCAACTTTCGGAAGTCATTACAAAGGCAGAGGCTACCGTCAGGCTTGAGCACCACGACTATAGGACTGGACCAGGGGCTGTTGGATTGTACAATGCCATCTCACAGCATTTTATCCACCTCAGTCTGAATTGGGACTTGGTAGGGCCGCTGCCTGATGATCACACCTGGGGCTGTTTTATTGTTGTGCTGCACGAGATGCATTCGTCCCGGTGTGGTCGAAAACACATCGGCGAACTGACTGCTTAACTCGCAGAGGTCCTGTAATCGGGACGGGGAGAGGTCCTCCATGATATGGGGCACCAGCGATGTAGTGCTGGGCACATTAACATGTTATTATTGCATTAATGCATTATTTAATTAACGCTGACAATTATTTTATCGTGCGTTAACACTGTTTTTTTTTAATTACTCTTGTTTTGAAAGTTCGTTTTTCTGTGCTCGACTGCTTCACCTCACTTTAACAGGGACACTCACTCCTGAACATACTGACTGCTTCTGCTGCTCCCTGATAAAAGAAAAATGTTTCTGATGGTACCTGTTCAGAAAAAAAAAGAAAACAGACTTATAAGTGTTAACTTGCTGTTGCATGGAAGGTGCCTGTTATAATGTTCTGATCGTGCCTCTGGACCATGGTCGCTGTTCTGATTATTAATGCTGCCTTGTTAAAAAATACTACTGTAGCGCAAATCAACAGTAGAGTTTATCAATTCATGCTACCTTTCCGAAAAATACTACCTTGAAGCTTATTCAGTTTATACAGTCAGTTTATAACACTGGTAATGGTGAGAAATAGGCAAATAATATGCTCTGTGTCTCGGCTGTTTTTCTGAGGGGGTGGGGATCATAATGGTTATAAAGCTATAATGGTTCTGCCCCCCATGCTCTGGACTCTGAGGGTAACTTGTTTGTCTATAACAGACTAGATTAAACGTGAATGCCCACAGTGGCAAATAGCTTTGGTTTTATATTTGATTTTATTACATTATTGTTTAGGTTGAGAGAAATATTTCAACTGCAACTGCTGTTAAAAAGCACCTTATTTGTTTAAAGTGCTTGCAAACCAAATGTTCTTGCACTTTTGTTCGTATAGCAGTACTTCAAAAATAAGTGTGAGAATCTCAGAAAACAACGGAATTAAACATGATTAAAAATTTTAATCGTTGCCCAGCATTAATATATATGTATACATATTAATGCTGTTTGTATATATATATATAATACTGTGCAAAGTCTTAGGTACCTGGGAAAATTATACTTAAAACCTGTTTACTACTGGACAGTAGTGTTAAATTAGTGTTAAAACATTAATATTACAATAAATACAATTAACATTATTACAGTAAAGAGT
>JBBJLS010000109.1:31708750-31726570 GCA_037577275.1 Bryconaethiops microstoma
GTTCAATAATAAGATTATTCCTCAAAAATACAACTTGCCTAATAATTCTGCACTCCCTGTATATATATATATATATACACACACACACACACACACGTATTAGGGGTGTCAAGTGATTAAAAAAGGAATCTAATTACAAGTTCTCTGATTAATTAATTGCACACATTTTTTGCTCTAAAAGTATAAAAGTGTTGCTGGGGGTGGAGACGAAACTTATTTTTAAAAGTCGCCTCCTAATATAATGGTTCCGGTGCCCATGCATACAAGGCATCGCAAGCCTGGGATCAGGGGCATTCCTGGCTCGGACCGCAAGGTTAGCTACTAAATGCTTTGCGTTGAGGTGATATTTTACACATGATGTACTCCGACGATACAAAAATTCCATATTGCATGAATCGCAGATAACGATAATCCTGTCAAGCGTAAGCTTTCCACTCATTGGGCCAGGCAGTGGGTTCTCGTTTTCATTTTACAGATCACCTGTGACCAGAATGAGCCTGGTGCTCAAAGTCACGTGGTGCGATTAATCAGCTTTAATTTTTTGCAACAAGTTATATTTTCTGTGACTAACTGATCAAAATTAACGGGTTATTTCGACTAATACACACACACACACACACACACACACACACACACACACATATATATATATATATATATATATATATATATATGAGATCCCAACCTGCACTAACATTCATTCAGACTGACACTGACCACACAGCGGGAGATGAGGACTGATGATAAAGTATGGTATTGGTGAAAGTCAAATGATTTTTAAGATTTGCAATATGTCAATAATTGCAGTATGTTGCATTTACTTCTCACTTCAGATGAGCGAAATAGAATTGTACAGTATACAAAGTAAAAAAACAAAAAAAAAAAAAACCGATCTCCCTATCTGCAGTCACTTAAAGTGGCATGGGAACTGTGGTAATGGTATTTCTGAACTATACTATGGAAGCCTCTGTCTTACTAGTAATGTAAAAAACAACAACATCTAGTGTAATAATAATAACAATAACAGTCATCTTCACCATCTATATAGCACATATACAAATTCATAAATAAATATCTCAGTAATCAAATGATTTTGAGATTGTATTTGTCCACTGACAGTCATAATACACAATACAATATCAGTAATTAAACAAAACCAAAGATTTAATTACTTCAAATTACGAATAAGCGTGTAAGAAAATATATGGAAAATGTATCTCCTCTTTTTAAATCCGACCCAAGGCTTAACGCATCATCACAAATTGCCATCTCTCTGTCCTGAACACATCACATTTCCATTGTCCCCTGTATTAAAACCCCACCTTGGTTAAGTCCTTGCATCAGCTGTGCCAAGTGGCAAGGCAACATTTTCATGGAAATAGAGTGTAGAGATTGGCATTTACACAGGTAAATGTCAGCCCAAAGACTCTGAAGCGGTTAATAAGAAAGAATGCACACAATCTCCATGGCTCCAGAGAACCTTTTGATGCGATCTGTAATCAGATGGGGAGGGAAGCTGATGGCATATGGCTCTTATTTCTCCCTTTTCCTCTCGTAATGGCACACAACAACTACGGCATTTAGTCTTATTTTTTCGGGCTGACACACTGTCAGAAAGTGTTGTACGTGTAGAGCCAAAGATGTCCCAACCAATAAACCAAACGTAACATCTAAATACATTCTGTCTATTTTGCATAATCCATTCATTTTCTACCCATCCATACCTGTTAAAACATGAATGAGTACTGGAAATTGTGACAGTCAAAGGTTTATTTCCTAAATTTCCTGAATGAGACAGAATTCCTAGGTATAAACATTTCTTATGAAATGTTTTATGTTTTGTATTGTGCAATCTTGTGTATTTGCAGACAGTAAAATAGAAGCGGCTCAGGTAAGGCACAAAGATTCACTTATTTGTTTCTGGTCATTAATTCAATTACTACTGAATTCATGACTTATTTGTTTCTGGTCATGAATTCAATTACTAAATTATTCAATGTGTAAAGTAGAGACAGGGAACAGGCACAATTAACACAACAGGAATGGCAAATTCCTACTTGGTTACTACGTCTCCCCAGATCACAAGACAGTGACCAAGCTTGGAGGGTGAGGGTTAACAAGAGCTTCTTCCATGACACATGACACTAGCCACATAATTTTTTTTCCAGTTGATTCTCCCACAGTGGCACTGAATGATGGAGAGGCAGAGAAACAAGACCACCCTTCCCATCCAATTATGCTCTCAGCTGCAAGAATCAATCTTCATATACTAGGACAAAACCATAAAGCAGTTATAACACTTGGGAGCTTTCAGCAAAAAACAAAAAAACAAAAAGACTGAATACTTAACTATTATTTTTATTATTATTATTATTATTATTATAATAATAACATTTGATTTTATTTGTATTGTAATTGATAGCATTCAAAAATCTATGTAGATGAATTTTCACCTTCAGATCAATGCACCATAATACACTGATGCATTTTTGCATCTCCATCATTCATCTGTCCAATCTACCAACCAACTCCTCCAGTGTCCATATGCCTTTTTTTTTCACCTCCAACCTTACCACTGTCCATTTCCACTCACCCCTGTGCTGTGTGGTGCTGTCATCGGCTGGCAGGTGGAGCTGCCACGCTGAACCCACACACTGAAAGTCCTCAGTCCCAATCATCCCACAGAGTCTCATTCTCTCTGTCACACACACATGCACATGTAGTGACACCTCAGCTTGCTCACTGTGGACACTCTACTCCCACACACACCTTGTCCAGTTCAATAAGGCTCTAGCAGGAGGCTTCAACAGATCTGCAGGGCACTGTGCCCAGGACATTTTCTCAGAAAGCACCGGGGCAAAGCACACTGTAACTATGCAGTGGAACAGGTTATGCAGTTAATGATTCAGAGAAACAGTTATAGCCGTGATTTAAATGCACAAAAAAAAAAAAATCAGCGGATAAAAAAATATATATTTCCATTGTTTTGTATAAATGATGTTACAAATAAATAAATAACTAAATAAAACAAAAACAGTTCAGTGCGCTTGATTCTTTGTTCAAATTATATATCAAGAAAATATACCATGAGAGCTTAATTTACAAATATTTCAACATTTCACTAGCAAACATATCTTCCCACTGAGCAAAGTGGGTAAAGGCTACACCATGCACAACATTAACATAAAGCCATTTACACTTAGAGTAGTGCTTCAGCTTTACTTTCTTAAGAGGGAACATATTCACCACAGCTTGCATAAAGGCAAAATTGGCCAAAGGTTCTCGATAATTGGAAAGTTTGAACTGCTAACAGAACCGATAATGAAGGACAGATGATGCTTGCGCGCTGAACCTGCTAATGTCCCCAATTTGCAATCTCTTTTTGCCCGGAACCCATCAAGTGAAGGTCTACGCTTTTTTAGGACTTTATCAAGCGGTGGCAAACCCAATTTAATTTCACCATTGTGAACGTAATAGCTCCTCACAGACGCTGAGGTTGGGGGATGGGGGTGTAGATGGTGGCAACAGACGAACGTTCTCCAATTGCTGACATCAATTTGAATAGTTCAGCCGCGCAGCGTGCTCTATCAGCACCAAGAAAGACAATGTGTAGAGAGGCCGGGAGGAGCCATTAGCGAAACAGCAGAGAGATAAGGGACACACACACACACACACACACACACACACACACACACACACACACACACATACACATACACACACACATACACACACTTAATGTAATCCCAGCTGAGTGTTGGTATTGAGCAATGACTTTAAAAATGCATGCGATCGATGGGTAAGAAGGTCTGGTAGAAGACAAGTTCACATTCAGAAACATATCAAGGGCTCTGGAAACAGGACCATCTCAAGCAGTGAGAGGAATAGCAATTTTATTTGACATATATGACCTCTTTCCAGTCTGATTCACTGAGCATTATGGGAAAAGAAATTTATATAACCATCAAGTGCTAAATGAAAGCAGCAAGCTCTAAAATCACCACTGAATGAAAGCTACAGTGCTTAAAATATAAGCTATAGGGCCCCTCATCCAGACACAGATAAAGCCTGGTCCCACATATTAATCCTCAGCTGAATTTTACAGAAAGGCCGTTACAGTATGAGGAGAAACTTGAGTGAATAAAACATCAGTTCTGCTGACAAAGAACATATTCCAGATAGTGGCACTGAAAGATGCATGAGTCATTATAAATACATGCAATAATATAGAAAGCCCTCCCATCCACAAGTGAAAATACATGAGTCATTATAAATACATGAAATAATTTCAAAGACCTTCTCCTTATGTGAAAATTATTGCCAGAAAGAGGGAGAGAGATGTCGAAATCACTGTTTTACCAGGGCGGTTCGGAGTATAAGTACAGCAATATGCAAGTCTGAGCAAATTTCAGCATTAGTTAACATAACCTTAAACCTTAAACCTTAAACATAACCTTGGTTCACAAAAGCAGCTACTTTAACATTTAAAAAATGGAAAAACGAAAATCAAGATTAAATTGCACTGATTTTTCCTTCATCAAAAACGTACATTCAGCCCCTAGTCTTATAGTAAAGCTAAGGATACTGCGTGCTTTGATATATTATTACAATATTATCACAATAATGTTACAGCAGTCATACAATGAGATGCTTTATACAGTGTAATATGGCTGTACTGTAAATGTTTTCACAGAATTTAACACTGGGTGCTGTGTGAAACTGTATATCACATTTGCAGGATAATACTGGTTTAACAAAGGGCATTATCATAGAAATGACAGAAATTCTGGACAAAACAAGTGGGGACAGGCTAAGTGGAAAAATGGGAGACCAGTTGAGGAGATTTCTAATTGCCTGGAGTCCACCATGACTAGGATGTTGGTGGCTCAGGTGCCCTACTTAAGTTGCCTGTTTACTGTATTATGACAGATACTACATTCAGTAACATTTTCTTGATGAGAAGATGGGCTTGGTGTTGGCCATGAGGGGCAAGCTTCTCATTGCAACCTTTTTCAGTAGCAAGGTCCTCTGTAAAATGTGACGGATCCATGTGCAAAATAGCTTTATGATCAAATATGGGCAGGGGTCAGAACACTGACCAGTAGCAAAATCATACAAATCAATTTATTAGAATAGGCACAACTCAGAAGAAATGCCCTGGAATTTCACAAGACCTCACAATGAGCAAGGCTGAACTAAAGGGCAAGCTAGTAAATGAATCCATGAATAAGCTGCAAGTGTGAGTGGTTATGAGAAGGCAAAGCCAGGGTGAAGCTGTAGCTGGAGAGAGCTCATGTTGGGAGGGAGAAAACTAAGGCTGAATCTCAAGTAACTACTCCCTAAACAGTGTGCTAAACAAGTTTTGAAATTCTGGCTACAGCCAATTTGCGCATACTTTGTCCGCTATGAAACTGTGCACACTTTTCTAAGGGTGTTTTCACATGTGTTCGTTTTAAATGAAGACTCAGTTCTATATAAGCAGACCAAAAAGTAAGACAATTGATCAGGCAACATCTGATGTTACAAGCAACCCTTGTGACACTTCGGCTCTCACCTGAAGGATAGTATTATATTTAAAAGTGAATTCAGAAATGCATACCTTTGTAATTGTCATACTCCCACTATCAACATCAAAATGGCATTTGTCCTTTTTTGGTTACATTTGTTGTTTCAAATAGTTATAATAACTTGACAATTATGTTCTTCTGTATTAAGTGTCCCAATACAATAGCATGTGGTCTGTCCATGGCAAGCCTAGATGGCTAAAATGCGATGGCAGGTATCAAAGCGAACCTAGAGCACTCTGTATTCACAGTGCACAGGTTGCATGAACCACAATGCAGACTTGTTTGTGTTTACACATGCACAAAAAAGGGTGACTACTTGCTCTCAGTTCATTTTGAGGGCGAAAATGTAAAAAAAAGTCAAGGGGGAATATTTTTTTCTTCTGTTTCACCAATCATCCTCTGGTGATGAAGAGTAATGGATGGTGGTCATCCACTGGCAGGTGTAGCAGGACTGTCATGTGGTCTTGGGGCATGCCCAGAGGCAACGGATGACAATTTCCACTTGCCGAAACTGAGGGTCTGATGGAAAGTGGGCTATAGCAGCTGTCTGGTCATGAGCTGTGGCCGGGGTGAGTCACTGCTGTTTGAAGAATTGAGACCTATTATCAGTGGGAGGTCCTAGTGGCGGATTTTCTGTCACTGGGTCGATCCAGGAGTTACCTGTGTGTGTTGATGGCCATAGAACTCTTTTCCAGGTTTGCCTTCACCATGCTGATGCAGTGCCCCAAACTGCTGCTTAGGGGGCAAGCTTTGAGTACCAGTTAGTGAAAGAGCTGTGTTCAGGTGTAAGAAGGTGCATACTACTCTCTACCATCCCCAGGAAAATGGAAACTGTGAACAATGTTAACCACGCTACCTGACAGAGCAGAGCCACTGATTGGGACACCTACCAGAGCTGTTGCACGATTGCAACTGTATTCCCCATTGCAAAACTGGCCTGTCCCCCTTGCGGATTCTGTTTGGCTTGCTGTCGACCAATACTTTGGGGCATGTGACCTTGTCATAGGTGAAGCCTGTGATATGTTTAAGCAGACCTCAACAGCAGTGAGAATGGGAACAGTGAAGAGGGCTGTTTTTGGACAATCCCCTGGCAAACCCTGGTGAACCTACCCCCTGAGATGGAAACCTGGACATCCGGGGCGGACCGTGAATGGCAGGGGGTGAAAGTCTGTCCTTGGCCCATGATATCTAGACTTGAAGGTTGGCCTGCCTGGGTCCGCCCAGTGGAAGAGGAAGGAGCTCTCCTGCCGGAGCTGCCAGCTTTAAGGTGATCGGAGTGGGCCATCCTCAGGGTAAGGCCAGCTCAGTATCGGGAGGACTTTATTTTGACCAGGCAGTTGACATTGCATTACACTTCCTGCTAACAGTGGGCAAGAAATTAAGAAGTGGGGTGGGAAGAGTGGTCTGTTTAAGATGGCTACCTTGCTTTGTTTGGGAGGGGACCTAGGACAGGTTGTTGTGAAGTTGCTGGTGGCTTGGCAAAAATGGAGAGGAAGAAATTTTCTGGCAGTGGAGGCCTGATGAGAGAGGCACGGTGCAGCGGCAGTTGGCAGCGGCAGTGAACGGAAGCCCAGGCATGTGGCACACTTAAACCCCAATAAATTTAAATTGGTTCACGGTCTGGGTGCAGAGGAATTGCCTTTGGAGTTGAGTTGGGTGTGGGGTCTGAGTGCTTTCCCTTTTCCCAGTGCACTACCATATACAGATGATGGTATTCCCAACTTTTGGGAATGATGGTATTCCCAACACTACCATATACAGATGATGGTATTCCCATCATCAGTTTGGAAACTCCTGATCTTATTATTTTCCTTCCACTATCTTCCATAGAAATATGTTCTTTAGTGAAAGTGACCATTCTGTGAACAGCATGAAATTCTTCTTATGCATTTAACCCTTTGACAGGAACATGCCATCCAGGGAGCTGTGTGTAGGGACATTACCTACCTCAAGGGTACCTCAGGGGTGCCACTAGCCACTAGCAGTCTTGGGATTTGAACCCATGACTTTCTGATCGCAAGACCTAACCACTAGGCCACCAGCCACCCAGACACCATGGATGCATGTAAGACAGACATTTTTTTAAGGCAGCTAAGGTGTGGGTGTGTAGCTACTTGTGTGAATATTAGTTAAAAAGGTAACATTCTGGCATTGGGAGCTATGGAAACAGCTTTTTGTGATGACATAGGTATAACTTATTAGTTTTAAGATTAGCGGTGGAGTACAAAAAAGTAAAGAGAGTACAAATTAGAAATTGATGGATCTGCATTTTATGATTGCATGGCATTATATAAATAATTTATTGATATCCTTTTAAATATATTTGCATGTATATTTCTAAGTGCTCATTTTATGCTTTCAAAACCCTCAGACAACCTTAGTACCCTCTGCAGCACTGAGAAAGGAACAAGCCTTTAGAGAAGAGGAAGTTTCAAGGTGAAGACCAAGTGAATACACCTCCATAGCCCGCAGGCAATAGCCCTGAATTCAAAGCTTCATTATACACATGCCACGTGCCTTTCATGTGGCTGTTTGAAGAGCTGCAACAACTGGCTTCAAAACACAGCAAATGGAATGCCCCACAGGAAACAATATAGGCAGTACCCCAGAGAGCTGCAGGCAGCTGACTGTGGCAGAATTTAAAAAAGACTTTTTTTATTCATCCTCCAGAAGGCTGTTTGGACCAGCATACAAATGCTCAGTGACCAGATAACGACATCATTCATGCATCGTGTAAATACCTTTTACATCCAGCTGAGCCTTGCTTTATTGCTCCACTGCTCTGACATACAGTTGTGCAGAAATGCTGTTAGCAACTCAATATATCTCCCTCTTTTTTCCAAATCTGCCACTTCGTGAGCACTTGACTTTCCCCAGTCTTTTTCAGTTCATCTTATCTTCCCACCATAACCAGAGAGGAGAAATTACATGGCACAAGTTTAAATATAAATGGTCTGTGTCTTCTGTCATTTTTTTCTGATAACAAGCTGTGTGCGTGTATTATGTCCTTAATGAGCAAGCAAATGTTGGCCTACATTACATAAGCAAACAGCACTCTGTCGGCTTACATGAACAGGCTGCTGTTTGCGCAAGCTAGGCAATAATGAATATAGAGACCCATCTGCAGGTAAGCTGCTGGACTGAATTGGAACCACAAGCACAGACACATGAGCACATGAGTAAACACATGTGGACACACGCTAATACACACGCATGCACCACTGCACTTACAGATAAAGACATATTCTCTGTCTAACATCTATTTGCCTGACACAATCAGAAGCCCAACCAGATCTTTAACTGATGTGGCTCATCTTACTTATATTTCTTTTGGATTCAAGTGCCTCTGTTTAATTCCTCTTGTAAACCTGTCCAGAGTGTCAATTATAGTGACTTGGAGTGGTCAGCTTCTTGTATTTGTATCCAGAGTAAGTGATATTATATCTTGCCAGTTCTAGCCAGCCAGTTCATGGATCACGAAATACTAAATGTTTTTTTCTGCTAGTGGCAATGGCAAAGGGCCCATAACTAGCTAGCAAAGTTAATGGTGTCACACCTTAAAGTCATAGTTGTGGGTTGGCATGTCCATCTGAAATTGGAAATAACAAGCTAGATCTGTCAAAAGCAATAATTTCCCAGAAAATATGAGACACTAAGGAACAGGATTTGGCAGCCTAAATGTTAAAATAACTTAATTAAGCTTTCTAGGTTAGTTAATATTGCAGGAGAAGTTTATTAAAGGCTACAAAACAGCTCAATTACATTTTAAATAGTAATTCAGTCAAAGAAGCAGCTGAAGAATGTAACTGAAGATCCTATTTGTCCCATTGAGCTGCTCAACTCTTTTCATTTTTTTAAATAAAGAAAGTTTTTGTCTCCCAAACTAGTGAAGCATTGAATGACGGTTTCACCCTTATTTTAATGACCGAGTAGGACTCTGTATTACCCTGTGCCCTGATACTCTGATACCTCTGATCTAATCTAAATCACAGGAGCTAGAAATCAAAATGGACCTACGAAATTAAGGACCCTGCCCTTAAATGCAATAGGGAAAAAACTGACATGGCTTTGCAAAGGTTTCAAACCTAATTATGACTTTTTACACACACATTCAGTAATGATTCAACAGAGTCTACAGGAGTATACGCGTTGACTTAATGTTCCTGAACAGAAATACTCAGGACATGGTCTCAAGCCTGTTGCATTTTCCTGCTTTAAGCTAGATGTAGATTTTCTGTTATAGAAAGTCCTAAACAAATGAAAAAACATTCTTTGATCAGGGCATTCAGGCACTGTAATAATTACACATTTTCATAGGAATATTAATATTTCATTTTTCATTAATATTTCATTCGTCATCCATGTTGAACATGCTTTTAACACCTTAGGTACACGCTGCAGCTGCTGCTGGCACATGCAACAGTGATTTTAAACATTTAAAACCAAAGCCATCTGTTAAGAGGCTTTGAAGGCACAAGTATGTGAGTCCATTCATTACTGGCCGCAATGAAAGATTAAAAAGTGTTGTGTTTGCTCGTTCATTTCAGGAACAGCCCCAGTCCTGCTGGTCCTAATAAATTATTCACCTAGAGTGAACAACAGAGAGGAAGAGTAACAGTACTGTCGGGTCTTCTTCAACTTCTTGTTGACATTACAAATCTCTGCACGTTTTACCCGTCTTTCCCTCTTAAGAACAGTAAAACACCCACGGCCATTGTCACTTTTAATAATTAAAGTGATCTCTCAGCTAAAGCATCTCATTTATACAATTTACCCCTTTACCTCAACCTTGTCTGTAATAAATCAGACAAGACATGCTCGGTGAATGTTCATCTAGTTACGTTTCTGGAGATAAGAGGTTTTGTTCTGACAGCGATGACATGATGGACACTGAATATGTCTTGGCTGATCAGCTTCGTGTGAGATCAAGGAAAATATGTGTACATTCGATTTTTTGCCCAACTTTAACATTCCAATCAGTAAGAGATCAGAAGAGAAATTGATGTGCAGTCAATGATGTGCATTGTGTTTTAGTGTATTAGCAATTTTAGCGTATCAGGTTCCTCATAGAGACATGTTACTGTACCCTCACTGCATTCTCCTCTTGGCTTGCCTGACAGCCTGGCCCCTTCCCTACTAATACTATTAAACACCCCTGCACTGACATCTTTTATGTATGAAGCATAAGTCCCCTATGAGTTGTCTTCAGTTTAAACAGCTTGTCAGTGTTACCTAAAGTTGCCTTTGAAGCCTTGCCGATGACACGGTAATTGATGTTGAGCAGTCAGGAAAACAGAGATAGTTTCTTTGGGAAATGTTGTACAGCAACTTACTAAAAAGCTCCATGGGGCACACACAGCACCATGCAAACATCTGAGATGATGAGAAAAGGGAGCGAAAGAGATCCCAGAGTGCACATTTTTTGGTTGCCTTAGCTAAGCTTGATGTTTCTCTTAAATCATTTACTGAGTAAGAAATAAAATGAGTACATGTGTATTATGCCTTCAAAGGGTAAACCCACAGTGGGGGTGGAACAGCAGCTGGTTTTAATGATATACTGCCATATACCTGAACGGTAAACAGTAACAGTGCTTTTAATAATTTCCAATTTATTACACATGCAGTGTGCTAAAACAACAGAGGTTTGGTAACACTGTCAGTATAATAAAATGTAGTAAAATGGTTCTGTACAAGCATTTTTCAGTCCTGAGGTCACTTTTTCAAAACAATTTAGCACAACAGCATTCTATGTGGACCAAACTGTGGATCAGTTTTCATTGTTTTGGCATAATCAAGCCACAAAACTGTGTATCTACATTACATTTCTCACATGTTTACAAAAAAATCAATGTTCAAAATCTGAATGTGAAAAATCTGAATGCAATATATATTTGACATGGCATTACTGTAATTGCTATAAATTTTAGATGCTCATATATTTTTTAACTAAATAAATAAATGAAACGTAGGAATTTCTTCCATTTCAGACCTGGTTAGATGTTTGATTTCTGATAATCTTTGGGATGTTTTTAGATAAACATGCAACTGAGCAGACATAAAGAAATTGTGGAAAAAGGGCACAACATGGCCAGGGGAAGGAGAGGAATGTAAATTCCTATATAAATATGCAATTAACCGAAAATGCATTCCAGTATATCCTATGTACAATCTGAAATATATTTACAATATTCATTCATTATCCGAGCTGCTTATCCTTAACCAGGGCTGTGGGGCTCCTGGAGCCCATCCCAGCATTCAAATTGTATTTGATGGAGAAACACCCTGGACAGGTCGCTAGTCCACTGCAGAGCAAATGCATTCAAACACACAAACCCAAAGGCAGCTACAGGGTGTTTTACAGGCCATTCTAGAATATAACTTTTTCACTCTCAAACTATACTGTCTGAAAATGCACACAAGATGGACATTGATGGATTAGTACTTCTCAGGCTGTTACAGAAGATATAAAGTGTAATATGGGATTAAATGAGCTTTTCTTCATCTGTGAAATATTGCTAAGTTAAGAAGTACACTATCCCTCTATGATGCAGAAAAATTAGTCCACGCCTTTATTATTTCCAGACTCGATTATTGTAACAGCCTCTTGTCAGGCTGCTCCAACAAAAATCTAAATAAGCTTCAACTAGTTCAGAATGCGGCAGCTAGAGTCCTTACTGGAACCAGCAAATTTGACCACATTAGCCCAAGATTTTTAAGACTTCATTGGCTTCCGATCAAATTTCGTATTGAGTACAAAATTCTACTAATGCTTATGCCAATGAATGCTTATGTGTATCTACATTACATTTCTTGAATGGCCTCCCACCCGAATACCTCTGTGAACTTATCTCTTATACGAACCTCCACGGTCACTCAGATCTCTGACTACTTGCTTGTCCCTAAAGTTATGAAAGCTTCGGCAGGGGGAAGAGCGTTTTTATACATAGCACCTAAGCTCTGGAATGCTATTCCGATTAGCATTCGGGACTCAGACACCGTTTTTAAGCCAAAGCTGAAAACCTACTTGTTTAGTCAGGCTTTCTGTAATTAATTTTTCCTGTTCGATGAAAGATGTAGAGCTGGGTGGCGGTGGGCACAGAGAATTCAGGTAAAATGGAACACTGGTTCTGTTGTCCCTCCACTCTTCATGTTCACTCAGGTTTGTGACAGTGGAGTGGAGGTACGCCGGTGTCTCAGGACGCTCTTATGCCCGTCATACCCCTCGGTTCCGCCCTTTCTAGCTAGGCTGCTTTAGCAAGATACGCCAGAGTCTTAACTTGCACTGTAAATGTAAATAATTGATGTAAATAATTATCTTAACATTTAAACAGAACTAACTCTCTTCTCTGTTTTCGTGGTCTGAGGGGCCCAGCTGCACACTTGTCCAGCCTGACTGATCACCATGGGACCCCAGGTCACCACCTTCCTGTGCCTGCAATCGCTGGGGCCCTGTGCCAAAATGCCCTTGCCTGGTTTCGACAGCTCCCATCTCCCCACGTGCTCTACCCCTAACAGGGGCAACTGCTGCTTAAAGCTCCAGGGAGATTGTTGCTCCTGATCCTGTTGTTTTATGGACTACAGACTCTGTTTCTCTTCCATCAAATTTACCTCTATGGACATTTAGTGGTTCCAACTCTGTTAGCTGTAGGCAGCCTATTTGTCAATAATCATGTTCATGAAGGCCTACTCTTGTTATTCAACCCCATAATGGCTCTCTTTTCTTTCTCTCTGGGTCGATCTGAGGAGGATTGGTTCCCCTTTTGAGTCTTGGTTCCTCCCGAGGTTTCTTCCTCCAGCTGAGGGAGTTTTTCCTCGCCTCTGTCGCCTTTACGTTAATATTTATGTTACATAATTAGTAAATTATATTTTTGTCTAATTTAGCACAAATATACAAACATTTATTTATTTATTTTTAAATGCTTTATTAGAACAACACAGTACAATACAGCAAATTAAGTCATATAATCATGCAAATTAAATTTATGAAAGACATTTATAAAGCAGCAGACATTTATAAAACAAAACAAAACAAAAACCAAAAACTCAAACAACGTACATCATACAATGAATGCAAGTAATTAATCATACAAAGAGGAAGGCAGATTATCTGTTTACTATTGTGCTGAGGAGGCATAACAGTCTGTCATTTTTTAATTATTCCTAACTAAATTTAAAGATTTATTGAGTGTATCCATTTCTGAGGAAAACAGAGAGAAAGAGGGTTGCAATTTTTGCCATTTTTGCTTATGAACAAAAACATTTGCCTGCAAAACAAAAAAATTCACTATATATTCCAGGGATTTCTTTTCAGGGTTCTCATAATAGAAAAAAATATCTTTGATACTAAGGGAGTAAGCCACATCTAAGTGATCAAATAGGTACTAAGGTCAGCAAGAAATTATTCCATCATTTGACATTCATAGAACAGATGAATCAAGGTTTCATCCATATTCCCCCAAAAAGAACACAAACTCACTATGTCTGCATAGTTGGAAATAAATTTGTTCAATGGATATATTTTGTGGAGGATCTTAAAATAATTTATGTAGGTGAGGAATTGCATCGTAGAACAAAAGAGAGACCCCCAATAGTTCACATTTAGAAATATTTAATCCTAGACCAGAAGCCTTTGAGAAAAGCAATTCAGTAACCAGCAAAAAGAGAAAGGGGGATATTGGGCAGCCTTGTCTGACCCCTCGCTTTATTTCGAACCTTGGTGATGTATTGCAGTTAATGATAACGGAACTGATTATATCTTTATAAAACATTTCAATAATATTAATAAATGAGTCACCAAAACCAAATAATAAGAGTTTACAATAGAAATGAATGTTCAGTGGTAGGCCTTCTAAAAGTCTAGAAAGAGGAGGAGAGCTCAAGATTACACTGAATCAGCATAATCTAGAAGATCAAGCACGAGTCTGATATTGTTTGTAATGTGTCGATTTTTAATAAAGCCAGACTGTGTCTCCAATATTATACCATCAAGACCAGTTTTCAACCTGTTGGCATAAACCAAAGCCAGTATCTTGTAATCAATGGTCAAAAGTGAAATTGGGTGCCAATTATCAATCAAAAGTGTGTCCTTGCTTGGTTTAGGAATCAGGCAGGTGATCCCTTGCTTCATAGTCTAGACATTTCCTTTTTCCTTATGCATTTGTTGTACATGTCTAGCAAAGGAACTTTTATATACTCCCCAAAATGAACATAAAATTCAACTGAAAGTGCCTTGACTTTTTCTTAGAGTATAAAGCTTTCCAAACCTCATCAACAGTAATTTTAGAATCACAGATTGATTGACATCACAAAAGCAAAAAAAAATGCGGAGGATATCTGCCTTTTCCAAGCATGTGCGGGAGGTTCTGCGAAAAATTATTAGCTTGGTTCTCAGAAAAAAATCAGCGTGAGACTGAAATCGCTACAGCTGATTCGCGTAAGTGGGGGTTGCTGCATATATATATTAGGGCATTAACAGAAAAGTCGACTAGTCGACTTCAGAGGCACAAGTCAACGCCCTCTTTGAGAAGTCGACTAGTCGTGTGTTTTTTTTCCTCTGTGCACGCTTGTGTACACAATGCAATCTCTGCCTCTGATTGGCTGATTCGGTGACTTATTGTCTCTTATAATAGTCCCTTCATAAAAAGGGCGGTACCGTTGGCGCGAGGGGAATCTAAGCACAAAACCACTACAAGACGAGAGACACGACAGCAGAGGAGACAGACACACATAAGTGTGGAGATACTTCACTCTAGACCACACAAACAGCAGGCGACCTGCACAATCTGCAAGTCGGTGTTAAAGTACAGTAACAGTACCGGCGTTCTGCACGGCCATCTGAAATGGCACCGCTAGCTAACATGGCTAACGCTATCACTGCAGGGAGTTGTCCAGTCCAGAGGACGCTGAGTGGCTGCGCGGCTTAAGCTGTTCCCACTTTCTGGTGTACACTTAAATTTACCAGAAAATTCAAGGTATCTGCCTTTGTTTTGTTTTGTTTAATTTTCATGTTGACTGTTAATATTACAGAGAACTTTAATAAAAGTTGCTCAATGTTGGGACACCTGTGTTCCACCGCTGTGTCCGCGTGACGTCATCGAATGACTAGTCGACTCGACTTCGACTTTGTTGACGGATAAGTCGACCTGAAAATATCGGAAGTATATACCAATACATATATATATATATACCAGCTCTGTCAACCGAGCAGAGAGTCAAGCACATATCTCAAATATCACATCATATACTGCATGCTACATAAACACTCTAGCACTCACACATGCATAGTTGTTTTTCGTTATGTGTATTGCCAATGAGTGAAGTTCTGTATTATCCAGTTGATCTGCTTGTTTTAAACAGATGCTGAGTGGATTCAGGTAGATGTAGAGCGGTTATGTGCTGTGTGGGAGTGGGCTGGTAATGAAGTCGTCTGTTTTTACTCACTGCCTGAGAGCCCGCACTGACACCTAATGGAGTTAATTGACTTCGTTTGCTGAGCATCCTGAACTGTGTAGGTGAGAATTGCTCTATTTTAGACAAAGAAAAGGTTCTCACTCACTCACTCACTCACTCACTCACTCACTCACTCACTCACTCACTCACTCACACTCACTCACACACACACACACACAAAAGTTTGCATAACTGTAGCCAAATGCCAGTGTGCTACACCTAAACCCAGCCTCACCTTAATTTAAATAAACTATTTTGGCTGTTGTGCTTTTACAACTAAAGGCTACATTTACACTAAAACACAAGAAATAACCAATGGGTGCAATTTCGAAAGGTAGACAAAATGTGTGTTATGGAACTATCACAAGCCAAATAAGGCACATGGATATGTCAAAATGAAATTCTGCAATGAAAACCCAATGGTCATTTTTCAACAAAGCAATTTTATAGTAAAGTCATACGCACGTGCATCATTTTTATTACTTCTTCAAAGCAGCAGTTACACACAGATGCACACTGCTGTTTTTAGTACTTTATATACCTTTTAAACTTATTTAAGCTTCTGTGAAAGTGTGTTATGACCACAAAAGCAGAAAGGCTTCAGAAAAATTATTTTTATTTTTGCCATTACAGGTTTTTACAACAACAAAAACAAAGAAAAGTAGAATTACAGTACAAGAGACCAATTTGATTTAATTTGATTTAATATGTGTGAATGTGTGTTGCCAGTTTCAGGTAAGGTTTGCATATTACATTTCTCAGTAGATTTAGCAAGAGATTTCATTCCTGAATGAAGTATCTGATGTAACAGAGAGCACTTTACAGCACTGTAAAGAAAGTGCAAAGCAGAAAAAGGTGTTTATTATAATTGGTTTAAGGCATGGTTACAAAGAAGTGGTTTTCATGCTTCTGTTTAACCTTTACTTCAAAAATGCAGTTTGACAAGGAGATATAAACAACTCTAAATATGCCTGCATCTCTGCTCAGTCAGTTTTCTATTTTTCAGTGCTTTCAGAATTTAAATGAAGAACAACACATCAAATTTGTAATCATTTTATAACTGCTGACTGACTTACTGACCTGGTAATTACCATTTGACCACTCAGTATGTGACCTCCTGCAGTAAGTAAGAAGGCCACTATGTGAATCCAGCAAGTTGGCAAGGAATTACAATATCTCTATCCAGTCTTTATTGCTGTTGACAGCTTTGTGTAGTCTTTACACTCAGGAGAGGCTCAGGGAGGGAAATCTTGTAGTTAATGTTGCAGTAGGCTGGATTCCATTGTGTCAATTGCTGTAATGATAAGTGAGAGAAGGGCAGAGAACAGAGAGGGTCAGACTCGCAAGCAATAAGATTAACACTCATCTGCACTGCGAATGGCACACAATGTCCTCTGCAAGTGGATCTATGTATGGACATAGATCTTGTGTGTGTGTGTGTGTGTGTGTGTGCACGTGTATGTGTGTGTATATGTGTGTGTATGAAGGCCAGGGTCTGGGGGTTAATGTTTTGTTTGGAGTTACTCCTCCTCAAGGGCACCTTGTGTGCGGATGGCAGTCACCAGGCTGACAGGGTCGTTTGTCATCTGGCTGGAAATGAATTTAGTCTGCGCCATCCAGCTGCTTAACCCACACACTCCTACACAGTCCTACACACTCCCACACTTGCAGAACGCAGCCTGCACCAAGCCTACTGGGAAAACAATAGGAGCATGAAGTTAGAGAAAATCCCGTGTGTGTGTGTGTGTGTGTGTGTGTGTGTGTGTGTGTGTGTGTGTGTGTGTGTGTGTGTGTGTGTGTGTGT
>JBBJLS010000109.1:31745687-31766591 GCA_037577275.1 Bryconaethiops microstoma
GTGCTGTGTGTACATTAATGAGAAAAAAAATGAACTTAAATGATTTTAGCAAATGGCTGCAATATAACAAAGAGTGATAAATTTAAGGGGGTCTGAATACTTTCCGTACCCACTGTACACTTAAACATGTGACAATTGTACTACTTTGTGGCAGTAAAAAAAATAATACTACCAGTAACAGCAAATATGAATAATTAAACATGATATGTATAAAATTTAACATTTATTAATTCAATCAATTATTTATTTAAATAACTGCAACTTGAAATTTAAAGTCCCGGTTTGGTTTGTTTTAACTTCATCTAGATGTCATTTACTCCCAACACAACAATACATTTTTACAAAGAGCATGTAAATTGTATTAAACACAGGGCTAAATGCTAAAGGAACATTATGAACAAAATAATGTGGTTTATGCTGGATCTACAGATCCTTCTGGCAGCTCCCATCATTCAGTTCTATTTAGCTATGTAATTATTTAGCTATGTGCTGATATAAGTAATTAAAGACGTAAATACAGACATGAACAATTTAACGATTATACGAGTTAATAAATATATTTATTTTGTGTCACATTTAATTATTTATATTCAGATTTAATTTCACTGTTTATTGACCACAAGATACTGTATATTTATTTAATTCCTTCATTTACTTAATCTATTTTATCCCAAAAGTTCATCCATGACCAATTTAAATGTGATAATGACAGTTTTACTTTTAGAGACTAGTGTGAGTACAGACTCACCATTAAAGCAGGAAAAGCACTAAAACTTACATGACAGATATTGCAGGACCAGGACTGGTAAACCACCAAATTACATTACCCATCATGCTTCACTCACCGACACTAGTAATGGAGTACTTCCAGCGGATGACATAGGTGTCACCCTCATGCAGCTGACCCACACTTTCGACTGGAATCTCAAAGTCATCAAACTCTCGGATATGCCAGGCATCCACTGCCACTGTGGCAAGCTCCGCCTGTCGCCCGTCTTCAGAGCGAACCAATCCGTACCCTCTCTGAACATCCACACTCTCTAATAGCATCTTCAGGGTGGTTCCTCCTCCATCCAGCAGGGCACTTACATCACATGGCTTCAGCTCAGACTCATGAGTAGGGGTGCTGGGCTGATACACTGGACTCTGTGAACAGAGACACAGTCTATGTGTAATGTGCAATTCTAAAAAACATATTTTACAGATATATGATATGCTTGTGTGTGCAGGTGAACAGTCTGGGAGTGTAGTGATGCACTGATACGAATGTGGTAATTCAGATGCATCAGTACTGGAATATTATGATCAGTTGTAATGAATTTCTCAATATTTAAAATTCCTTTTTTTTTTAAGTGTAGAAAACCAAAAACTCAATGTTTAATTTTACCTTCTATACAGTTCTTCCACTCATTCCATTTTTCTGCTCAGAGCATTAATCATAATACCAGTTGGTCAAAAGGAATCGACTTACGGTAACATTTCCAAAATTGTCCTTGTTTTCAACAGAACTGCTATCAAATCAAAGGCTGAGAGTGATTTGCTTTGTGGTGGAGTTGTGGTGAAGTTTCTTCTCACCTTCATCTCCTCTGCAGTTGATTCATCCTTCAATGGTTTGCGTTCGGCCCAGTCCAGAAACTTTTCCCTGAACAAAGCTGTCTCATTGTGCTCTGAAAGCCTGCCAAACAAAGCCCAGCTCGGCCTGCCCTCACCTTGACTACTCTCACACACACACACGAACACACAAACACAAAGACACCAAGCTCAGGGGAAAGCAGGTGAGAAACACGAGTATTCAATTCACTGCTGGATTTTATAACTGAATTCACCAGATGGGGGCAGTACAGTATTAGTACAGTGATGTATAGTGATGGGATAATAATTATACATATGATTTTCATATGAATACAAATCTCATCCACAGATAATCCAGAGTCTGAATATTTAGACTATCACCAGAGCGAATTGATTACATTCTTTTGACCCACTATGTCAGAAAAAATGGTCAATGGATGTGTAAGAGATGCAGAAATCACTTATTTGTCAGTTGTTTAAACACACACACACACACACACACACACACGCAAAAACAATAGAACAATGACTCACAGAGGGATGTCCTTATTGGCTGAGAAGGGGTCGAGGGGGTTGACCCTGCAGGTGCTATAATCATAGGCTCCGCCCCAGAGCTGTTTGCCCAGCTGCACGGCCACCTTCCTGTCACTCAGCGCCACATCCTTCCCTGTCCATACATACACCTCACAGCCAAAATCAAACACCAGGACCTGATACCCCCCATGTACACGCACACGCACACACACACGCGCGCGCACACACACACGCAAAACAGACATATAATTCTATTTATATGGACATATATATATAAAATGCCAATGTCAGAATCTTATCCACAAAGATACATCTTCCAAGGGTTAAATGTAAGCAGTCTATAGCTGCTTGTAGACACACACAGAGCAGCTGAGTCTGACCTCTTTGGAGTTTAGCATGGCCACACTGGGTATAGAGGCCCACAACTCCTCATAAGGCATCAGCTTGTCCTCCACCAGCCTGTACACACCATTAGACTCCACTATGCCACTCTCATACAGCTCATCTTCCTCTGGTTCCCCAGCAGCTACACAAAACACACACACAATAGACTTGTTTCAGGTTTGCACAGAAATCAAATCATATGCATATACACACACACATTACCGATAATTTATTATTGATGTATGAAGCCAACGTCTCATAGCCACCAGGGTTCAGTGACAATTGCATATGGCAGATATTTCATTTAAACATTACTTTAAAGTGAACACATTCACAGCTTTCATTGTAATTTTATTAAATTCTGTAATTACTTGGGTGTGCAAAAGATCCATCGTTATGTAAAGCCATACCCCACAGTCAGATTCTGTCAGGCGGCAGCCACTCAGGGTACATATGACTGCTTACTGACCGTGTAATGTCTTTTCTTATTTCAACATCTGCGCTCCATGTGCACAGTGCATATGATGTATTTTTGTGTGACTGTGTGTGTGTCCTCGGCACCTCTGTATTCTGTTTGTCCACCGAGAAGGTTCCAGAACTCCTTGGCAAAGCGGTTGTCTGTGTTGATGCCCTCCTCCAGCACGGTGACCTGCGAGGCTTTACAGCCAAGGTCTCTCTTGGTCTGAACATACTGTGCCATCTCTGAGCCCTGTCACACACACATATGGAACACACATTTTACATGAGGCTAAAGAGAACCAATCCAGTAGCTTCTGATGTGTGGCTGTGACCCAGCTGTAATAGCAGTGAACCATACAGAACAATAAAAGAGAGTATGAGG
The DNA here is from genome assembly GCA_037577275.1 of Bryconaethiops microstoma. NCBI lineage: Eukaryota > Metazoa > Chordata > Actinopteri > Characiformes > Alestidae > Bryconaethiops > Bryconaethiops microstoma. Next base: position 31,749,019 of record JBBJLS010000109.1, read on the forward strand.
CTCAAAGCATTCGCACTTGAAACTGCTTTAATGCGACACGGCTGAGCTGTAAATTCCCCTAGAATAAAACAAGACTGACACAACAATGCAGCGAATGCATCTTTTATACAATATGACTGGTCGGAAGCATTCTGCCAGTGTTGTTACACCTCACACCAGTATTGATTTTATATTAGTATCTGTATTATTATGCTGAGCACTTGTTGCTAAGTAACAACAATAGTCAGACAAAGGACAAAACTGAACTGTTCATTCTGTCTATTCACAAACATGTGTCTTTGTAGAGACGTGTGAACTGTTTCACAGCATAGGATTCTCATACCCGCCCTTTCAAGCTGACAGTGTCCTAGTTAATTTGACACAATCTGAGTTTAAATATTTTATTTGATTACTGAAGTTACCAAAGTGATTACTAGGGGGCCTGCAGAAAGAGGTTGTGCTCATATTAGCATGATCTATATCTGATCTATGCTAATTAGTGAGATGTTCCACATACAAATTAATGTTATTACTATTAATTAAATATCATATTGTTCAGGAAAGTCAATAGGTTAACTGCCAGTATTAAAAACATATATTTGAAACAATGCCCCAGGCTTTTTTAAAAAAAACTTTTTTAAACTGATATTTCAAAAAAATGATGAACATGATGAACTTCATGTCATCATGACTCACATCAAAGCTAATGTACAGCATCTGTGACAAAATCAAAGCCATGATATTATTCACACACTTTTCCCCCATGTTCTTTTGCCCAAATTTTTAACAGGTGAGGGGTTGAGACTGGATGAGAGTACCTTGGCTTTCTCAATAACGTTGGCAAATTCTCCACACCACAAGAAGCAGTGCTTGGGTGTGATCAGCAAAAAACAGTCTCCACTGTTTAGAGAGTGGGCCGTTGGTTCCACTAGACGCACCTGAACATGCCTGCGTCCTGGATAAATGAACACACACACACACACACACACACACACACACACACGCACACCAGTTAAATCAGCTTTGCAGTTTTTGTAGAAGCTAGATGTCCTCATACTGTTGTCAATGTAATTACCATTCACTTTTGTCTCCATGTCACGAGTGGCCAAGCTGATGATTACTTGTGTGCATGCATGTCCTTTACTGCCGACGCACACTTACATTAATAGCAGATAAATGCGTCACTTACAAACACATGTGAACTACGATGATCCTGATTGGATCTGAGCAAAAAATTGAGAAACGAGTCTTGTAAAGACATTCCTCAGCATCACTGACCTTTAATTTGAATGAGCATGAGCTTATGGAAGGGCACAGCGCTGTTGTTGGTCACCACGTCTGTGGACTTAATACTGCGAAGACTCACTTTCCTGAAGTTCTCTTTACTGGCCAAACCGGCCAAGGCACAGTCCGCCAGCTTTGAGTGCTTTGCCACTGATTAGCCAGTGAAAGAACAAATATTTAGTATTATTAGCTAAATTCATTGTAAAAACAGGTACTTTGAGGAATATTCAGCTGAACTATATTTTAAAGCTCACTCCGTTCCACTTGTATCCTCTTTGTCTCTACAGTGGCTATGTTGAGTCTTTGCTCGGTGTAAGCCTGCCTGAGGTCGTTCCGTGCTGCCAGAGCACGCAGAGGGTTTTTGGAGCCCTTCGTATTCCGAGACGGCCTCACAGCTCTTCTGTGGTCTGCCACTTCTGAAGTTAACCTGGGAAAGCAGCAGAAAAACCCGAGAACCTGAAGTGTGACCATTGCACACAATACTCACTTAATTGTAAAAAGAAAAAGCAAATACAGGAGACAAATATTGAGAAGGATAAACAGAGGAAATACACTGCCTATTGACGTGTAGGAACACTTAGACTTCTTTTGATACTTTCACTGTGGCTTCAGTTAAAGGTGATTCCAAACAATGTAAGCATAAGTATGTAAGCATAAGTCAATTGTTTACATTTAAACAAAGGTAGATCAAGTGGACTGAAATAATTTTTGTCATAATTGCTCAACAGGGAGGTTGACAGGAAAAAGTGTGTGGTGGTTAGTTACATGCAAGGAGAGCAAGAGGATACTATATGGGAATTATTTATCCCTTAAATGTCTAGGACCTGCCTAATATTATAGTTCACCTGGGAAAAGTGGCTAAACTTGAAAAAGATTCTTCACATCTTCTGATTTACAAAACCATTCATTGAAAATGGGTTCTTCTAAGGCATCTCTCTGAAGAGCCATTTTTGGCACTTTAATTTTTGAGGTATAATAGGACAAAAAAATAGACTAAGACATAAAGAGAGATCATGAATGCTTAATTTGCTTAAGATAATGAAGTTGTCTCTCACTTTGGTGAGTCAGACTGGACAGCACTGAAGTCCTCCTCCTCATCAAGAAGCAGACTGGAGCTCAGAGCTGTTGGGGACACACACTTATAGAAGCGTCCAAATGTCTCTTCATCATCCAGGGCCATCACTTCCTTTTCCTTCTCCTCGGTCACCTCAATGGTGGAGGGCTTACTGCTCCCAGTGCCTGCAGACACACACAGTCAAAAATATGATCTTACTGTTTAAGCTGAATCTCCTACCGATTTTAATAAGACAGCACTGAAAATAGGTAATAAAATAACCTTTATTGTGCAGCCTGTCTAAAAAGGACTCCAGTTTATCGAGCCTCTTGTCTCCCTCAGCATCTGGTCGAGTGGAAATCTCTGCAGAAAATTCAAATAACCATAACAATTTATCTAACCATATACACTTCTGTTTAAAATTGTACATGTCATGTTGATAATCTTAGGTATTGTATTATACACTGAAACTACATAGAAAAAGTGCAATGTGAAGATGATTTATTCACATTTTGGTACTACCATTACCGGTGGTGAGTTTTGCTTGTAAATGATACCTCAGGCTTGCTGTACTTAAGTAAAAAAGAAATTGCATAAAATGGACATAACTTTTATCAGGAGTGCTGTCTGTGTCCGCCATTGACATTTTAAAAGAAAGATACAACCATGGAGTCAATCATGGCAAAATATGGCCCTTAAGCAAAGATTTTTGAAAAATACTACTGAAAAAAATAGATTCTAAACTGGACAGTGTTTATGTAAATCTGAAAATTCTCTAGATCCGTGCATCTCAATCCTGGTTCTGTATTACCTCTGACCTGCATAGTCTAATTTTACTTCCCTGCTCTAACATTCGGTTCAGTTCAGGAAAGGCTTGTTACTTTTCACTGAACTATGAGGAGAACAGGTATTCCATGACCATAAGTTGTAGGAAAATCATTTTATACTGTGTGGATGCTTCACCTTCTACAGGCTTGACTGGTGTACTGAGGCTTGATTTCTTGCTGAGGATAACAGGCGTGTCATCTCTGTTAGAGGACATGAGGCCTTGTGGAAAAACAGAGTCACTACAGTGAACAGAACTTACCATCATGATGAAGAAATAATTTAAGCACAATATATTTGTGAGGAAATGTACAAAGCCAACATAACTCAAAGTGATTGAGCATATACCTCTCTTGGCCATGCGTCCAGCAACAGAGAACTGCGTGGAGTCGTTGGCAGCTCCTTTCCCTTTGGCCTTCCACTGCTCTTCCTTCTCCTGCAATATCTTCATCCGCTCAGACAGGGACATCTTTGTCTCCAGTTCAGCAGCAGACTTCTGTAGAGAGAAGAGGGGAAGATTTGCCTGTAGATTAACTTGTTTAGTACTGTTTTATTGCTGTTTGCTATATATTTGTTGCATTATTTATATCAAAGCACATAATTATAATCTTCTTGGAAGGCTTTCCACAAGATTTTAGAATGTTTCTGTGGGAATTTGTGCCCATTCATTCTGAAGAGCATTTATGAGGTGAGACACTGATGCTGTACGTGAAGGCTCACAGTCTCCGTTCCAGTTCATTCCAAAGGTGTTGGATGGGGTTGAGTCAAGTGCTTCCACACCAAACTCATCCAACCATGTCTTTATGGACCTTGCTTTGTGCACATTGGCACAGTCATGCTGGAATAGAAAAGTACCTTTCCACAAAGTTGGAAGTATGACATTGTTTAAAATGTTTTGGTATGCTGAAGCATTAAGGCTGCCCTCCACTGGAAGTAAGGAGCCTCATGAATTCAGTACATAAGAGGTGTGTCCCAATACTTTGGTCCATATAGTTAGTGTATATATATACACATGTCTTTATTTGCTGCATTTTCTTGTTGCTGAGTTTTATGCATTTAAATCTACCTAACTGAAAGTTATTACAAGTAATAATAATAAATACCTAACAGTGTCACGTTCCTCCTTATCTCCCGAATGAGGACAGGCACAAATGCAGACTCCAATGTTCATCATCTTTTATTAAATCAAACAAAACAGGCACAAGGGCCAGAAACCAAAAACTCAGGACTATAACAAAAGAGATAGGAGAACATACAAGCTAAACTAAGCATGGCGGTTAACCGACAACCTAAACAGAAGCACAACCCCTTTACATACACGTAACACAAAATCCCACAACCAATAACACAACACAAACACTTAACTCTAAACAACACCCAGCAGTGACTAATACCAAACATGAAAACCCATCACCACTTCAAAATAAAAGATCCCCAAAACAAAACTGAAACCTTGGCAGCCTCTAGCAGCTGCATACCGGGCCGTAACACACAGTGATTTATGACAGCTTTATGAAGTTAGAACTCGAATTCTCATTTTACTAACTCATTTTAAACCAAACGTTAATACCATTACCACTTTTTTCACATCGCATTTTAAGGAATATAGCAAGGGTTAGAACTTCACTCCACTTACATTATGCCAAGAAACTGAAGCATGCTCTTGTATTTCCTCAACCTGACTATTGTAATGTATTGCTCACAACAAACCAACAAATCACATCTTCTAAAAGCAGCAATGGCAATACTGCTTTGCACTAGAAAACAAGATCAAATTAGACAAGTTTTAGTATCATTAAAGCACCACCACACATCTCTGAATACTTGCATATAAAATGTAAAAAGAGTAGTGAAGCAGCCTTTAGTTTTTATCCACCAAGGATCACACTGCTACAAAAATTATTCACCAGGCTCCATCTGTCATTGTTTTCAGTTAAAAGATACACTATAGTGTGACCTTTTTATATGTATCTATGATGTAAAACATAATTATAAAATATCAAAACTTTATCTTTGCATGTCACATTTATAGGTTTTATTTTATTCAACAGTACAAATCTGTACGTATCTGTAAGTAGTGTCCCATCAGTCAAAAGATATGGAGCCATCAAAAGGCGTAGTCTCATGAATAAAGCCACCATAATAAAACTCTTCTCTTACAAACACAAATGTAGACAGAAAGTCTTGTTTCACATTTCCTGTTTCAAAGAGCAAGTAAAGAGTAATAATTAGAATTTTTGTGTGTATGCTTAGTGTATACTTAGAGACCATGTAGTGCAAGTCTGTGTTGTCTATTACTAATCTTTTCCTGGCAAACAAGTATCACTCACACTACATTAGGCTTTCTCCACGAGAGAGATTCTCCTTACACTCATCAATTTCCAACATTAAGCTGCAGAGGGAAGGTGGACACACAAACTGTGTCCCCCCACGCAAAACTCGCAAGCGTGAGAAATAAATATCCAGCTTGTTTCACAGACTAATGCATGTTTATGAAAACCGCTCACACAGATCTCTGTGGCTAGAGAGAGGTTTTAGATTTATGGGGAGCCCTCTGCCACAGCAAAAGTCTGCCATTTAAATGAATTACCATAGATGTACAGTCTACCCAACTGCATGAGAACTGCTGGGCATTTTGCGTTGATTATTAATGTGAACTCTCTGTACAACCTGTCTTGTACAAGACACATACACTCTGGTTTGAACGTCTACCTTTTAGGTCCATAAAGACAAAGACAAACAGATTCAGAAACAGTTTCTACCCTTCAGCCATTACCATGCTAAACACTGCTTCATGTAGTGCACTTTATTATTACAGTCATATGTTTACATATGTTTACATGTCCATATGTTTACATGCTCCTTTTTAACAGTTTATGTAGCATATTTATAACAGTTTTAGAATATTCATAATAGTCCTAGAAATATTATAATAGTCTTTCGTATTTATACATCTGTACTTTTTCACTTGAACATTCTTGCAATATTTTAGAAATATTCTGCATTCTAATATTAGATTAGTCTTTCATATTTACATGTCTGTACTTTTTTACTTCAACATTCTTGCACTAAGAGATTTGCACCTTTAAATCTCGTTGTACAGCTGCTACAATGACAAAAAAGAGATTCTGATACTGATTCTGATTATACTGGCCAGACCAATAGGCCCATGGTCCTGCTAAAACACAGCGAGGCATCCATCTTTCCTTTACTTTTGCTGTCCCTGCTTCTCAGTCGTAAAGTTCTGTGGCGTTGACATCCTATAATAAATGTCTTTCCAAGGAATTCATGGGCCGTAACGTGGCAGTGTCTGGACCCATTAGGGTGGAAAACAACACAAGCCCTTTTATTCATTCAGCTGACATGTTCCAGAGGGAATTTTAATTAGCAGCAGACAAACTGCACGGGACTTTTAGGGCAAGCAAGATGTGAGTGAGGTGGAGAAAAAGGGACTGTCACTACTGCATTCTTTCAATGCTCCAATCTACTATGTCTGCCAAAGACAAGAGGATTTTCAGTCTGCACAGAATGAACTGATTTTCCATTCCAGTACGTACACACACACACACACACACACGCACACACACACATACACATTTTTATACTTTGTCAAGACATGAGGTCATAGACGATGTGTCAACTGCTGCTGCCATTTTAAATCCCAGCTCTGTGAAATTGTATCTTATTTAAAAGGTTTCTAAATTGTATAATAATGTAACAAAATTTTACAAGCAATTGTGGACTGTTTCTGCAGAGCCATTCATTGCTTCGTGTAAAGACCAGCTGGCATTTTCAAATGGAGTAATAAAATAAAAGATGAAAATCTGATATGACAGTGGCAATTTATAAATACTTATGGGTCATAAGAATTTCATAAATAAGTCTAACCCTAAGATCCTGGTCACTGTAGGTTAGCCCTGTTTAATGTACCTGCAAAGTCAAGGCATTTTTGTCCAGAAACTGCATAAAAATAAACAGATTACTTCATTTTGGCCCCTGTGAGGAAAACCATGTGATTACACGTCTGAAGGGGGTCTAAAGGCAGGAAGGCATAAAACAATTCTATTCAGTTCAGGTCCCAAAAGCCCCAAAGAAACTCCATCAAGAGGCACCAAGCCTCAGCAGGAATAAATTACCAGGCTGTCATCGTTAGTCATCCACTGCCATGTTATGAATCACACACTAAATGAATGAGGTTCGTGTGGAATGTAATAATCACAGGTAAAGCACCTCTAGAGGTGACCACTCACCCTAAAACTGTGAGAATGGAGCCAAGGGAAGGGGCAGGAAGCAGGTTGGAACCCTCCGAAGACCCAGAAACAAACCCCCCCAAACCATGTCCCTCAACATCTGGAACTTCTGGAACATGCAGTAATTGCAGGTGTCCCTGCCATGCCTGAGTGAAAAAAGCTGTTGAGCTTGTAAATTCCTGTCTTTAATGGTCAGAGTCAGGGGATATATTATATTTTGAATTTTGAATTATGATGCAATTTTGGTTCCCTAAATGGAAACTCAAACACACATGCATTGTCACACAGTTCCTCATAAGAACCACTTTTGGTCCCCTGAAGAACTTTTTCAATGGTTTCTTTAAAAACTCATTTTTCTAAATGAGATATGTGGTTTAAAGAACCTTCACATAAAGCAAAGGTGCTGTATTCTTTAGAGTTTTTTTCCTAGAAATCCTTTCCAAGCCAAGAAACAGGAACCTTCATTTGTGTATACACACATACACACACACACACATACAAACACACACACACACAATGTTGTGCCAAGAGTCTTGGTGCTGGAGCCAATTATTAAGGGGAAATTCCTGATGGCCAAGGCGAAGGAGAGTGAGAACACAGGACCTGTAGCCTCAAAACCTTACAGGAAGACGCCGTTTTCTCTAGAACTGATCGTGCTGCCAAACTATATTCCATTCACATTCCCAGGGGTGCAGTCATATTCAAAGAAAAGCATTAAAAAACATAAGAAAGCTCTTGAAGGGTGGCCAGCACTCTCAGAACAATAGCTCTCCAAACAAACAAGCCTGAGCCAACCCTTAAAGCATGAATTACTTAAATAAATAAATAAATAGAACTGAGAGGAATAAATAAATGGTTTCCAACCACTGCTGACACGGCAGGTCCACTCAACAGCACAGGTTTGATTAGGCTGGCATGCATCACAAACTTGCAAACACATGCACGCTAAAGCTCATCCCGCACATCAAAACAAAAGCGCAGAAAGTTAAACGCCCACTCACCTGAGGGTAAAAGACTAGAGGCTAGGCAGAGGCACAGAGGGAAGAGGGAGAGGACAGGATAGGTGCCTAAGGTGAGGAAGGAAGGAAAACAGATGACAGAAGAAAAAGAGAGAAATTTAAATATCAGATGGAATACAGTTTGAAAGGCAAAGAAAGCAAATAAAAGCAACAGCATCATTCAAAAACAATTTGACTTGAGTTATATTAAATTTGCATCTTCAGAAAGTCTAAACAGTTTCTGACCACTAGCAACGGTATTTCAAGATGTCAGCAAGGCTGATATTTCTTTTTAAGAGGTGCACAGAATGTGGAAAAAAAGGTGCAATCACAGTTATTAAAGCATTTGGCAAAAATGGTGCCATAGCAGCACTGTGACTGTTCTAGCTTGCTACATTTTCAGAAATCCAAATATCATGACACATTTTGTATAAATAAAATTAGGGATACAATTACGGAATATACCAGTGGCCCAATACATTATTTGATAATAAATTAATTGTTACAACGGATAATTTGCCATCCTGTTTTTAGCTCATGCACACACTGAAGTATGTAACCCCAAAACAGCCTTGCGGGATCTAGTTTCTTTCGTGTTGTCATCTTGATATTTTTCCACTTATCTTCACTTCTTCAAAATACAGAACGATCTGCTATGCGTTAGCTGGGGTGTTTTCTTTGTGCGCAGCCTTTAGCTACATGGGTATGACGATCTTTTATATCCTAGTATCAGGTTCAGGTTCAGATAATGATTATCTTGAACATTATTGTTTTATTACTGAAAATAACTCATTTCAGTTACTACATCAGCCTATGATGTTGGTATTGGCCACAGTTAGGTGTTAATAATCTGTTACTGTATAATATATATTTGCCATACCATCAATCCCTAATGAGTACCAAGTAAATCATTCATAGTCCCTGTCAATGAGACTCCAGGACACATGGAGCATTTCATGAACAGGTGCATGTGAATTCCAGGCCCACAACTGATGAGGAGTTAAACCCCCGGCATGTTATGGTCCTGGAGTCACTTTCTCATAAGATGGTATTACTTCTATACTTTCACCCTGCTTTGTTTTAACTGAGCTCACACTTCTCAAGTACCCCTCCAGAGACAGAGAGAGAGAGAGAGAGAGAGAGAGAGAGAGAAGGAAGGGAAGCGAGAAAAGAGAAAAAAGAGAGCAAGGTCAAAGAGAAAATCAGACAAATGAAAAAGAGTGACAGTCAAAGTGAGACAGATTTTAAAAAAGGAAGGTGAGGGAGTGAGACAGCAAAGGAAAATATAAAGCAAGCATCAGAGAGAAAATGAGACAGAGGGAGAAAAAAAGAGTAAAGAGAGACAGAATGTAACACAGAGAAAGAAGAGAAGAGAGAAAGACAGAAAGAGAGAGATTTGTATAGAATGAAACAGGGATTGAGAGGATGAAGAAGGGAAGTGTTGGACAAAACGTGTCTCAGACCTCCTGGGTTTTGAGACTTTCCCAGTAACTTGATTCATTTGATGCCCTGAAACACGATAATCCTTGAGAGACAAGACTTCAGTATGCATGATGCATCATTTCTGTGAGTCATTCACCATGAAGCCATCCATGTAAACCACTGCCAAAGCTATAGACCCATGCAGATCTTCATTTTAAATAGTGTCTTGCATTAATTAGCAACGACAATCTATTTTATATCTTTCTAACCAACAGAGGCATAGTTAACAGGACACAGCTGCTGCAAGCAGTAAAGGACGGCTTCAGAGTGGACACCACAGGTTTCTATACTCACTCTTTCAACATCTGCTTCAGCTCAGTTACAGGTCAGATAGGAAGGCTCTGATTTCATCCAAACACCTTAATGTCTCCATCACACTTTCAACCAACTCTTAACTCATGCAGTGGGTTCTTCAACAATTTCAAAATGCTTCATCCTTGAGCAGCAGAACATGAGAATGTGTTATCACAGCTTGATTTGTGTATCATCACATCCATGATGTTTGAGTGTTTTCATGTTTCTTTTTTGTTTCAGAAATAATACCTAATCATTGTTTCATATACATGTTTACAATGCCAAAAAGGTGGATCTACGTGGCATGTTATGACCATTGTTGGTCTTGAATGGTACAGGTATGGTACAAACCATGCTGATGTCAGGCATAACTACATGAACATAAGGCTTTCACCAGTTTCATAATTGCCAGAAAGCACTGAATAAATGGTGCTTCAAATTTAATTTAATTCAATTGTATCACTTGGTTGCCCACAAATAAAACACATCAACAAAACCTTCTTTTGCCATAGATTTATCTGGTCTCACTCCCAGATTTAGCACCCGATCTGTCTCTTTCAGTCTCTTCCAATTGACATGCTTTTTGGAGTCCACCCAGACAAGAAAATCCCAAGACGGACTACAGAGTTTACACAAATCACTGACTTATTCATGCTTGACCTGGAAGTATTCAGCATGTAGAATACTGGACCTGATTATGATGTGGATTTCCACCACTGCCAAACCACCAGCCATCACTCAACAAGGTAAGACTCCATATCTGAACCAGCGTTTCAACAAGACACAAGGTTCATCCCTTATGCATAATTTTACTATGGCTTCTTCTTCAGACAGTCCCTCAGTATGGGGCCCAGACAACAGCAAATAACCTAAATGCCTAAGAAGGATTACTGGGAGAAAATCCACCAACATTCAGGATGAAGTTCGTCTTTTCGTCTTTCCGGAGTCACAAACAAGTTTGGGGTGGAGGATGCTTAAAGCTGTGTATTTTCAGGCTGGGAGTGGATTTGTCCCTAAGTCATCTCATCCTCGGTGGAACGCTGCCACTAAGCCAAAAAGCTGAACACTGCAGGCCTGGATCAGAGTTTGGGCAGGGCTAAATCTGGTTTGATGGACATAATGCATGCTGGAGTAAAAGATTCATCAGACAGCCTTGTCTAGCAAGTATGAACATTCCCTGATTTGTAATAGTCTGTGAGATGAAGAGTGAAAGCTGGCCAACGTATGTGGGAGGCAATGCACTTTTATAAGTCTGCATGTGGGAGTGTGTATATATGTTTGTGAAACTCAAGCGTACTGCCTGAGCTAATCTCTCTCTGCTGGGATCAAATCCTCCCAGCCCCCTTGCAGAACGGCCTTTTGCAGGACGGCATGCTGATTCAGCACTGGCCCTGAGGCCTGTGGCCCCACCCTGAGCTCTAGCCTCCCTCCCTCTCGTACAGCTTCTCTCCTCAGGCACACTCCAACCACACGCTCTATTCTAACTCATTCTGATATTCAGCTATTCATAAAAGTTACTTATTAAAGCATTTGATTATATATGAAAATCCATAAAATGAGGAAAAGGGACACAGGGCCGATACTGTGTCATAAAAAGCATGACAACCTGTAATGCAATCTTTTTACGAGCTAAATGTAGTTCTTCAGAATACATAAACTGTCAACTATCTTTATTTTCAGTTGCACAGTCAATCGCTTAAATGAGCCAGTGACTGCGGAGTGTAAGTACAGCACCCTGAGAGGTTTAAGGGGGCACATAATTCGGCAACATTTGGTAATGATGCATTAAAATTGCAGATATTTGGCATACCAAAGTTTTTTCCATGCTGATACTGTAATAACTCCTTTTCAGCTACGCCCTTGACATTATCCTAGCTGTTGGCAATGTTCTCATATTTACGTAAACACATCTATCACAAATACAAGAAAAACAGCAAAACTTTACAGTCCTGTTAAAATATACATTTAAGAGTTATTATAGCTGGCCTGAACATTTTCTTAACATAATGTAACATAAAGCTCAAATAATGTTTTCCATATTCAGGCACCTGGAATGTTTACTTAAGCGTGCCTTTACCCATTGTACGCTAACAACAGTAATGAAGCACAGAGCTGTAGCAGAATATTCTGAGTAACAGATTTAGGTTATGTGATAACGCCTTTGTGACTGTTTAACCATGAAAAAAGTGTATAACATGGAAAAACAAGAACAGTATGCGTATGTATTTTGTGGGGTGTCTGTGTGTGTGCCTGCGGAACCAAATTATCTTTCAGTTCACTGAAATACATCACAGATATAGTACATAATTGCACTGTGATTTCATTATCACTGTGATATTTTAGCCTAGAAATTTATACTGTGTGTTTTGTTCATGGTGACATTAGCTCCACTAGGTTAATCTGACCCAGTTTTTTCTCAAGCTCTCATAGACATTCTCAGCTGGTTCAGTATGTGTGTGCGTGTGAAATGGGTTTATCTGTGAGTGATTGTACACACACATGTGTATCTACCTTCTTCTTCCAGGCATTCTCAGAGTCCTGCAGCTGGCTGAAACGGTCAGCCAGGGACACTTGGACCGTATCGCTGGCCTTGGTTTTCTTTAGTTTATTCCTCCAGTCATCTTCACTGTTCATCAGCTCAGTGAACCTGCTGAGAGTGAGGGAGAGAGAGAGAGATATTACTGGCACTGGCTTTTTTTTTTATCTGCTGAAAGAAAAAAATTAAATCCACACATGGAAATGAAGCTGCAAAACCAGCCCATTTTAAATGAATAATTTTTGTGACATCTGAGTGTCAGAACAGGGGTAATCTATATTTATCAGTCTTAAAGGATATAACAAAACAAAAAACTAACTGTTTCATTTGAAGGCACTGAAAAGTTGGAAAATTGTCATGTTAAATTGGTTAATATTTGCTGATCATATGAAATTAATTCGGACCTTTTTGGTACATAAAAAGTAGACCACAGGATTTTTCGAATCCTTTTTTAAATTACAAACCAAACGTGGGTAAGGTAGAACCAGAAATGAGTTTTGGTAACTTGAAATACTGCGATAACTTGAAATCTCAAGGAGAGGTTTAGAATTTGTTAGGCTAACACACTGACAGATCCAAAAGTACTATTCAAAGCTTATTTTCATTTAAAGCATTTTTGCATTATTCTCATTTTAGTGTCCTTTTGTTCAAATGATCACTTTCAGTCCAGATAAATAGCTACAAATGTAACTTTCTCAGATGGTGTTTCACTGTGCACACTGCACTTCTCATGCCCAGCATCATACTTCTCTTTGAGTGAGGAACTCATGCTGCTATCCAGGCTGCTGTCTAGCTCCTCGCTTTCCTCAGAAGCACACACAGACGGGGTTTTCTCCACACAGTCCGAGGACGGTGAGGGAGGCAGATCACTGGAGCTGCTCCTCTCCCTCTGAACCCTCCTCCTTCCTTCATCCACCCTGTCTTCATCCTGCTCCTCCATCTCCTCTTCTTTCTCCTCCAGCTCCTCCTCTTGTTTGTCCATGACAGTTGTCTCCTTGGTGACGGGTGTTCCGTTTCTCTCTGGTGTTGGCTCTGCTGGTTCGGCCTCCAGACTGGCTGAGCGGCTCTTCTTCAGGATGCCTCTGAGGCTTCGCTGGCCAGAGTCCTGTCTCTGCAGGGCCGCAGCTGCAGGCTTCGAATCATTTTCCACCTTCAGAGTCTCAGGACCTGAGTGGGTGTCCTGGAGAAACGAGCAAAGCAGCAAACAGAAAAAACAACTTCAGTGGCAATTTTTGCATCTGTGATGCAGGCCTGGTAACAGGACTAATCAGACCTAGTGTATCAACTTTGGAATTCCAGTCTTAGTCACACATCATCATTATTGTGCACTATATCAAGTATAATGTGCTCTATATATAATATAAAAAGATAATATGAGCTTATCTTCTGGTTGTTTATAAATGTAAACAAAATATAATATAATATAAATATCACACAAACAAAATCATCAAATCTAAACATATCATTGTAAAAGCTGAAATTTGCAAAGAGATTTACACCCTTTTTAATGAGGTAAGTGGGCAAAAAAAATATTGAGGGGTCACCCTGCTTTCACAGTGAGCTTATTATAACCGGTCATTACACAACAGCTGTCATTCCTTCAGCTGTCACTTTCTCTTTTTAATATGTGTAAAAAACGGTTCAGGTTTTTGTATTGTTTATAAGATCATTATTTAGCACAAGCAGTATGATTAAATTTTGTGTTTTTAAATAAAATTCAGTTTTTTGTGACTAAAATCAGTGTGAAACATCCTACCAAACAAAATATAAAAATCAAACTCAGGTGACGTGCCATTCCTCAATATTTTTCCATTTGGCCAGTTTAAATCTTAACATGCCGTGGACTCATATCAGGCAACCTGGACTGAAAGGTATAAGCGGCGTGCCAAGATAAATAAATACTGTTCATTCTCCAGAGGGGGCATCTGGAATTTATACCCTAGGCCAGTTTCAAATGCTGTGTTTTGATCTACATTCCTCAGGACTATTGCTTTTTACTTCTATTCAGGTCGTTTTATCTCTTTAAGCCTCACTGCATATCTACTGTACATTGAAAGCCTGGCTGAAAATATTCCATTGATCTTGTCATAAAAGTTAAAGCAGGACAAAAAACAAAACCTCCATTTCATTCGTTCCAGTGAGGCAAAAGAGTGTGTTATCCTTCAGAAGCACAGCCCTCCCTCCAACACTCTTTCATTTCCTCCCTTCAATGGCCCCCAAATTCCCCATCTTGCCCTCTGTACTGGACAGAGTGGGAGAATGAAGGACAAAGCCAAGCAGGGCTGGTGGTCTGTTTTATCAGTAGCACCACCATGCACACACTCTGAGTAGAATGAGGAATGCTAGGGCACTGTGATCCATGGAGAGAGGGAGTGAAACAATAAGAAAGGGGGGGGGGGGGGGGGTGTAGGGAGGTGGTGGGTCTGGTGGTCTGTTTTGCTGCAGAAACAGACCAGTTCCCCTTAAGGGATTCAGAGGAGGCCTGAAGCCACTGTAAGTCAGTGCTAATGAAAGAAATAAACAATGCCTCTTGCCTCTCCATCAACCTCAATTCATGCAGTTTGTTCCATGTACCACAGGATGACATGAAAAGGTCATTGCCATGGAAAAGAATAATTTATGAAAAGTAATTCACTCAACAGAGTCCAAAGGTTAGTTTTCCACTGGCTGTGGTGTGTTGAGTGTAACTTACAATTATAAATATGGCACAACTGTAGGAGAATGTCACATTAGTAGTCTTGCCCAAGGAGTGCTACTGATGTACAAAGGATTTATGTGGCAGACCGCAGCACTATCAGTCTCTGTACTGAAACGGCTTATTGTCTTGTGGTATCTAGTTAGACTTATCTGGTGTAAATTCTCACCTCCTCTCCGAATTCCTCCTCCCCCGTCACCATCCAGGACATCTTCTCATCTATCTGTGTCAGTCTTTCACTCCCCTTGTCTTCATCTGCCTCCTCTGTCTCAAGTGAAGAAGACGATGTGGACCAGCTGAAATGAGGAAAGATATTGAGTAAATTTTTTAAATGGCTAACTGAACTTTCTGTCAAACGTTTGGGGACATCCAGAATATCAAAATGTTTTAATTACAATTGATTTGCTTGTCATATTGCTATAACTTATTAAAGACAGAGAATTTCTTAACCGATGTCTGATGACATATTTATTATGTTCCGAAAGCCCATAACTCCTAGGGTTACTGTGCTAAAATGGCTGCATCTTTCTTATTTTACCTCTGCAAATAAATGTTTTGACCTCATTGCCAATAAACACCCACTAGCTAGGTCTACCCCTATCACACAACGCTACTGTGACCAGGAGGCAGAGGGCTAGCACATGCCTTCATGTATAGAAATACTGTCATGTAAAGCACCACTGCATCTTTTTTGAACTGTCAGTCATGCAACATTATTGAACAGCTCAACATACTTGTAGGAGAACACTAATTGCCAAATGTGCCAAAATGTGACTTTAACAATAGTTTAACATTAAGTGTTCATGTTAACAAAACTAAGCACATTTCCTGACTTGAAAAAATTTTGATTAAAAAAAAAAAAGCACCAATTTTGCACATTTCCCATAAGCAATCTAATGATCTTGACTGCACCCTTACTTGTGCATTAAACATATGGTTTACATGCACTCAGAGATAAGTCACATCCAGAAGCAGATGAATGAATGAAAACAGACACTTTGAGCTGTAATGCTTCAGAGTGGAGATGCCTAGGAGAAGTCATCTTTAATCAGTTAATCAGTGTGGATGTTTACACACATTAACGGTGAGTCATGGTGGCGTCTGCCGCCAACAGAGTGAAAGTGAAAAAGAACAGCAGTCCAAGTTCCACTGAGGGAAGCTCCATTTACACACACACACACACACACACGCACTTCTTCCAGCAATAATTCACTTGATAACAGAACACAAACTGGCCTTATATCCCTGTGTCTAGTGATAACGCAGGCACACACTCAAATACACCCCACTTAAATCAAAAGACAACAGCCTATAGCTCCATTTATCTACTTTAACAGATGCAGGCTTCAAAAAAGTTTGAAGACATTTGCTTGCATATGTAAAGCAGAATACTACTCTGTAAATGATTGCCATAAACTTGCTGAAGCACTAGAGGTTGAAATTATTGTATGAAGTAGTATTTAAACATGTTACATGTAGATATATCACTGCACACACTGGCATCGCCAGTGTCTTTTTTAGAAGTTGACTATGATGGTCTAAGGTCACTATCCCAGTATCTATCTGGGACAACAACTAATCCAGAGAAATACATACACACAGTGCAGGGTAACACACAATCTTCTTTGTCCTTCCACTATTACCACTGTACTACACTGCCAAACAGAATACGGCACTTCCATACTGAAGACAGCACTGGCATGTAGCCTTTGTCCTGAAGCAAACACATCCTACATGATTATGAGAGTTTTTACATTTTCATATGAAATGATTAATACCACTGCATTTTAGCTTGTGATACATGTTATTAATCTGTAACTGTGCCATCCATGGCTATGGCCATAAAAGCTGATCCGGCTGTAATGAGTGCAACATAAGCCCCAGTGGATCTGCTGTAGCCAGTCTGACAGTGCAACCAGGGCCCAAGGACTGAGAGAAATGGAACACGCAAGCACAATGAGAAACAGATCTCCAAGTCTTCTATAAATCAGCTTCTGATGAGCCAGTGCCAGTCAAACACACACACACACACACACACACACACACACACACACACACACACACACACACACTACCTGAAGCAGGAAGCCAGATCAGAACATAGGGTTCCCAATTCTGAAATGTCATTACCTCATAAAAGATTATAAATACCTTTGCAAGACACACAACACAAACA
>JBBJLS010000109.1:31766691-31777690 GCA_037577275.1 Bryconaethiops microstoma
TCCATATTTATATTTTGCTACATTCAACACATTTAGGGCCCGCATCAGCCCCTACCCCTCCTGTGAAGTGGGCGTAGCAGCTGGCTTAGATTTTTTTTTTTGTTTATGGACTTTGTCAGTGCCGCTTTAACCATCAAAAATAGCCGTTTTAACGACATCCGGTTCTAAACGAGAATTCTGACCATTAAAGTCCTTAGTGTAGATAAACCATCGAGCTAAAACTACAAAGGTTTTCCCTTCAATGTGTGTGTGTGACTGGATTCTCTTCTCATCTCAGGTTAAAGCAGACACCATTATTTCTAAACGTTAAGTTTAGAAATATATTAGAAATATATTGTGAATTATCTTCATTACTATTCACAGTTTATATAGAACCCCTTGCTTAATGGGTCAGACCAACAGACAGCACACTGTGGAATACGCGTGACACGGCCTGTCTACCAGCACCTGCAGTTAGCTTAGGGCTACCACTGTAGCCTACAGTTAGCAAGCATTTAATACGGAAACAATCAGCCATGGGGCAAAATTATTAAACACATTGAATAGATACGTTGTCCCCTCCCTCCTTCCTCACCCCACTTACTCACCAGTCAGTCAGTCAGTCAGTCAGTCATAAAATTGAACTCAGTCCCAACATAAAATTGAACTCAGTCAATGTGGAATATAAACTCCAAGACAAGCTGAAAATAATTAAATGATGTGCATATGACCCTGACTTTAAGCCTAATCAGAGAGATCTTAATAATAGGTAAGGGATAATTAAACAATTTCAAAACTGTGAAAGAAAGATTTGGAAAACCAAGATGTTTAGGTACAGTTGTGGTCAGACGTTTACATACATTCATGATGGGTATGAATGTCTTATTCATTTTGGGTTTTTAATTATTTTTTTGAACCGTTTCTTTTTCCAGGGCAGAATTTACGTACAGAATTTTGACAACACAGAGTCAAAATTTACATACAGAAAATCCTAAGTAAATAAAACCTTGTGCAACCAATTCTTGTTTTAAAAATCACTGAAGTTTTATAATCATTCTGCCCTGGAAAAAGTACCCAACACTGAAAGAAGTTTTGAAAGCCTAATCCCCCAAGTAGAGGTATTATATCCAAACACCTGGTTAAAGATGCATAAAACATTGACAGATGTGTTTACATTGGATGAGATTTCACACAAAAATACCTTCTTCCATGTACTACTTTCATTTCAGGAAATGTTAACTTTCACTCAGGGTATATTAACGAATACTTATTTGGTTACTAGTATCTGCTGGTTAGAAAGCCATTACAAGGCACTGGTTGCTTCCTGGCTCTCCCAAAACAGAATGGAATGGATAATGGAAAAGAACCAACCGTTTATAGATGAAAAGATTTACCAGATAGTGGTCTAGTTGGGTTACTCATGTGGTCTTGTTGAGTACACTCACAACCATATTTTAAAAAATTAAATACGCCCTCATCTTTCCAGGAAACAGGCTACTTGGTGAACACACTCATTTATCTGTTTTTAAATAAACAATTATGTATTTATTTTAAATATATATCCCTTTCTATGTACATAACATAGTTATCACAATGTATATAGGGCACAACATAAGCGAATAAGACACTAAGAGGTGGAGTTTTTGAACTGTATTACTTTAAGGCAGACTGTTGTTGTCTATTGATTTCTGTAATCACACGGTTTTTCTTTTGTAAAATGTCCTCTGACATATGTAAGGAGCCTTGTTTTTAAATGGCTGCTCCGTACTGCCTCACTCCAAAAGCAAGCCAGGCTGAAATACTGCCTTCAAAGTGAATAACTAACCTGGAACGATTTGAACAGGCACACATAAATATGTTGCTTTTTGTGACAGAGATAATGAATCTAAAACACACTGTTGAGTTTTCAATGCCTACTTGAAGAACAGACAATCCCCTGTAATCATATTTATATTCATTAGAATATATTTCTTAAGAATAAGTCATGATCACTTAACTGTGAAGGTTATTGTTTGTTTTGTTTTTCTACGCCAACCGTTTTTCCACTCATTAGAGCAAATCGAAGCCACATGGGCGTTCAGTACCTGCGCTCTGTCGGCTGCCGTCAAAAAAACGTTGCCTGCAACTTCTTCTTGGCATAAATTTCTGCAGAAATCCCGAAGAACGCGAAGAAAACACCACTATTGCGCTTACATGGTGTTCGATTGACGTTCTGGAGGACCAAATGTGTCCCATGATTCTATAAAAGTATTTATTTTCTGTAACCGCGTAATCCTCACCAGGGTTGTGGGTACCCGGAGCCTATCCTGGGGTTTACGGGCACGAGACAGGAACTTACCCTGGGGGGTGCACCAGCCCACCACAGGGCACGTGTTTATTATTATTATTATATTATTATTATTATTACTACTATTATTTTTATTATCATTATTATTAAGAATAATTTAGAATACAGTGTTCCCCGGCAAAGTCACAGTTCAGAGTTCTTGTGAGTGTTTATTTATCCAAGATTCGAATGTCCGTGTGGATGAGACATTAATTGCACCACATGACTAACCCGGTACGGTGTTCTGTTGAAACATGCTATCCATCGAGATGTGCTACCATGCCTTTCTGCGCATTTGCACTTCCACAGTCTTGGAATTCAGTGCTATCTTGCGTTCTGGTCACTGGTTTCTCTGTGCTATCGATTTGCGCTACGGCAGCATAATTAATCAGAACACCGGAACTATCATATTATACAGCAGAAATGTGTGCAATCTAGATTATTTAATCACAGAGCTTGTAATTAATTAGATTTTTTTTTTTTAATTGCGTGACACTCCTAGACTATATCAATCTCCAAAATATCCTATGGACAGTACAGCTTATGGAAACACAGGTTGGTTAAGGTTTTGCAAGAGTGGTTATGAGCTCACGTGAATATTTCTGCTTTTTTGCCCATTTTATTCATTATTTCTTCTTTTGATGTCCCTGTATTTTTTTCCATTAAAGTGTACTATCTTTATTTATTGAAAAAACTATTCTTACCATTCAGCAACTTTTCTGTACTCCTGAAAAGAAAAACAGAATCTGCATTATTTCATAATGAAAAAGGAAATGAAAAACACATTTCTCCAAGTTCCTGTATAATTAAAATGTTCATTTTTGACATTCTTCAAGACAACAGCCCTTGCAGCTAGCCGTACCATGATGAAAGCTTGGTCCTGAGCTCTCAATGCCCCCTGTTCATCTGCTAGCCTCTGCATTGAGTTGAAAGTACTTTGGATGGTTCTCAGGCCATAATTTAGGTTGCTACGTTTTTCTTCAATGCTCCCCAATACCCTGCTCTCCTCCTGGGCTACACAGCGCAGTGCCTGTTGCTCCTCCAGTTCCAGAGCTTCCCTCATGGCCTGGTATTGCTGCACAACAATACCCCGTGCGCGCTCTATCTCCTCCTACAAGAAAAATCGAGAGT
Source organism: Bryconaethiops microstoma (assembly GCA_037577275.1). Lineage (NCBI taxonomy): Eukaryota > Metazoa > Chordata > Actinopteri > Characiformes > Alestidae > Bryconaethiops > Bryconaethiops microstoma. Next base: position 31,770,128 of record JBBJLS010000109.1, read on the forward strand.
GAAAAGTGGACAGACACACGTACGCACGCATGCGCACACGCACAAACACACACAAGCAAATATTCACATATTTAGCAGTCAGGTCTACAAATTATTTACCTTTTTATTGGAAAAAAAAAAAATAATGCAATGCCAAGAGATATATTGGACTTTCCATTTTGGGATAAAACTGAGCGTAGTCAAATGCCTTGTAATGCCACTACTTACCTGAACACTGTTTTTGCTCTCTGTGAGCTCTGTCACTCTATTCACCACAGCTGTTTCCTTTATCTGTATTTTTTTCATTTCACTCTTTAGAGTAGCCTGAGAGAATCACACAATACATACAGTCACAGAGGATAGCTCAAAAAATTTCAATTTGGTGACAAACCAAAAATAACTTAATGAAAGGAGATGGATTTCAAAGTGGAGCCAATCTGAATCACTACTGTTGTGGTAGATCACTGCGCAGAAGGGCTAATACTCTTAATTAATTACTGGCAAAAAGGAGCTGTATGTGATGTTTTTTATTTTTTAGTTCTGCTTACCCTGAGCTCTTTCTCAGCCTCTCTGATGCTGACACAGGCATGGTCTTTGTGTGAGCCAATCACGGTGCAAACAGTGCACACACACATCCCACAAGGATGGCAGTAGATGCGGTTCATCTCCTGATGTTCCTGGCACCTCCAGGGGGACACATCCTCCACAGCAGGTACAAGTGGGTGGCTCTGGAACACTGGTGATTCCAAATGGGCCTGGAGATGCTCTGGGCACATCGATGCTCCACATACCAGACAAGTCTTCACAGCTGACCTCTGTTCTCGACTGGAGCAGTAGTGGCAGATCACTGAGCTCCCACTTAAATTCCCTTCCTCACGAGAGTCTGGAGATTTGTCATTGTGAGCTGGGGAACTTGACTGCTTCCCATGACTGCTGGAGGAACTTCTGGCTTGTGTAGAAGAATGTTTGGGTTGCATAGTGTCTGGTGATGCTGGTTTTCGTTGGGGCATCTCTGCAACACTACAAGATGGCTCTTCCAGATCCTGTTCTCTCAGAGGATTTTTAAGCGATGGTTCAGTTGTTGAAACCATGTTCTTTTTAGATGGTGTGCTATTTGCTTTGCTTTCTTCTGATGAAGGCTCTTCTGTTGCCTTTTTCTTTTTGGGTGGTATTTCAGGATTAGATTCACTGACACTGATAGGGCTGTTGTTGGATGAGGCTGTGCCCAGTCTGTACCCTTCACTGTTTTTCATGAAGGTGCGTGAACTAAATTTCCTTTTCCCAAGCACATTTTTGGAGGAGTAGCGTTCAGCAAGTTTTTTCCCGAGACTCAGGTCTGTAAAAACAATGCAGATTGTTACATAAACTATACACAAAGAAATTTTTGAAGTACTTTATTAAATCATGGACAAAAACAATTAAATATAACATAACTCAACTTATAACCTAAATTAGACTATAAATATAAGCTCAAGATGCATTGTTACATCCTTAACAGCCATACCGCAACTGGTAAATGTTTTTGCAAAACTGCAGAAAGTTAGTAGCACCACACTATGATGGCACCGCTGATCTTAAATCAACCTTTCCCTTGTTCAAAGTGCTGCACTTTGCATTACAGTTTTGTGTTCCTTAACCTTGCACGCTCACATTGAACGCTATTCGTTAATAAGCTGTCACTACATAAAAACGCTCACCAGATTTCTCATTTGCCATTGGACTAAGTTGGAATACACATCATAAGGTTGGAAATTCAAATGTTTTCTGTTTTATCCGCATACTTGAAAGTTGGAATAAGACTTTAACCACTAATAACACATTCGTTATTATATTTGTTGCAGCTTCCAAGGAAGTAAGTGAGGAAATCCCTGCATATCTGAATCTCACATAGTCTCTAAAGAGATAAATAAATTTTTTTAAGTTTTCTGTAATATTGCAAGAATAAGACTCCATTACTTAAATTACAAACAGGGTGTGTATGTGACCGCCCGTGTAAGTTTAGATTGTGTTAAAGAAGACTGTCAGGAGATTGTGTTTTGAAGATTGTGTGTTGTGTAGAAGATTGTGTGATAAAGACTTTGTGTTGTGTGTTAAAGATTGTTAAAGATTGTGTTGAAAACTGTTATAGATTGTGTTGTGTTTAAGACTCTGTGTTGTAGTTTAGATTGTGTTGAAGTGTGTTAAATACTGTGTTGAAGATTGTGTTGAAGTGTAGATTGTGTTGTGTGTTATAGATTGTGTGTTGCTGTTAAATACTGTGTTGTGTTAGATTGTGTGTTGACGATTGTTAGATTGTGTTGTTAGATTGTGTTATAGATTGTGTTGTTAGATTGTGTTGTAAATAAGTGTTGTGATAAAAAAAATTATATTGTGTTTTGTGTTAGATTGTGTGTTGTAAACTGTTGTGTTAAAAATTGTTACAGACCGTGTGTTTTCTGTCAAAGACTGTTGTGTGTTATAGACTGTGTTGTGTTAGACTGTGCTATGTGTGAAAGATTGTGTGTTGTGTGTTATAGGCTGCGTGTTGTGTGTTATAGTCTGTGTGTTGAAGATAGTGTGTAGAAGATTGTTATAGATTGTGTGTTGATTGTGGCTACACGAATATGGCGCCCGCTATGCTTCCTAGACGAAAACTGAAAACTTAATGGCATAACAAACACCACCAGTAATAAAACAGTTTGAGAAGGTGCGAAGGTATCTGGCAGTACTTGGGTGCACGCCCGAGGCCGGGTCCGGTCCGGAAGGTTCTGGGGTTCCCGGCCACTCCGTATGTTCGTATCTGCACTCCGGGCAGAAATACGGCCCCGAAGTGGAGCCGCTCCACAGCTCCCCGATACAGCCCTGACAGAACCTGTGCCGGCATCCCAGTGTGATCTGGTTCCGACACTCACGATGACATAAAGGACAGATCCCTGGAGAGCCAGTCGGTTTATCCAGAGAGGAGCCCATCTGATTCCCCATGGGTTCAGCAACAGGAGTTACAGAGAAACGAAACCTCCAAAACACGGTGAGCGGGGAGAAGTTCCTCTTAAAGAGAGAGAGACCAGAATTGCAAAGGCTCCTCTTAAAGACACAGAGACCAGATCAGCAGAGGTTCCTCTTGGTGCCGGTACTGGAGTGGAGCTGGTTCTGGTCCAGCACCAGCACTGGCACGCATTTCCAAAGGTTTCAGCACCGAAATTGTGTAGCAAAATGTTACCATTGTTACATTCACGGAGCGCTCTAGAATCTTTGGTTATTTACGAGCACAGTTCACGAGGCAACATTATAACAGGGTAGCACCGCCCATAACCATTGTGACGTGTGTGGTTCCGACTTTGGGTCCAGCAACTTTATGGTGCCATGCCGGTGCCAGCTTTTTGGCACCAGCACTTGTGATTGTTTGGTCGAAACATGCAGTAAGAGAGAGTCCAGATCTGCAGAGGTTCCTGTTAAAGAGACAGAGACCAGATCTGCAGAGTTTCCTTTTGAAGGGGACATATTATCCAAAACTCAATTTTTGCATCATTTTGTATTTCCATGTGGGTCTCAACTGCTCCTATACACACTTGAAGAGCGGGAAAAAAAATCCATCTGTTTTCTGTGAATCAATTGAAATATTTTGGTGTCAGGAATAATATGCTCCTGCTAGCCGTTTGGATGCCCCCCCCCATTGTGACGTAATAATGGAGAAATTTGCATAGAACCACTCATCTGTGAAGCCCACCCACTAGATTAGTTGAAGATCTGCCATTTTGTCTGCTGGTTTCACGAGCACGAATAAGACGCCCAGCGCTGTGGCTACAGGCAAAGGCAAGTCACTCATGAAGTGTTGTGTTCATCTAGCTCTGGGGCCCATCCGGGTCCAACATATAGGGTTGGATAGCGCCTCTGTTTCATGTGTATTAAACGCGCAGCGTTAGTATGGGATGGGTGGGGCGTGGCCAGCAACAGCTTATTTTCATAATAGTGACAGAGCCCTTAAACGACTAATTTTGAAAGGGACTGAAACTGTGAAGAATAGAGCTGGTCAGATCTCTTTATGTAAGAGTGGTATTGTGCAAAGAACTTCATGAACATGTTTTGTTTAGCCCACCTGACCTATTATAACTAAAGTGAGTTTTGCATAATATGTTACCAAGCCTCAGACACCTGCAATCTATAGTGGTGATGATTTTATGGAATTTTTAACAATAAAACTGAAACCATAAGACAAGAAGTTGAAATGAGAAGATTTACTCCACCACTTCTGCTGCCTGATACAGCTTATGCAGATACTGATCCTCATCAAAAATCCACCTGTACACTCAAATCAGGTCCCACAAGCCTACTTGAAGAAGTCTTACCGGTAATAATCACGTCACTTCTTGAAATAATAAATCCTCTCTTAGTATTGATTAACTACATTAAAGAAACCAAATCTTAATTCATACGAGCTCTGAGATGGTCAACTTATTTCTAATGCCATTTCTTTTTAAGATTTTAAAGTCTTGGCCCTACAGTTATGTTCGCTTCTGGATAAAAATTACATATATGAAAAATTAGAGGGGCCACTCCCTAACCACCAGGCCACCAGCTGCCACACCAGGCCACATACTGCTATTGGGAATGATTAGCCAAAAACATAGGATTAGTTTCCACTGCTACACAGATGACACACAGCTTTATATTTCTGACAACCCAGCTTCATAGAATAAACAAGATTGAGGAAATGCGTAAAGATATAAAAGTTTGGATAACTTTCTTTTGCTCACATAACTTTCTCTTGCTCAATGCAGAAATATCAGAGGTCCTTCTTCTAGGTCCAAAAGCTGCCAGGAACAAACTATTAGGTTTACTGCTAGATCTTCCTGGTTCCTCTGCTCCTCCTTTGAGAACTGTAAAAAAGTGTCACATGTCACTGTCAAAACAGATCCATCCTATCACTAAAATAGCTTTTCTTCATCTTCAAAATATTGACGAGCTAAGAAACACGCTATCCTTACATGATATTAGTAGGGATAGTGAACATTTTTTTTATTACTGTAATGTCCTGCTGTCAGGCTGCTCCAGCAAGAACTTAAGCTTCAGCTAGTCCAGAATGCAGCAGGTACAGTCCTCACTAGAACCAGGAAATTCAAGCACATTAGCACAATATTAATAAGACTTCAGGCTTCCGATCAAATTTTGTATTAATTATAAAATTCTACAATTAACATACAATGGCCTTGCATCCAAATATCTCTGTGAACTCATCTCTTGCTATGAACCTCCACACTCACTCAGGTCTCAAGGTGATGACTGTTTACTCATCCCCGGAATTATAAAAGCTACAGCGGAGGAGGAGCCTTTTCATTTAAAGTCTGCCAGCTCTGGAATACTCTTCTGAATAAAATTCGAGGCTCAGACACAGTCTCAGTTTTTAAGACCAGGCTGAAAACCTACTTGTTTAGTCAGGCTTTCCATAATTACCTTTTCCTGTTAGATAAAGGCTGTAGAGGTTATGGGGACAGAGAATTCTAGTAAACTGGGATGCTGGTGCTGTTGTCCCATCACCCCTCACATTCACTCAGGTTTGTTGATGGTAGAGTCAGGGGTTGCACCATTTTAAAGTGTAAAGTGACCATTTTTGTCATACGTGAACACACTACAGCACACAGTGTGAACCACTAGGCCACAAGCCGGGGAACTCTTGTGTCTGTGATACCCCTCATCTCTTCCCTTTCTAGCTAGGCTGCTATAGCCAGAACTAACTCTGTTCTCTATTTATCTTCCACCCTTTCCTTTGGCCTGTCTTCTGAGAGGGGAACTGCTGTCCATCTGTCTAGCCTGGTTGACCTATGGTTGGCCTATTTTACCTATAGCAGTTTAGCTCCACCAAGTAATGCGAATGTTTATAAGGGGTCTTATGCCTTTTATGAGGCACGCAATCAGAGCAGAGGTCATCCACATTTCAGTCTAAGGGCACAATAACAAAAAATCTGTTTAATTCTAAGGGGATAAAGAAAGATTGGAAAATGCAGAATGACTGTTTTGGGTGCATAACACCACACAAATTAGATTTATATGTATTCTGCCACTCAAGTGTGTGCCTCTACACAAGCTCACAGATCAACACAAACGTCACAAGAGGAGCAATGAAAACACAATAGGTTCTCTCTGGAGATATTTCTTGTTTTCTTCTCTTGTGATTTATATTGTCAAAAAGGCATGCCTTTCCAAGGATCAACAAGAAATGGATGCAGAGACAGATCTCCATTTCACTTTCTGCATTAAAAACGCCATACCGTCATGTGACTTTAACAGCCAATAGTAAAAAAGAACAAATAAACAGCAGTCAAACGTGCTACCATAATAATACACCACTAGATGGCACTAAAACAACTAAACCGTGAAGAAGACGTAATACGAAATTATAAACACGCACTGTGCAAATACGAAAATGTCAATAAGCAAACCACACATTAATACTGTTTTAAATTGATACAATATATAGAGCTAACTTTAAGCCTAAATGAAACATCTACTATTTGTGTTGCATTGTTTGATGGAGAAAAGTAACAAGTAAGAGTTTCTATTTAAGATTTTAGAGAAAGTCATGGCCCGACAGTTATGTTCGCTTCTGCATAAGAACCGCATAAATGAAATCTCCAATCTGGCTCCTGGCCTCATCACAGTACTGAAACAGCCCTTGTAAAGATAGTAAATGATCTTTTAATTTCCGCCGACAAAGGATGTGTTTTTTTGCTGGTTTGGCTTGACCTTAGTACAGCATTTGACACCATCACCATCAGTTCTATTAAATCCAGATAATGAACATGGGTTAAATAAGATTCAGAATTACGTAAAAGATTTAAAAGACTAGATGTCACATGACTTTCTCTTGCTTCTTTCTTTGAACATATAAGTACTGTTACTAAAATCTTAAAGTACTGTTACTTTTGTATATCTACAAAATATTGCTGGGTTAAGAAATGCACTATCCCTCCATGATGCAGAAAAATTAGTCCATGCTTTTATTACCTCCTGATTCGATTACTGAAACAGCTTGCTGTCATGCTGCTCCAGCAAAAACCTAAATGAGCTTCAACTAGTCTAAAATGTGGCAGTCCTCACTAGAACCAGGAAATTCAACTGATCGCCGTCAAGGGCCCAGGTCACCACCTCATCCCAGATCAAGCCACTCTTGTGCAGTGGCATGCTATCTATTGTTATCCCAAGTTTTCTTCTTCTTCTTTTTATTATTATTATCATTATTATTATTATTATTATTATTATTATTATTATTATTATTATTATTATTATTCCAGGATTAATGCGGCTCGAACCGCTTAACGTAGAAACTTCGTTCCAACTCTACTTCGAAGACCTTATTACCGACATGCTGGCTATGTATTTTTTGTACTCGTAAACTTAATAATTGATTAATTACTAATAATTCAAAATCAATATTATCCATAGGAATGAACGGAGAGTGCCAATACTGTCACGATCCGACTGGAGGAGGGTGTAGATGAGGCAGGTGAGACACAGGCGCAGATGAACATTAGTTGCAGTAGGTTTATTAACGTACACAAACTATACACTTAAACGGCACGGGGGCCAGAGATTAACTTTAAAGACTTT
>JBBJLS010000109.1:31777790-31824928 GCA_037577275.1 Bryconaethiops microstoma
ATTAGAAATACCTTTGCAAGACACACAACACAAACACACACACACACACACACACACACACACGTGTGTGTGTGTGTGTGCGTGCGTGTGTGTGTAACTATCTATATGTAACAATAATATATCCCAAATGTCCTCAATGTGAAAACAAAACTGTCTATCTCCAAAATCGAATCTTTTGGACAAAGGGAAAAAATGTTCCCAACTATTGAAATAAGACAATGTAACAAAATGTCATTCATCATCATAAAAAGAAAGATGTAAGTACATCCATTTACTAATAACATGTCCCATATGTATTATATACATACAAGCACATGTATGTAATAACAATTTAAAACCTTGAATGTTCATTTTTAACATCAGTTGGCCCTGATTGGGCCAAGAGTCAAACTTTAAGATTGTTTAAATAAAATGTTTTTAGATTATCTTCCATTAGAGTTTAAAGATGTTTTATCCTGCTTCTCTAAGTTTACCATATTAGACATATAAGGTTAAGTCCCAAAACTGACGATATGCGATTGTCTATATAATATTATTATGTGACATATGGATTAAATATATGCAAGCAGCTGTCAGGAATGAGAGTTTTCTAAACTAAACGCTGACCCTAACCCTAACCTTAACCTCAGCAGTCAAACAAGTTTTAAAACATTAACATTATTTTTGTTGGCCCTAACATCGTAGATTAGCCCTGTTTTTCTCAGAGTTTCCTCCAAAGGCAGGACACACAGAATCAGACACAACCAGGACAGGCTATATCAGTGCAGCTTCAGAGAGATGCTTATCTAACAGGCATTTTGCATAAGCCTGCAGTGACTGTGAGTCACTGTTCACCCTTCCTTTCAAAGCAGGAAACACGTCAAAAATAAACAGCCACGTGGGGTGAATGGGGGTGGGGGGTAAATGACCACAATTACTGAGCCTGGATGAGTCACCTAGGAAGGATGGGTGGAACGCTGCCGATTAGCGTTCAACTGTGGTCCAAAAGGCTGAAAGTCCAAAACAAACCAGCCAATCGCCCACTCCTTCCAGTTCTGCTTACCTGGCCAAGGCTGGCCTTTCTCGGCTCTTGATTGGCTCTCTGTGTTGGTTGGCACGGTGATTGTGGTTTTCTACCGAGTCCTCGGACAGGGGCTTTGAGGTGGAAGAGGTTTCAACCGTCTCCAACTCCTGGTGGACAGAGAAAAAGAAGTAGAGAGAGGGTGGGAGAGGGAGGGTGAGAGTGAACAGAGTGGAACAGTGGGTACTTTCCACTTTAAAACAAGACCTTCAGAGCCGCTCACAATTAGCCATTCAGTACAAGGCTTTATAAAGGCGAAGCAAGAGAGCCTCAACAGGATTGAAAAGGGACTGACCACAGACTACACCCCCCTCAACACACACACACACACACACACACACACACACACACACACACACACACACACACACACAGCCTGGGAAAAAACAGTGACTTCGATTGAATGAGGCCAGAGGGAGAGGGGGAAGTAAGGAAGGGCTGAGAGGTCAGGAGGGTGGAAGACAAAGAGAGAAAGAAAGAGAGAAAGAAAGAAAGAGAAAAATAGAGAGGATGGCAACAAAAGGAAGGAGCCACTCATTCAGTATCATAAGTTGTTCTATTTTTTGTTTTGTTTATTGGAAAAAATGTATTGTTGTCGTTGACCATCATCTGCTCACTATCTATATCTCTCCATATATTTAACCCTCAGATGTTTTATACGTAATTACACAACTACATGCCTTATTATGTTGTTAGTTACAAAATGAATTACATTTACAGTTTGAATCAGTAGATTCTGCACTTCTGGCTATCTCTCTTAGTCTCAACAGCAACAAATCACAAACACAGGGCAAAAACGAGCTCTGAGCAAGCAGTCTCAACTTACACCTGGCTTTTGTTATTGTTGGTGACTTTTAATGGTCAAGAATGATGGGATTATAGCTTTACTCAACATTACAAAGATATGACTGTCGGTAAGTTTTCACTGGTGCAGTTCTCAGGATTATAAATGAATTCTTGTTCTGGCATGTACTTATTGATTTTATTCTCCAGGCTTCAGTCCATCATGGACAATGTCAATCACCCACTCCACAATGTGCTAAATGAACTGAGAAGTACTTTTAGCCACAGACTGACCAGCTTAAAGTGCTCCACTGAACGCTACAGAAAATCCTTCCTTCCCTCCGCCATCAGACTCTACAACTCGTCCCTCAGTCACGCGCTCACACAATAATCTGTGCAATAGCCTGCTGCTACTTTCTTTATATTTATTACGGGTTAAAAAACTATCATTGTGTGGAAGACTATGTGCATTATTTTTGCTATGATGTGCAACAGTCTAGTACGTGCAATACTGTGCAATGTTCTTACCAGGTGCCAAAACATTATTATGTGCAATATCATATGTTGTTCTCTAAATGGGTGCTAAATCACTTAATTACTTGCAATATTTTATGTGCAAAAGTATTCATGTGCAATATTACTACTTGGTCAATATTACTTTTCATTACTTAATATTACTTAATAATACTCAGCTGCGTTATTTACTTACAGCATTTCTTTAAGTAGCATAGTCTATTAATATTGTAGTTGTTTTCCTTATACAGATTTTTATTTAGATTTTATTTAGACTTATTTTATTTTATTTCATTTTATATTGTTCTTGTGTCTCTGTGTCTTGTGTCTCTCTGTGTCTTTGTGTCTTGCGGCAGTCATCACATACGCAATTTCCTCCGGGATAAATAAGGTTTTCTAATTCTGATTCTTTTACTTAAATAATTAAATAATTAAGAAGTGAATACAATGTTTGGCGGAGAAGTTTACAGCACGAGTAACACAGGCATCAGTCGCTAAAACAAATCCATAAGAAGGAATAAGAGACACAAGTCAAGTCAATAGGAGACACAAAGAGAAAGAGCAGTTTGAGTGCTTTTTTGCTTTTACTTTTACATTTGCCATAAGATAGGGTTAATTCGGAACAGAGACTGTGATGGGAATATTATTTGATCATCTGAATGTAACAGTAATGCGAGTCATCTGAGGTGAATGCGCATGTTTGAATGTTTCAGTTTTATGGATTTCTTAGGCATTGAAGCGATCATCAAAAATGCCCAGACAAAGGCCAGCCGTTTTTCTCAAACATCCTTGGAGAGCCATGTCCTAGCTTTTACCGTTACCGACGCATTGTTGATACGCAACACAAAGAAGTGCTCTCACAACTATCAGCGCTCTTGTGACAGGATAATGCCAGCATATTATTTTCTGAAAATGACTACGTATGATTTCACTTGACCTCATGATTTTACCTGAAGCCAGAACACACTGATGTTTGAAATAGTAAACACACTAAATGCTTACTTACCTCAAACAGCCATGATTACTAACATAGTGACACAGGATTTCTGAAGCCATCAATTAAAATACCAGTGGAGTGGAGATCAATTAAATATTTTTAATTAATAAAATCAAATTAAATAAATTTTCCCTGTAACTCATTTTTTAGTTAGGACACTAAATACAAAAACAACATTTCAGTTCAATGTAAGCTGGACATAAATACGAAATGAAGTATCAGATTTTCTCCTATAAGCCTGAAAGATCTGAATGGATGATTTTGCCTACAGCAAATACCATACTTGTTTAATACGCTGTAGTTTACCAGGGCAGCATGGTGCCGTTAGTTCAGCAATTCTCGTTTGGGACTCTAATGGAAAATCTGCATATGATTTGGATGAAAACCTCAACAGTCAGGAAACAGGGAATGGGCTGGAAAAAAGGGAAACAGGCAACTGCAGAACAGACCAGAACACTAAAGGAACTGCAAGGACAATAGAGTCTTTACGCAACCTTCAAGGAGACTCCGCCCACTTACCTTACAGTGAGACATCCTGGCAGACACACTTGTCTTGAAGTTGTCATCAGCTGTGCCATCAGCTGTCAACACACACAGACATTCAACTACGTCATATAGACAGTCTGCTGCTTCACCTAAGCATGTTATCTATCTCTCCAGTTTTTGCTTTCTTTTCGCAGGGACTTTACTATGAGTCACACCTTGTTGTAGCACCAGGAACACCAGGTTTTCATTAGAAAACGATATCTTTAAAAACAGGATGCTGAAGAACTTGTTCAGGAATAATATTCATTTAATATTAGCAATATTATAGTATTTAGAATTTATTATTTTGAGTCATAGCAACTTGATTAACCATCAGAATGCTTACCCTTTTCTCTGAAAAAAAGAAAGATGTGCCATTTTACATGTTACAAGTTTTGAAGATGATATAATGAAATATACTGTCATTTGAACTAGTGGACACAAAAATGTGGACACAAAAATTGTGTAATATGTTACATGTGTAATATGAACCAGTGGACACAAAAAATGTGTAATATGTTAAGCGTTAAATGGCTGGATTTTTGCCCACCATTTAGCTGTCTTACATAAAAATCTTGGAAGTTACACACGTATCTATGCATGCTAATCTCGAAGTGTGTGCACTGCTCAAATCTGCATTGGAAAAGTAGTGTAAATAGCACCATTTCAGTGAACAGGTGATAAGAACAGGGAGCAATGAGTAATAATTCACCGTGAACTGGCAAGACAGCTCGAAGGCCGATTTGCTGTTCTGTGTACTCGCTCCTCAGACAGGAAAAACTGGTCTCTTCTGTCCCAAAACCTAAACTTCGAATACTCCGGAATGGCAGTAGTTCTATTTATGATCACGATCATGATGCGTAATTAATTGCTAACAAAACACGCTAATGGGAAGCCAATGTAAAAACGTCACAGCTGCACTGTAAATGACAAACAGTCCAGCCCATGTGGAAGCAGTTGTGAAAGATTAGAAGGTAAGTGCGTGGGTGTGTGTGTGTGTGTGTGTTTGTGAGAGAGAGAGAGTGTTGTGCATGGGAACGTTCTGACTCTCCACCAGCTGGAATCGGGCCTGTTTATACTGCCTGTTAAAAGTTTGGGGACATATTACCTCCTTTAGAAATTCCTGTTAATCAAAACATGACTAAATACTGTTAATCAAAACATGATTTTTGGATTTTTTTTTTTTTGTTGTTTGGTGCGTGCTGATCGGACTTTTTTCTTTAGGTCGTTCAATTTGAAAGGTGTGAACACTTCACCCACACTAAATAAATGAACCACAGTCTGCCAGAACCCTCTGCCCACCTTCAAGCAAACTGTGGTTCGGTCTGTGGCTGGTGGACACATTTACTATAGGCTGCACCAAACAATGGAATTCCAGCGAGTGATTTTCTCTTTTTCTAGCAGCACATCACTGCTGTGCTGTCTGACCATAAGCATATGCTACTCTTAATAATGACAGGACAGCAATAAAACAATATAAAACAACAGTGGCTTCAGAAAATAAACCACAGAACTCGTGTCTGTGACCTGATTGTTTCACTTAAAATGGATAACCTATTCAAAAACAAATGAAAACGTTAAGCCTTTTTTGCTCTATTTAGAGAAGATGGAAACAGATCTAGACCTCATACTGAAATACCAAATATTTATATTTTTACCCAATGAAAAATCCATTTATTGAACATGATGTCTTAATTTATTGTTTTTTCAAAAATTATCATCCCAGACGTACTCACTCATCAAAGTGTCTTCCTGGGAATAAAGAGTCAATTTTTTTGCCAAATAATAATTAGACAAGTTTTTGCAAACTGACAAAGGAGACAAGCTCATTTATTAAAAACACTTGAAAGGCTAGATGTCCCAAAATACTCACCAGACAACATATGTGCTGCTTTCAGTCTTTAGCACTGCATATTACTCTTGCTGACAGAGTACGAACAGAGTGCAGCCTTTACTGCCAAGACTATCAGCTCCTTACCCCAGAGAAATTATGAAATATTGTGATTAAATTTCACACCAAACTTTCAAAAGGTCATGCTTTTTACTTCATCTTTCTCTGTCTTTCTCTCCTTCTCTCTCTCTCTCTCTCGTTCCTTTCTCTCTGTGTAATAAGAATGTATGTGCCGAGTTAGCATTCCTCATCTTGTAGGAGATTTTTTCCACCATTGTGAGCAGAAAAAGGGCTTGTGCCACTGCAGTGGAACAGATGAGCAGCATGTGAGTCTCTGATGGATTTTGGATGAAAAAATCTCGCCTACACATTATAAACACTCACCCAGACCTGCCAAACAGGGGGTTCCCTAAAGGCAACCTGGGCGGCCTGGCAAACACACTAGACTGTTGATCTACTGGACTGGCTGTCATATGTCCGCTTCACATTCGTGCCTATTTGTCTATGTGTGTGAGAGAGGGAGTGAAAAAGAAAAAGATGATAAAAATAATATAAGTATGTGTGTGTGTTTACAGCAGGGCTGAGAAACCCTGTCAAAAAATGTAATGCTGCCCATAACTGGATGTCACGTCGGGTACCTCTCAGCCACGCCTTCAAAGGAGCCCGTCACCTGAGCTTCAAAGGAGCCCGTCACCATGGACACGCGTGTTTGAGGTAGGTTTGTTGTGTGTGTGTGGTCGTTAGTAGCCTAGGCAACCTAGGTGAGAGGAGGAGCTTTATCAGCGGAGGTTGCTAGGCATCTAACGACAAGTCCACCTGTCGTATGTTTAGTGTTAATAATGAGTTAATGGTTGGTGTCGTATGATTGGGTGCTGGTGTGAATGTGTGCGTATATATCCCAGCCGATCCTGGTCATCTTTGCGTGGTCACCCTAGCCGTACTGGCAGCGTTGATTCTGGGGTTATTCTGTGTGAAGGAAGGTGCTTAGACTTCGGTCCGCTCGTACCATAGAAGGGAACCTTGGCATAGTAGTCGAGTGGTCGATTCCACGTCCTCTGGCTCGTGCTTCAGTGGCAGTGAGGTTCGAGTTGGGCTGTGTCCACTAACTGGAAGCTTGTGTGCTTGTCTCTCCTCTCCTCTGTGTTACAGGTGGGACTTTAAAGAGCTGCGGTGCAGTGAGTGAACTCTGCCAAGCATGGAGCAACTGTTATGTGCCTCTGAAGGCAGAGTGCTCCTTACAAAGAACTGGACTTCTGTTGTGTGAAGGTCCCCTGGGATCAGGACTCAGTGCTGTGTTTAAGTTCTAGTGTGTGTGTGAATGTGTGCACCAGCCCGGCGCACTAAAGAGTTACGAAAACTTTATTAAAGTCACCTTTCTGTTACCACTCTGCTCTCTGCGTGTGCGTCCTTCCCCAGACCCAGCATGACACTGGAGACATCTTCTCAAAGCACTTTTTATGAGCTTCTCTGGCAAATTGCAACAAATTTGAAATAAAATGCAGTATTGGTTACTCAAAAACTCTGAATAAAACTACAGTAATAATTACAATTATTTCTACTTTACATTTTATTTAACAGATTAAGGAATAGCGGGAAAAATCAAGCAAAAAAGTTCCTTGTTGCTGTGCAGCTCTAAACTCATTCAAAGGTTTAAAGGCTCACTGTATTTGTTTTAAATGTCTGTTTTTAAGAATCACTGAATTGTCCGGTGCTCTAGAAATACAGACAATTTGTAAAATGTGCTCAGGAAAGTGTATCGTGACATAATTTATTGCAATAAAGAGACTATTACATACATCTTGCAGGTACTGTTCACATAGAGCTCATTTACCAACACATAAAAATGCATCTAAACTCTTCAGAATTTTGAGTTACTGTAAAAGAACAATAGCTAAAATAAGTGACATAACAATTTATATTTAGATTAATGCCAGAGCTCTTTAGGCTGCAGCACTATTTAACTGGTTTAACATCGAAAGAGCCAGACTGGTGGTATTTTTATTCCATCAGGCAAGCTGTGTGTGACTGGGTTTTCAGGATAAGCTGGCGGTATTTTTTTCAAATGAAAGCTGTGATGTGATGTATGTAACACTGTGCCAGGACATCTAATGAACAGAACTAAAATGGCTCAAAAATGTCCAGCGACTAGCATTAGTAATGTAGCATACTACACTGTCCATGGATAACATTAACTAATTCTGACAAATCACCTACAGCAAGAACTTTGTGTCCTCAAGGAGCAAATGTGTTGCAAATGTGGAAGGAAACCATTTACTGCTTGTTCTAATGAAGATCTTTCCTTTTTGAAGGTTACGTTGTGCTTTTATGTAAAACTGGTCAGACTTCCATATGCTGTATGTGAGTACTTTATCCATCATTTGAAGAAAATGCTGCCAGACTTTAGTCCTTTTCGAGCTTTTAGGCCTTGTCTTTCATTCACTCTGTGCTCACATAGATATCGCCTTACAAAGGAACTGAGGCCCTCTTCAGGTCAAGTCATTACCTCTCCAGGCACTTTCAAATTTTAGAAAATTGCCAAGATAAATACACAACATTTTTTATTGTCAATATTATTGATAATGCTAATTGTTTCAGCTCTAAACAGGACCTACTGCTCCATTCCACATCTGTTTGTCTGCAATATACTAGGGTTGTGCAACATTACTCCACTCATAAATTCTACTAATCAGTTGGGAAAGACAGTGATTACAACCACATTAGCTGTACACACAGAGAACAATGCTTGCACACATTAGCATGACAATATGGTTTGACTCAGGTTATGACAAATTGCTTCTAAAACACAGAGATTTGTCTTCCTGTTAGTGAGCAGGGACTTGCTTTTCATCTCGGGGCTAGTCCTTTTCAACAGAATTCAAAAATATCGTAATCATAATAACAGGAATAGTAATACTTGAGTAATTTTTTGTTACGATTGCGGTATTCGGTGTAGTTAGAACAATTATTGCAATATATGGAACATGTCTCACTAAACATAATTTCTCAAATGCTTGCCAAGCTCAAGTCAAATCAAATTACAACTTTAATGGAATTTGGGCAGAATTTACCCTTGCTTTTTTCCTCCCTTTTTAACTTCCATAGCTTAAAACAGTTTTATCCTGGCATGCTGGAGTCACCCATGTTACTGGCTGTGAGTTCAATTGAGGTCCACCCTCCCCCGGCTAGCAGAGGCCCTGCTCTTTCACACAGTGGATCTGAGATGAAAGGTCGTGGAGGTGGAAGGTGCCTGTGTGTATGTACAAGTCTGTGAGTGTGTTCACTTTCCCTCTGTCCTACACAAGACAGTCGCCATCTCTTAATGCAGCTGCATGGTAGGAAAGTGTGATCCTCTTCCCACTCACTTAAGAGAGAAAGAAACACTAGGAATACAATGAAGGGAGTAGAGGGAGAAAGAAAGAAGCCCCATGCCTCACAAAGAAGCCTTTGAAGGGTCTGAAAGGGAAGAGACTTACCCTTTGGCATCTTGATTTCCTCCACACCCACCAGACTGTGAAAAAGAGAGAGAAAGAGGCTGGTGAGGTCACTCAGATGCGCACGCTGTCCATTTAAATATGCCACGAAAACAGTTCATTACAATAATTTTACCACAGTGTTATCAGGCACAGTGTTAAGTGGAGTGGGCTTGAGGACTTTTAAAAAAAAATTACAAAAGGCAACATGATAATACAATGTTCAATAAACAATTAAATATATATTTTTAATAATGATTGCAGTAAATAATTATCCCAAGTGACAGCTGACTATGACAGACAAGCTTAGATTATTCCACAGTGGTTTCTAATAACCTGCTACTTTAATACACAATTGAGTGTGTGAGCTCAGTTTCACACTTCCATACACCCCTTTTACAATTAACGTCATAAACATGCAGAGACATAAGAAGAGTCTGAATACAGAAGTAAGTTCAAGATGTAAATCTCATAAAATCTTCGTTTAGTGGTGTGTTTTCATAGTCAATCTAGCTAGTTCACTGAATGAATAGCCACATTTCTACCCCATTGCAAATGTAGTGTTCCAAGCTCAAGATATATCAGTAGTGAAATGCTTTCTATAAGAGAACTCTGCCAGAGTGTCCTAAAGATCTTGCAGGCCTAAAAGGTTAACAAAAGACAAAGCTTCCGAATACATAATAAGGAACAAAAAACCTACGAAAAACAAAATGCTTGAGTATTTTAAATATTTGGGTCAGCCCAAATGTATATCTGATATTTTACAATAGAAACATGGTTCAGGAAATCAGTATTTAGATCTTTATAGGACGTTATGCTTGAAATCATACCATTCCTTTCCTCCTAACACCTGTACTGTACGTTACATGTCAGACAAGTTCAAGGGAACGACTCCGGTCAAATGCACGATAAAGCACACTTCATGAAGAGCATGATAAAAATTGGCCTCTGCTGCCAAACCACCAGGCATTATTGAGAGGTTTTCAGAGTAAGACAAATCGCAAAGGATCTGCCAATGACATTCAGCTGATTTCCATTACAACAAGGCTTTCTTGCATCTGTTTGGATCCTGACTGTTAGATCAGTCTCTAAGGACCGAGAGATATCCCCCAGAAACAGCATATGATGGAGGGCAGCTGCGTGCAGGACAATTAAAATGTACGACTTACATAAGCGTGACAAATTTAACATGGGGGGTAAACTGCAGAGAGAAAAAAAAAAAAAAAAAGACTGCATCTGACAGCTGATGTGTCATTGACATTGGCTTGCCAGCACAGCACTGTGAAGAGCTTTTACAGAAATTACAAAAGAGGAAATATGATCATGGCCTTGACACACACCCAACGCACCATCCACCACTGCAAAGCTATCACACTGAAGCAAACACGATCCACCACAGAGCATGAAATAATCAGACTAAACATAACCCAAGCCGCTTCCCTTTCCCAGGCTGAACGTCTTCTAAAGTGTGTCCCACAGTGAGGTGGCCTTGAGAGAATCTGAACACAGGCACAGATGTATTGTACTTGAAGGGTTAGGATTAGTGGGGGATGAGAAAAAAAGCAGAGAGAACTTACAGAAAGAAAGAGTCAGAATACAAAAACAAATGTAATACATTTAAAGGGATACATGGGGGAAAAGATGGAGGGAGAGAGATAGAGATAGAAAGACAGAGAGCAAAGCAAGGAGAGAGAGGGAGGTAGAGGTTGAGAAAAAGATGGGGGGAGAGAGAATGAGAGAGAAAGAGAGAGAGAAAAAAAGAAGAGGGAAAGAGCAATAACTCTGCTGAATACTGATTGGCTGATGATTGAAAGGCCTCTCCTGGCCCCTGGAGAGCCACAACCACACTGCTGATGTACTTCTGGCCATGACTCTGAACCCAGCAGCCCGCCATGCCGCAGGGACAGGCCAAAGGTCACGTCTATATGCACCCTTGACCCCCAGACGACGGACCCGGGAAGAGAGGAAAAGGATGAAAAGGGCAAAAAAGTGAGAGGAGAGAGCCATAAATCAACACATACAGAAAAAGCACTGACAGCAGTGGGCAGAAAGGAGGAAAAGCCTCAATAAGGGTGAGCGATATGGCAAAAATATAACATACTTTGCAATATGCACTATGTATCATGATACTGAGATTTTCTGAGGTCTGCGAGCAGGTTATTATGGACAAATTGCACAGGCATAACAGTAAAGGTATGGTGAAAAACTAACATCCTGCTTACACCTTGTTACTTCGCGTGACTTGAGTATCAGGATTATATCTGAAGAAACATAAAAATGCAGATGTAAATGTGATCACTCAAACCACCTAAGAGGTGTTTTGACACTTTCGATCCATAGGTTACAGCAGTGTAAATGCATCACAGGTGACTGGTTGCTGTATACGAGCTGATTTGCATATTACTCATCACACAGCAAAGTATTTGCCAGACTGAAACCCACACAGGCGATTGGTTGTTGTATATGGGCTGATTTGCATATTATTCAGATTTCAGTTTGGCTGACCAGAGACACATATAAATACCAAGTGTAAAAGCATGTGGCTAAAAGCTAATCAGGACACAATCCAGATATTGGTCAATTAAGCAGACAGGAATTAAGATTTGGTCTGGACTATGTAACATTCTGAATGGGTATTCTCCACTATGTAGTCCAGGACTGAACTTAATCCCTATCTGGAAAACCGACACTACAGATCATCATTTTTTCTGCCCACTCACTTCACATTAGTTTAACAGTAGTTACTCAATAATGTATAGTAGTTACTGAATAATAAGTCTTAAGATAACTGGGCAATAAGCACAAAGTTGAAGGGGTAGAAGCAGGAGTCATTTATTTGTCACATACCCACACCCACACCCACACCCCCACACCCACACGCACACACAAACACTTAGCTGTGAACGGTGAAATGCAGCCTCTGCATCCTAACACCAATAGGAACATACAGACTAGTGAGCACACACACACACACACACACACACACACACTTACACACTTGGAGGAGTGGGCAGCCACCAATGCTTGGGGACCAGCTCCAGGTCTTATTGCCAGTGCTTTGGTCAAGTGAATGCCAGGAGAACTAATCCTAGCATGCATGACTTTGTGGTTTCATAAACACGCAGACTGGCCAAACCAGCCAGGAATCAAAATCAGGCCCTTCTTGCTTTAAGTCCAGTTGAGGTCAGTCAGACATGTGGGATGTGTTTAAGAGCAAGAGGCAGCAATATGCCCTCTTGCACTTTCACTTTCTCTAGATTCACTACTGCTTTAAACATACTCATATTACATTGCCTTTGATGCTCGCCTTTCATGTTGCCACGGTGAGCTTGCGCTACTTTGATGCGGGTGAGGGCATGGCAGTAAAGAGAGACTTTACTTCAACTGTCAAAAACATCTGCACCTAACTCACGCAGGGTGGCTGTGTGGTCCATAATGGGAGTTAATTCTGCATTATCATTGTCATCCCTGTGGGCTAGGCTGATTCCAGCTCACCCTGCAGTGAAGCTCAGTTAGGTGCAACCACAACATTGTTGTGTAAACACGGAGGAAGTGGAGAAATAAAGGATGGCCCAGCCATGACTGTTTTAACATCTGCATCTCAGTTTACCACAGTGGATCATCATAACAATGCCACACTCTTCAAAATAAAGGTTCTATGTCATCACCAAAAAAACAAGTTTTTTTCAGTTCCAGAATTATTTAGTATGAAGAGGGTTTTTCAGGAACCTCCACATCATCTAAAACATCTATACCAATTCAAATATTTTTCCTAGAACCACTTGTTCAGTCCCAGAATCATTTACAGGGCTTTCTTATTAAAAATGACATACATGCTCTTTCTCTGGTTCAAAAGAATGTTCTTTTAAAAGACAACTATGAAGAATAAAAAACATAGAACGTCTTTATTAAGTGTTTGTGTGATGTGTAAGCCTGTTATTTATTCCACTTTATGAGTGGTGATTTTATATATTAATGAACACTGTTCTCACTGTCTAAGTGGGTGGGCAGGACGAGGGGTGTAGCTTTGTGCAGGAGTGGAAAGCTCCTCAATGGCTGCTGCAGAGTACAGATAGAGGGACTTTACGTGTTAAACTTTGTAAACCTGTTTACAATGAAAGACCAAAATTATGAGCAAGTGCCAGTCAGGCATGCCCTTACACTACAATGTTTAATGCAAAAACTTGAACGCTCTTAATGATTGAGTTAGCCTCGCTAAGATGATGCTGATTTCTACTAACCTAAATTCTGCCATTTTACAGGAGCTCTCTAGATTAATTTCAGAAACTAGTAACAGACATTTCAGTAACATATTCTTCACTTTGGACAGTTCAATATTAAAAGTTGACTTCTTCAGTAAAGATTTTGACTCGAATCCTACTGCTGAACAACACTGGAGCCTGTTAGCTTAGCTAAAAGCCCAACTTACTCTAGCAAGGTTAGAATATGGTTCAGTTGTTCTAGTAGATGCAATTTCAAGTATGCACATGGGAGAAGTTCTGTGTTCCGTTCTGTTTAGGTTAAGAGTGTCAAGAAACAAAAGAAATAACATCTACATCACCTACTGCAAACACTGAACACTTTTTATAAGTGCAAACACTTATAAAAAAAAAACCCATAATTACTGCTGACTTGCTAATAGCCTACACCCAAGACTGGCATGTGTTTTTTTCTATAATTCCGTTAAGACTTCTATTTTGCATACTTTCAATATTTCATTAACACTTAAAGCAGACAGGAAAAACTTTATGGAGAAATGGAGAAACTTTACCAGTGCAGAGACTTCCAGGCACGTGTACTGTAATTAAGTGATAAACACTCCACCATGCTCTGTGACATATAAAAATCTGAGCAATCTCAATTCATTTTGATATTGGATCAAAATGTCAAGAGGATAAAGTGACTTTAAAAGAGGGTCATTATCGGGGCACGACTGACAGGAGATTGAGTCACAAAGACTGTACTGGCTAATGTTTCAGGAGGAAGAGTGCCATCTGCATTTTTATGTGTGGGAAGACAACAGCAAGTATGCAAATTGTGGTTAAAAGTGCACATTTAATGACTATGATGCTCATGCATAATGTGAAGTATGAGAAAAACAGACAAGCAGCTGTTTCTCAGGTGACTGAGAATGTGCAACGCAGGATGTGATCGGACTGTGTCAGCATAAACAGTCTGTTCCCAGCTACACAGAGAGGGATATTATAGCTTGGGTGCAGTGCATTTACAAAGTAAAATGACCATTTGAGAGTTCAGTGGTGTAAAAACCACAGGCACTGGTCTACAAAAATGTGAAAAAACATCCTTCCACCTCTTCCCTACAACTGCATGAATGCAGATGGGTCCAGTGGCTCTATTATGGTGTGTGTATGTGTGTGTTGAACGGTGATGAGTATAAAAATGAGGTCAATTAAATTCTACAGCCTTCACTGTTAAGAAGTCAGAATTCGCATATAAGAACATTTAATACTACACAAGCTATTAGCTATCTAATGGAGCAACATAATATACTATTCATATACTGTTCGTTACAGTATTAGTAGTGCTGATATAAAGGAAGGCTGTAATATCAGAATGCACCCTCTAACCAATCAGAACATTTTTGTTGTCAGTGCTTTGATGAACAAGGATAGCCATGCAATTAGGCCTGTCATTTTAGCTAATGATTAATGGTTATAAACACCTGCAAATGTATTTAACATCATAGTTAAAGATGTAACTGAAACTGTCTTTTTTGGGGTTTTTTTTTATGTCTAAAGTGGGCCAAGCAGACTGATTAGATATCTTGCTTTAGTTTTTGTTACATACCTCCAAAAACAGTTCAAGCTCAAATACACAAACAGTCCTTACTGTTGGCTTTGAAACTTGTTATTAACAAAAATAATGTAAAGGGGAAAAAAATCTGCATCATTATTACAGCATGATTTAGAAATTAGATTTTCACAATACTAGTATTTTGTTCATATATTTTTTTCAATCTCTCCAAGTAAATCTCTGTGCTATGTGCAACTTTGGCACAGAAAAGGAAAAGTTCACTGAACTACAGTGAGCAGAAGAGTGTCATAGTGCACTGATTACTAGCTGCAGAACCATGGCACATCATACAGAGACAACATTCTTCTCACACCAAACTATGCTGAGTGTCAGCAGACCCACGCCAGCACGTCACGTCATCGCTTCAGTCTGCCGGCGACTGCGTCCAAATCAGCAAACCCTGGAACACACCTGATATCTGCTTCGTTTACAATTACCCACTGGGGAATACAGTGTTGGTAAAGACCTTGTGTGCATATTTGCAGCCTGTGTCATAGGGACTGAGGCCAACTGACTATATATTTATTTTTTTCGCAACCAGAGTAGTCTTTTCAATTCAGTCATGTGCATTCAGTCATGTGCACAATCTGAGCTTTTACACAAGTCCATAATGTGTACAGTTTTGGTTCCAAAGCGAAATGTTCTTTAATCATTCTTGGATGTAAAATTCTAGGAAAAGTCTTCAATCAATATGGAACTTTACACTATGAGTTTTTAAACTTTTAAAAGGTCATTAACACTGGTTACCCAATGAACCAGAGGTGGTGCTTACATTTACCGGACGCTTTTATCCAAAGCGACTTCCATTCCCTAACTTAAGGGGACAGTCTCCCTGGAGCTACTCGGGGTTAAGGGTCTTGCTCAGGAAACCAGTGGTGGTATGCTGGAGGTAGGATTTGAACCCACGACCTCTTGGTCCAGAGGCAAGTATCCTACCACTAGGCCACCGCCACTGATACAGTGTTGCTCTGACAGAAGACCCATCCGTTTACCTGTCAAGTTAGGTCTTTGAGTTATGAGTCTTAGAAGCCTTTTCGGAAGCCATGCAATTAGATGTGCAACAGCAGGACTGGCAGGTTGCTCACGTAATAAGAGCCTGAAACTTAAAGAGCAATGGTAAGCTGTCACGTTCACTCTGCTCAAAGGCACAAAGAATGAGTCACAATATACCATGTACACACAAACCGTAAATATGACACCCTTGTTTTACACACATAACACAGCGTAACCCACATAAGACAGCTTGTCTAAAATCAAGATTAACTGATAAAGGAAATTCGACAACGCACTGATTTTGAACATCCAAGCAGAAGTCTACTAACAATTGCCTCTTGCACAATTCAATACTCATCTTTACCTTAGAGACTAAAACATTGCTCAAGGGCTGAGTCAGGACCCAACAGGCCTGCAAGCAGCTCTGTTTGCTGCTTCATTAGAAAGAAACAAACCCAAACAAGGAGAGAAAAATTCACTCCTTCTTTCCTTGTTGTACATAAAGGGCAGATTCCGATTCGGCCGATTTATGTCACCCTGCTCTCCCCGACAACCCACACACATTTGCTTAGAATCAGCGTGGTTGTAATTTGCCCGGAACGTTAAACATTCCACAGCCAGCGAATTTAAAGCAAAATAAACAGCTCACATGTCATAACAGTGGGGCGTGCCCTAGATGAGCCCCCTGAGTGGTTCAGTCGTTCTGACCTCCCCAACTTTCAAACCCAGAAATTATCACCATGACCTAAAACAGAGCTGCTTTAACCATTTCAGCTCTGCTGAATTTATGACAGTAGGTTTCTTAAACATTGTTCAACAAGACACTAAGCAGGTACAGATTCAAGAGAATCAGAAGATTTTATCACCATACTCTTTTTTTAATCAGCTATAAAGTACATAAATATTTAGAAGAGAAGACTAAAATTCACCTTGATGCAGGTCCACGCTCACCCTCAAGGCTGCTGGTGAGGGACGGTTTGGAGGCTGGTTCGGAAAGTGTTTTCTGCTTCCTGTCAGATTCGCTCCACGCCTCCTTTTCACCTGCCCTAGCGCTAGCTTCAGTGGGCTGACCCTGCGTGGGGGAGGACACCTCCTTTGGCTTCTGCTCTGAGCTAGATGCTGCGTCAGGAGCGTCTGAGGTGTCCCGGTGCCTGTCCCTGCGGGTGTATTTGGATGAGATGTCCTCCAGGTTAGCGTAGCGCTCAGCCAGCTCCCGTCTCCTCTCGGCCTTGTAGCGGGCAATGCGTTCTGCTTTGGACTCCAGCGAGGAGCCCTGCAGAGTCTCCACTGCATCCATCTCCTCTCAGTTTCAGCTGACAGCTACAGTTCCTTTTGTATACAAGAAAGTCACGCAAATCAGCAGAGGAAAGTCCACTCCTCCAAAAAGCAAGAATTCCAGGTTTCTTCTGAATGGAAGTCCCTCAAATCATCTGACTGTGGAGAGAAAGGAAAAATAGTAAAATTACTTTAGCAGTGTTCATGAAATTGTGACATCGGAGCTCTGGTTAAAAAAAGGTGTTTGTTAAACAATTTACTAAATTGCACACTAGGTTTAAGTTTGAGCAAAGAATTTGGACACACAAATGACTGAGATTCGAAGTAAATAATCTGTTCATTCTTCTCCAAGAAGATTCTTTCAAACCCAGATCCCTCCTACTCTGAGTGCTGCCCAATGAGCATTAGTTCTCATATTACTTTCACAGCCCAAAGAGAGAGAGAGAGAGAGCAAGAGGGAGAGAATGAGGTCAAGTGAGTGAGAGAGAGAGCTCTTTTTTCCAACTTCTCCTGCTAGACTGAAGGCAGAAGTACAGTACCACCACACCACAACCAGCACACAACCATGCGTGCTGGTTGTGGGTTTATGCAACCCATTCTTTCTCCATCGCAATTGCTTGCACCTGCATGTCCTTCTCTGCACGTATTTGCACATGCTTTACATCGGTTCCTTACAGTACATGTAGTCCCTTCCTGCTCCCAAGACATCCAGCATGTAGCAGCATGAGTGTGTGCATGTGTGTGTACTACAGTGAGGGTATGATTAAGTGTAGAGCATGTGGAGCGAGAGTGTGTGGTTGTGATTGTATTAGTAGGGGGACTGGCTCGGCCCTGCTGGATTCCTGCTATAGAGAGCAAGGGTTAATGGGCCACATCTGGAACCTCACATTTAAATGCTAAAACTCAAGACAGAGAGAAAGAGAGACAGAGCGAGAGAAAGAGAGAGAGAGGGGTACAGTGAAGGAGTATAATGAACAGAAAGAGACTAAATGAACAAATCTGGCCAAAAAGAAAGTGGAAAAAAGGGCTTTAAGTATGTAAGTCGGGGTAAATGTGTGGAAAGAGGGATGAAGAGAAAGAGATGAAACGCGGGAACACAGTTGGGGAAAAGAGCAAAATGTCTATAATCTGTAAGGCTAACGTACCTAAAAAGTAGTGTGAGCTTACACCCCCTGATAAGCATCCCTAAATCATCACATCATGCCTCAAAGCAGAATGAGCTTTTAAGTAATCACAAATAGATGAAGTCCACCGCAATTACAGATGAATTACCTGATCTCAATCATTTAAGCTGTTTTTTCCACTGTCATTAGATTTCACACATGCATTGTGTCACAAGAGAATTTGATTTCCGTTTGTTCTCATCAGCTGTGTTGAGGCAATAAATAGAAGAACAAGAAACACATGCCTTCTAATTTGGTTAATTTGGTTGCATCAAGCCATCACATGATCACATGTGGAAAAAAAAAGATCACATGTGATCAGTCTTTATTCACATGTTTCTGCACACTTTACATACAATAAATGTCATTTTTTAAAAGGAAAGGAGCCTCATCAGCTAAAATGTCATGATTGGGACAGGCCTACAACAGACTTTTCATTTTTTCACCATAGTTACTAAACAGTTACTAAATCATATTAATTAAATTTGAGGGTTGGCTCACAGTTTGCATGTTTAATGTTCGTATATACACTGTATATCATGTTGCACCAGTTTTTGTTACAGTAAATAAACGAGGCAAAGAGAACAAGAAACACATTCACTTGCTGGATCCGTCATTATGGGTCAAATGCAAATCCTACTGTGCAAATTACATGTTTGTTGTACAGAATCACCCACTCTTGGAGGGTAAACTAATCTAACATGAATCTTTCATGAACTTTTAGCTACAATAACCTTGTAACCCCATTCCAAAGCCATGAAACAAATGTTAGACATCAAACAGTCTTCTTCTGAGAGAGAAAGTAAGGAGAGTGAAACAGAAAGGACAATAAAGAGAAAGAGACAAAAGAAGGAACATGGTTATAGATAAAGGGCAAAAAGCCTTTGATAGAGAGTGTCGGGAAAACTAGAGAAAGAGAGGAGGAAAACAAATAGAAGATCTAAAATGTGAAAACACAATAAGAAAGAAAGGGCAATAACAGAATGATTAACTAGAAGGTGTGAGGGAGTTGAAGCAACAGACTACAAATGGAGGGGGAAAAAGAGGGCAAGTTGAGAAGAGTTTTCGGGAGGGAGCCAGAGACTAGAGGACAGACAGAATCACAGAAAGGTGAAAAGAGAAAGAGAGGAATGTATATGACCTCAGCCTCCAAAGAGCACTTTGAAAGAGTCTCCAGTGATGAGAGAGAACCTCACAAATCCGTGCAACAGGCTTCTGCCAATACACTGGAGCTTCTGCTTAACTATAAACAGCAGAGGGAGGCACTGTGGGTCAGAGACAGGGCAACGCCATGGGGACCCTCCATGACATACTGTGTTCAAGTTCAAGCTTATTTATATAGCACATTATCATACACAGAAGGTAATTCAATGTGCTTTACAGAAATGTGTACTCACCTGAACCTAAATTCAAGGCTCAAGTTACAGAACTATCCACTAAACCCAAGTTACTGAATATCTGTTGACAGTCTACACCATAGAAGGTCCATGGACTGAGGAAAAGAGTGCAAACGAAAACAAAGTTACCCATAGACCAAAGTTCAGCAAAATACATTGTTTACACAATTTTCCTTAAGCTCTTATGTAGTTAATTTAATTGGTGAAGCCATTATTTGTTGTCTGAAGTGTGGTTTTACTGTTTTGCATTGAAGCTACAAGACTAACGTAACTGAAAAGTAACAGAAGCAGTGTGTAAAATGTACATCTAAGTCATCACTAAGGAACTTCATATACCAAACATGTTTTCGAGCTAGGGGAGGAATATGTTTTTTTCCCCCCTTTTTAAAAAAAAATATTTTGGCTAAACTATCAGGTAACAATAAATGACAACATCCAGGGAACTGATGACCCCCCAAGAATAATAGGACCCGAGAGACATCATCAAGCCACAATATCACATGTGAAAACATACAAAATGCCAAAACCAATCCAAAACAAAAGCATGCAAATGACCTCACTGCGCAGATCCCAAGAGGGCCTCAGTAATTCTAATTCCATAACTATGATTAGAAGTCTGCGTAATTCTAAAAGTTGTCACAGGGTCCACTGCGTGCTTTCTAGCATTACCTATAAAGGCTGAAAACAGAGCAGCTGCATCTCTTGAAGCCAGAAAAGGGGACTCACTTTGTTTGGAACACATCGTGTTTTGCTACCCAACAAGGAGAGAAAATCAGAGGTATGAGTCATTTGTAAAGCTGTCGGGCATATCAGCAAACCACTGATATCTTTTTTCTTCTTAACATAACTGAGTAATCAGTGCTCGCGCTGATGGGGCACTTTAAAAAGCTTTCAACAGCTCTCAAAGTATTAAACAAAGGAGCTTTGAGCTTGACAGGAATGGTGTATGAGTGTAATTAATTGTCATATTTGTCTGAGTGCTCACTGAACACTTAGGATCTTAATGATTAATTGCAAGCCCTTTCAATCTCTGCAACACAGGAGACAAAAATCTCATCTAAATACACTGCAGGAGTGTCCATTGTGCCTGGGGGTGTCCCTGACCTTTGATCCCTGTCTTAGAAAGAGCAGGCTCCAGGCAGAAAGGAAGCTTTGTCTCAACAACAGCCAACTGTGTCACATCCTGAGAGTATACTATAACCAATTCATATCCTGCCTATTACTGGAGTCAGCCTGATTTTCATCCGCTTACTGGAAATCCTGCAAATGCACTGGTTCCTGACTGTGTGCCCCCGATAGAGTTCAAGTTTGACACTACTGATCAGTCACTAAACAAAACACAGCAGTATAATATTATGAATTAATATTCATATATTCGTTTGTTCATTCTTACTGTGATTTTTTGTTTTTTGTAATAAGAAGATCTGCAATATCATGAAGGCAATAATATGTAAATGAGCAATCTAACCAATCCTGATTTTTTAAAAATTATTATGATTCATGATGTGGAAATCTTGGCCAATCATATGTTTCGTGGTAGGGATAAAATATAATATCACAATTCTTTTTATGATACACAGTCTGCATCACAGTATAACTGTTTTTCTGATGGGTATTTTATTGTAATACTAGAATTTTTAAAAATATTGTAGCACAATAATTTTAAATTCTGTAGATTAAGCTATTAAAATATACTGTAACACCCTGCTTTTTGCGGGGGTTACATTCCCCTACTTTCAAACTTCCCGCCTGTGAATACAGCTGTCTGTGATGTCAGGAACTCGTCCGCCATGCACCCTCGTCCTTGTACTGGTTGTTTATGTTTGGGGCGGCACTGAGCAGCGGAGATTCATTCCGTTTAGGTGTCTGATTGCCTTTGTAACTGCCACGTGGCGCACAAGGCCCGGACGTCACAGTCAGCTGTCGGGACGTTTGAAAATCCGTGATGGATTGATACAGCCACTGCTGATCCGCGTGAAAGTGGGAGGTTACTGTATATCTAAACTTAAGGGTGGGAGTCCTGCTTGACTGAACCAAAGGTGGCACAGTATTTGAATAGTGTGAATGTATTAAAATGTCATTATGTACCATGATACTGCACATTTGCCACAGTGCCCACTCTGACCTGAGCTACAAACAGTGCGTTCATCTGGTGTCGGTGCTTTCTCTTATCGGTAAAATGTTACGTCATTGTGTTAAGCTCCTAGAAAGCTTACACTTAAGACTGTGGGTAGTTCTCTGCATCTTGAGGACCACCAAGTGAAGTCTTGTCCATCCTTAGTTCAAACATAGTTGACCCCAGGGCAACAATGGCCTGCTTTCAGCACCAGTATTCCCCTGACACTGTACACACCGACTTGAGCCACATTTTGCCTTCCGCTCCATGACTGAGAGTGTTTGTTTTTCTTATGTGTCTGGGGACCACCAGCCAGGATAAGTAGCAGCCTGCCCTTATAAACATTATTCAGTGTGTATGAAGTATGTGAGTTAGTGTGGAACTGCCAGGCTAAGCCATTGGGCTTTATGAGCTTAGAGTCTTGACATACAGACATGGGCCTATTATCTCATATCATACTCCTTATGTTTGGATGGGCCTAATCTATCTGACCTAAGCTAAATCCACACTCAGAGCAGGACAGCTGGAGGTCACAGCATTCAAGCTTCAACTACTTGTGTTAAGTTGCTGTTATGAGATGCCTTTTTGCTATCTGTCTGTCTGTCTGTCTGTCTGTCTATCTATCTATCTATCTATCTATTGAGATTAGTCTACTGATAACCTGAAAATAGAACATCTGTACACTGTCAAACTATTGTCCACACAGCAATAAAGACACAATGCTATTTCTGTTGCTTCATCGCCTGTGCATTGGATTCTATAGTAAATGTGTTTGTAGTAAACTGACTTTCAGTTCTCAGGCTAGGTAGAAGGATATGAACTGAAATTACTATGGTAAATGACCATATCGTCACAGCCAAAGCAAAATCTTATAACAGACGTTAATGTAAAAATAGTTTTCCAAGTGATTTCAGAGAATTTGTAATTAATTTTCCACCATTTTTCAGCATATACAGTGTCCGATGTTACACAAAGACCTTTTCCAACTCTGGGTTGATGATTAATTGCACACGTTCAGACCTATTTGACCAGATGTCAGGTCATAAATAAAAGCTAACTTACTCCAGTCAACACCAGTTAATAAAAGCAATAGGAGGGACACTGCATTAGGGTTCTGTTCTCACAACTCGGCACTGTGAAGACAGCATTGATGAGTCAATATGAAGCAGTCAGAGAGCATCAATTTAATTTGAAACACTGTCAGCACTGAAATTTCAACACCAAAGCATCTGTTTGTCATTATTTCTGACTCCCACATATCCAGCTGCTCACTGTGGCCCTGACAGCATTTCACCAGAACCCTACATACATTTCAACACCCTACAAAGACTAAACTAGTTACACCCCAGGACTGCATAAAAGCAGTACTGTGAGTATATTGCCCCATATTACAATTGCAATATGCCACGTATATGCTCTAACGTGGATGACTTATCTTGCATTATATTTACCAAAATGACTTACATTTGCTGGAAAACTCATCCTAACACCCAAAGAACACATGTGGTTGGTTAGAATGGTCACAGCACATAATAAAACATTCCTTTATTTGTTTTAGGTTCAACAGCATATTGCAGACTCCTGCAATGTCACCAGTATAACAGTCAATATTTCTGTTAAATTCTATTACATACTAAAGAGGAATTCTGGGGCAAAACAAGTGAAGGGTTTCAGTCCAAATGCATTACAAATCTATTGTCATTGTTTCTTTTTTACCACAATAAATTGTGGGCTTTACACATACAATTACGTAAAGTGATACAACCTTTATAAAAATGAATTTGCACTATCTGACATCTGTTTCAAACCTATTTCCATGCATGTACACGGATGAGACGCGTTTTGGAATGAAACCTTTTGCACATTCGGTTCAACTACACAAACTGTGATTACACACGAAGAGCTGAAATTTCCCTCTGAAAAGCTACCATACACACCTATGACACACCGTGAGTCACTGTGCTTCAACAGACACCCTTAAAAACAAGCACAAACACACAAAACTGCAGTTATGAATCAAAATCTTTTTCTTTCCCACAACCAGAGCAAGGCCTCTCTGTAACAAAAGAGCACAGAATGGCCACACATAAACACGCACACCCCTAAATCTCTCCTGCAGCTCATCCCTGACAACACATAACATCTGGCCTTTCTGACAGCTAGCATTCAGCATTATAAATTCAGCAATATAATACAGCATTCAGCATTATACAGACACTCTGCACTAAGCATGTGGTGTTAAATTTCAGGTATGCATCAGTGTCCCCAAACCAGCAACATTATGCAAATCTATACTGACGAAAGCCCTGTAAGCCTTCTTCTTCAGTACCACACTGCCAGTTCACAGCAGTCCCCACAACGTAAGGTCCAGCTAATACATCATCTTATCACCAAATAATGAGAAAGAAAATACACACTGTTCGAAAGAAAGAATTACTGTATTCTACAGATCACAGGAAGAATCCCAGATTAAAGAAAAAGGTGCCCAAGTGGCAGTAACTGTTCATGAAAGCTTGATATTCTGCTGTGAACTGGCAGCACCAATTTTTAACCATGTGTATGGTTTAACCATGTGTATGGTTTTTAACCAATTTTTAACCACTTCTGAAAACAGCACCAATTTTTAACCATGTGTATTTTTTTTGAAGCACACTAAAGCGGACGTGGGACTGGGCAGGGTGGTAGCGAGAGTTGAAGCTAAATCAGTATCAAATAAAAGGGCACAAAAATGTGTGGTTGTAGTATTCTGCCATCTTCAATTTGGTCCTGAAATAGGAACTACTCTAGCACAAAAGAATGGAATTCTGAATGTCGCATGACCTTTAACATCAGATGCCATGGTCTTAGGTCAGCCTGACTGTGCATATGCTGAGTTATGATAGTGTTTTTCTGAAGCTGTTTTTATCTATGCGTGAAACCCAATGCTGTAATGGCACGATGTGCTAAAACAAACACTGTAGTATTGACGGGTTTTTTGAAGGTATGTCGGTCAGCAGCACTGAGCGCATTCAACCAGCCTAGCTCAAGAGCTGCATCTCTACTGGACACAATAAATGTGGTATTAATATAGGATATCACATCACCGAACTTGTATAAAAGTGAGAGGCAGAGAAAGAGAGAGAGAGAGAGAGAGAGAGAGAGAGAGAGGAGAGAGAGAGAGAGAGTCTAGTGTAAAGATGAGCCAAGCAGTCTGCAATATCTTTCTCCCCTGTGGCAGTTAAAAAGGATTGGCTGTGACGTGCAGTGATCCGTGAGGAGGAGGACAAGAAGAGTGAGAGTGAGAGTATTACACAGCCAACAGCACCTAAAAGCACAATAAACACACTCTTACCTCCGATCAGTCACACACTTCTCTCCTCTCAAAATACACTACCTCAGCACAGCGCCGCTATGTCCCAAATGAGCTATTAGCGAAAGTGTGTGTTTGTGTATGTGTGTGTGTGTGTAAGAGAGAGGAAGAGTCTGTGAGGGCATTTGTGATTTCTGCAGGTCATGTGACCGGCCACGGGGAGATGGGGCTCAGTATGCTTCATCAGCCTGTAATCCAATAACTCTATCTGACATCTACATGTGCTAAGCAGTGGCTTAGGCCTGAAACAATTGACTATAAAAGCCAGCCGAGCGCCCGGCCCTGGACAGCTCTGGAGTGATTACACCGTACTGTTACAGCACTGAAACTGATGGCAGCCACTTAGCGAAATATAAAGCAAATATGGTTCTCATTATGGACCCGTCTACTGACCGCATGCCTGCTTAAAGTTCACAGACCCACAGAGCCAGATATTACTACCACAGGGCTTGTTTATAATGCACCCTTTATCGTTTCTTCCTTTGTGTCTCACTTATCACCCCATCACCCTCCACTCCCCAACGTCGACCATGTGGTGGGAGTTTTCATTGCATTGTTACAAGGTCGCTGGATGTCGCTTTTCTTGTACTGTAAAGACTAGCTTTACATAGTGAAACTTTCATGTATCTGCAGTGGCTTAAAACTAACACGAAACTTAATTTCACAGTTTCATTACATGATGCTTTCCGCATCCGTTTTAACAGAGTTCCATGAAACAGCTAGTCAAGACCCTGATAACATTCCATGTGATCTACATAGCTAAGATATTTATTTCCTCCTCTCCTGACTTATAAAGATGCAAATGCAGGCTAATTAATATATCACAAGAAAAGACTAGCTTCTAATTTAACTAGATGAAACTGGTAAAACTCCGGTGAAATAATTAAATGTTGCACTCAACTTCTATTGTCAAGTAGCATGGGAATTTTCACACAGCTACATGCACACTGCTGTGGGAATATTTCACCATGTAAAGCCAGCTTCAGACAGTTAAACACATAAACAGACAGTAGTAGGTATGTTTTTCTGATTATATGCGATTACATGCGACTGTAATACGCAATTACCAGTAATGTGACATGATAATGCCTGGCCTGTAACATTTTGACCAAAATAATAAATATTTATTGGAATGCATAAATATTTTTGTTGGTCAGAAGTGCAATGACTGGCTAGATGGTTCATTCACTCTAGTCTTCTGCTATGTCAGGATTGCTACAGCAAGTATCAAATTCTATCAATATACTGATATATCGATAGATCTATCGGATAGATAGACAGATACATAAAGAGGTTGACAGATAGACAGACAGACAGACAGACAGTCAGATACACACATTATCATCATTATTATTACCACTGCAACTTTGTTTAGGATCTATATTAGTACAATGAACTTTAATAGCCTGGAGTGATCAGAGTGGAGGGATAAAACTGCAGGGGGTCTTACTGCACCCTCTCTTCCCTTTTTCTGAGGGTAAGTGTTGCCATGGCAGCGACTCGGGGCAATGCTCTAGTAATCGTAAGATAAAATATTGAGAGGTGGGTAGCTTTGTGCAAAGGACAAAATCACACAGCACACACTCAAAAGCACACACAGAGACGGCAGTAAATCTCTGCCCAGTTACACCCAATGACCCTCAAACCCTTTTAATGCCCCCACCTCCTCTTCTACTAAATCGCTCTGCCCCACAGCCAAAGTTGGGTGTAATGCACTACCATCTACCAAAACCCTGACTGAGAGCACTGATCCCAGTCTGGATTAATAATGTCTTTTAAGTTATTTCAGCATGGCATTCAAAAGGCAATTACTGCACTTTAGTACACAAGGCATCTTTATATGACATAAATCAGTAAATAAAACTGCAAAATCAATAGCCAAATGAATATAAAAAAAGATATAAGGAAGAAAACACATTTACAAAGAGCTGGACCACTTCTGTTTGTTTACTCACAACATAAGGTTGAGTTTCCAGTAAAAACATTATGCTTCTGGGCAAGACTGTCTTTCAAATCAGGCAGTTTGGAAATTACAACAAAACGCCAAAGATAAAGAAACTAAGCCTAATCTATTCCTAACAGTATCCTGCTACACACATATGTTTTTAATAAATCATATGCATTATTTTATTACATTAATAATAGGCATTTTCGCAAAAATTATGCTATAATGTCATCAAACTGGATGATTTTTTGTCACGTCCAAAGTCACAACATTTGCTGCAAAAGAACACACTTGTGGGTGGAGCATGTATTGTTTCATTAGAAGTTTGAAAAAAGTCTACATTTACATTTTTTGTATAAACCAGCACACAGAGTTTTGCATGCAAAGTTATTTTCTCTTGCTTATTGACTCCTGAAGGCACATGTAACACACAATGGGCTGCAGCGGTAGAACAGACTCAGCCTGTTGGGGCCTGTGTCAGCACAAGGATTGAAAGAGAGCAAAATGTGTTCCTGAATCATTGAGTCTGTTTCTTTGTCCCCAACTTCCTGCTTGCTGTTTACCCTCCACACAAGAGGGACAGAACAAACATACATTCACTGGGCAAATAGAAGAAATACAATATTTCTCCCACAATTCTGTACATGTTATACAACCCCGTGAAAGCATGTAAAAGGGAGAGAACAGGCAATACGAGGTAGGAGAGGAATTTGAGAAGTATTTACCCTCGCACCAGGGATTTTCACAGCTGCAAAGAAAGACTGAGTAAACATACACTCTCTCACACACACACACACACAGAGTTGCCTTAGGAAGAGTCAGAGAGGAAGGGTGAGGTTAGAGAAGACCCTATCAGCCCAGAGGATCAGATACACACTGGCCGGACATGTTCACAAGAGTAGACTTTAAAGGCTTTTAAACTGCAGGCCAGCCAGACAACTACTGAAAAGCCGTTGATGTTTTATGGTTAACACAGAAGCAGCATGAAGATAATGCAGGACTGGCACAGGTTGCTGAAAAGTACTGTGTAGACTTATTAATGTAGACTTGCAAACTTGTCAATGTGGTTTAACAAAAAGCATGACTAACTGTGAGCTATAAAAACAAACATATCCATTTCGCCGAACACTGGGGCCAGCCTTAGACAACACGGTTTGTTTTCGTAAACCACCTCAGAAATAGGAGTGCTGATCTAGAATCTGTTTTTGTGACAATGACTTTCAAAAATAATCAACTTCGTGATTACCAGGCCTGTTTCTGCTCCATTTTATGGGTTACAGTAAGTCATACTGTGTCCCAAACCACATCCAGTCCATGCCACTTTAATAAAGAGCTGGATGTGGTTTAAGTAGGTAAAGGGGCATTCTGGAGATTTTTCTGGCAATTTTTAAGTAAACAATTTGGGAGACTAACGACGCAGCTCTCTCTGAAGCAAATCATATCGTTTACTTAGTCATTTCTGGAAGAGCGAGGGGCGAGTGAGGGCATATTCCTGTCAGAGGGATTTCCACTGGGCAAGCGCGCTCCACTGTAATAATGGGGCCTAACAGGCTACAGGAGGGGAAGAGAGATAACAGGCTCAGATCTAAAACACTGGCCTCAGTACGTCTACACACACACACACACACTCACACAGAGCTCGTGGTTTGAGTGTAGTAGTGGGCTAGGTCAGGGCATAAGGGTGGGTAAGAATTTGACTGATCCAGGCATTCCAGCTCATTAGCTTTCAGTGATGGGGATCCCAGCTGACTGCAGACGGAGACTTCATTTACTCAAGGCGGAAAACTGGAACCACTTCAAAAAAGGCCAGGAGATGAGGAAAAAAAGGGGGAGACCAGGAGGGTAGGGAGGGGCACTGTTTACAGTCACGGGGTGTCCCAAGACCCGACACCATCTGGAAGACTGAAGCTGAGCTGAGCAAAGCATGAGAGAGAGAGAGAAAGAGGAGAACGGGTGTGGTAAAGGAGGCCTAAGCCAAGAATGTTAAAGACTAACAGGTCCATAACAGTTAAAAACATCTTAAGAGTAAGCGAACCACATGAAACTGAGAGGGTCCACACACACCACACCAATGGCGGGAGCTGGGGCAGTGATGCACTAGCAAACACCGCCAAGTATTAGTGGCCTTACTGCATCTTTTCTCTGCACATGGAGCAACAGAACAAAAACACACGAGATACATTAGTATTTAACATACTTAACCCACAGAATTCAAGTGATTACTTTTGTTTGCACAAAATTCAAATGT
The DNA here is from genome assembly GCA_037577275.1 of Bryconaethiops microstoma. Classification (NCBI taxonomy): domain Eukaryota; kingdom Metazoa; phylum Chordata; class Actinopteri; order Characiformes; family Alestidae; genus Bryconaethiops; species Bryconaethiops microstoma. The sequence continues at coordinate 31,807,330 of JBBJLS010000109.1, forward strand.
AATGATGTTATGCATAATATACATAATGACATTTTTCAAAGAACAATCCAGTTTTGTCAGCCTCCTGAAGCTAAGACCTGCAAATTGTGGAAATATCTCAAACATGGATGGATCAAGATTTTCTGTGAGAGAATTTAGGCCTTGCTCAGGCAGGCAGTTCAAATCTGATTTTATCTGATTTATGCAGGACAGATTATCTGTTGTGCTAACAAGAAAAAGCCACATGAAATCCAACTTTTTCCATTTAGATTCTAGTCACATTTGTAGGTTGTTTCAACTACTCAGGTCAACAGGTCAAAATCATCAGAGATACGTTTATGTCGGTTTGTAGTGTTTTTCATGCTGATTTCAAATCTGTGTTTAGTTTTTCCCTAGCACCTACAGTTTTTGTGATGACGCTAGTTATATACTGCATGATTGTGGTATAATTAGCATATTATAATCATATACTGAGCGTTTTAGAAGAAACAGTGGTAGCTGACTGACACTGATCATTATATCCATGCCACAGTGTGCGCCTATCTGACTTCGCACTGAAAATATTGAAACAGTTGCTTGATTGGTGCCTGCGGTTTAATAAAAAATGCATGCAAGTCTATTGCAAACTAAAATGTACTTATAATTCAAAAAGTTGATGTGACTGAAAAAAACTGAAAGCAGATCTGAAATCAGCATGGTTTGGAAAAGTGTGTTGTGGTTTCTGACGATTACAAATTTTTTTGTTGTTGTTGACCTGTGTTATGATTCAAATTTCAGAATAAGATTTCTTGATGTACGACTCAGTTTAACTAGTCAGATAGGTTGTTGAGGTCAAAAGGTGCAACATGAAAACAATGAATATATACACCTACACACACACACACACACACACACACACACTCCCAATTAGGCATAACATTTAAGCTACATACCACAAATTGTTTAGGTTCCCTTACTTCTACCAAAACAATGGCACAGAGACCTCTGAAGCTGTGCTGTGTTATCTGGCCCAAAGATTTCAGCAGCAGATCCCTTAAGCCCTGCAAGTTGTGAGGTGGGGCCTTCATAAATTACACCAGTTGGAGGCCAAGTCAACACCTTGAACTTCTGTTCATGTTCCTCAGATTGTTTCTGAACAATTTTTGCAGTGTGACATTGTGCATTATCCTGCTGAAATAGGTCACTGCCATTAGGGAACACCAATGCCACCAATGCCATAACAATGTTTAGGTAGGTGGTACATGTGAAAGTAACATCCACATGAACACCAGTATAGACTGGTGTATATATTACAGTTTAAGCAACAGAGTTAAGCTTTCGTTCTGCCAGTTATAGTCACTAAGGACTGTTGCACATCAACATCTAAGCTCATGAATGTGACTGATTCATGCTTGCGTCGTTACTTTAGCACCCGATGTGGATATGGGAGCAAATGAGACTTGTTATTTCAGTTTTATGCAATCGAGCGCAGCCATCGCATTGCGTTTAGTCAATCAGACAAGAGTAGACTGGTCTTCATCACAAATGGCAAACATTAACCTTTTAATCCTACAGAACGAGCCTACTAATGAGATTGACAGAATGTTCCTGCTTTTTTGAAAGAGCTTCAAGGAAAGAAAAAAATACACTGCGGTTTTGTTATTACCATCAATTACAATGACTTAAGATTTAAGAATGTTTTCTTCTTCTCCTATTAAGTTACCATGGTTCATTTCAGAGGTTTTCTTACACAGTGACAATTTTCTTTTTGGCTCTTTTGCAGGCAATCAGAAAATGGAATCCCTGTGCCAGCAAAACAAGAGGGAAATCCTTAAAAATAAAAATTGGCATGCTCTCTTCTTTGGAGATGCTCATGACGATGCAGGATATCTGTGTATCTGTGCATGTTCAATACAAGGTCACTTTTCATATTCTGGCTTAGGGGAAGTGCAGTGAAGTCACTATTGGACAATACTGTACCGCTATTACTGCACAGCTTTAGTTGTGCAATTGCATTCCTCTTACAATGACTAGCTGTGCCGAAAGGACATCACAGGATGTCAACAACTGTTAAACTGTGACATTAACCACGACCCTCGCTCTCCCTCTATAAAGCCACTCTGTACATAATCCACTCCAGACAGTAAAGTGTTTTAACAGGACTCGGCAGAATCAGTCTGCTCTCTGCAACTCTGGCTCTCCATTTCAGAAGCTCCAGTCCTTATGCTGTCATGTCCCTCCTCAGCCTAAGTAAATATTTACAGTGAGGGACTTCCCAGCCAAACCACCATTACTGTCACTGAGCTGAAAAGGGGGTTAGCAGGGGCATTCAGAGAGATAAGCTAACCTTGATTTCAGACCACTGATGTACACCACTCTTCAACTAATGTTAACAAAGTGTAGAACATGATCTGCCACCTTTACACCAAGGCTGTGTGAACTCTCCATCTGCCAGACTTCATGATTCAGTCAAAAATGCCATCCGTTCCCCCTCAAAGCGAGTTAAAGTGATCGTTCAGCAAAAGAATCAAATTTACACAGTTTTCCCCTTATGTAAAATCTTTTCAAACACGTTTAGAGTCTCAAGCTGACAAGTATTGGTAGCTCACCTAACCAATCAGAATCAACCAAACTCCACGGCTACATTATCACACACCCACCTCAAAGAAAGGCATTTTGTGATTTGGAAAAAAAATGCTTATGTGGTTTCTAACACTGACACATGGACAAAATTCAGGCCTCATGGTGTCTCCTTTTACTGTTTTCAGCTATACAAAGCATTTTTTTCCCACTTACACAGTGTCACAGTGTCAGACACAGCATCAGAAACCACATATGTAAGTCTGACATTACTTCCATTACTTTTTAGTTGTATTAGCCTTGGGGCTCTAGTTTTAAAAAGAAAACTTCAAACACACTTATTATGATGCTCCTTGTGGAAAACATGGTGTGTAGACTATATTTACTATAAACACCAAAGGCCTTCCATGCGTCAAAGACATATCATCGGCCTTGCTTTGTGTAAACATTCCAAAAGGATCTGAGAGGATGTCTCCACATCTGGAGTGAAACTTTTAGGAAACTATAAAATACAGGGGGCAGAACCACTGCTTGTGCTGCAAATACCTGCAAAAAGTCATAGTCATTGTCAGACTATGGTCTATTACTTTGGAGTGACATTTCTAGGAGTACCATTCGACCACAGAATGCAATACAAAAGTATGTGTCTTCACGTAAAAGATATGTTGGTCCACAAGTACAAATACAACACAAGTAGCCTACGCCGCTCAGAATACTTCCCAAGAAGCCTGTCCTCATCTCATGGGTGGCACAGTGAGAACACTCCGCCTAAAGACTTTTTGGATCAGTAACGATCAACACTTTGTACAGCCAAGTTCACATTATAATTAATAATTTCCTAAACTACACATGTGAAATTCTTTCTCTGCATTTAACCCACTCACCAAGTGAAGCAGTGGGCAACCAGCAACACAGCACCCCGGGGAGCAGTGTGTGGGGATGGTACCTTGCTCAAGGACACCTGAGTGGTGCCACTGGCAGTCCTGGGATTCAAACCTACAACCCTCCGATCATAGGGATAACTCCCTAACCACCAAGCCACCAGCTGCCCCAACATTCCATCATGACCAGAATCCCATTGCTCCAGCTTATTACAAAAATATATAAATTACAAAACAAATTACAAACACATATACATTTTGGCAATGCTGTGATAGTAACAACATATTTCGGATATCTTACTTATTTAATTGTGATTTAGCAAGTTTTTTATTGCTTCCTGTTTATTTGTATGGTTGTTTCACTTTGATGATAACTTCTATAACTGGATAATAAAATAATAATTAAGCAAAGCCTAAATTCCTTTTAAGACAGTTACATAAACTTAGTAGCCAAAGTAGCACATTATCTAGCACAAAGGAAGTTACTGAGTGATCATGGGTTACTCTTCAGGCTAAATGAAATTTCCAGGCACTAAAACTTGACAGACTCAAGACCAATAAAACCTTTAAAACAGAAAACACCATTCTGTTTTGTATATTTTGTAAAGGGAACACAAAACTTTCAAATGACATTATGAAAGTGATCATTTTTACTACCTTTGAGATTCTGGCCCTATACGACCACCGATATGCAAATTCCTGTAGTTTGGTGACCTGTGGTGCACTCCTCTTAAAAGATTAGGGAAAGATACCTAGTGTAGTATGGAGTATGGAGTAAATAATTAGTGCCAAAAATGTTTAGTGACCATATTTACAATACTGACAAAAATGCAGTCTTTGGAATCCTGGTCAAAATTGAATAGGTACAAATGTTAAGAATTTTTTTAATGTTGGGTACATGCTGCAAGCTAAATAAATATATTTGGAAAAGATCTGTATTTCCACAATTTTGTCCACCAATGGCCAACCAAGCATTTTTGCCAGCAAAGGAAAATTCTTATTAAATTTCAAGCCAGTGTAACTCCTGAACTATATGAGATAGGCCAGAGAAATTTTGGATTTTTCATATTGGCCCAGAGAAAAACAAAATACCACAAAATTGTTCGATTCTGAGTTGAGCTAGAATGACCCGCCCATATTTCATTCCTTATGTGAGTCTGTTGAGTTCTTGTCCATGCTTAAGCTTCAGTTGAGTGACGTGAGTGAATACAAATCCGTCAACAGGAGGTATGAGCAAAATCAGGGTTACTGTTTGTAATGATCAGCTCTAATTCTTACATATAAGTATATGTTTATAATTTTTTAACAATATTTTTTTATCCATTTATAAGCACAGAATATACTGGTCAGTGAAATGTCACTGAACTCACCTCTCTCTAACAATCACGGGAAGCACTGAGAAACAAAGCTTCACCCAATAGAGCTCAAACACTTAGCAACAAAGAGCCTTTTATTCACCTCTTCCTTTTTGCAGATCAAAATAAACAAGTCCCGCAAGAAGGTCCGGGAATGCTGAGTCTTTTGTGTCTCTGCAGGGACTTGTCTGAGATCCTCAGGCATTTAGGAGCATGCCTTACATGCAGCAAGTCTTTGCAGAGTGGTGTGTGTGCGTGTGTGTAACTGCTCACGTATGTGAGCACAGTGTCAGGCTTTCTTTTCAACCCTTGCAGAGCGACATGTCTGGAGCTCTTATCTGTGGCTTCATCGACATTCTTCTCGTCCGTTGCTCAAGTGAGGATGCAGTTCATGTCTGTAAAATCCACTCTTAATTGAAAAATGACATTGCTGTCAAACTGTCAGCATGCGCACATAGCATTCAGAAAGGCCTCAATCAAGAGTTTACTGGATTTTTTGCTAACCTAAATAGCAGCACCTGATACAAACTTATTTGAAATATTTGTGTTTTCATAGTCAGTTTTACTGGTTTGCTAAGTGTACCAGTAAGTTCATTTTTTTAATTTTTTGCTGCTAACTTAGTGGTCCAAGTGCAATTCCATCACAAGAGCCTAAAGTACACTGTTTTATACATTTGTACGTAATGTATAAAACTGAATGTCATTCAGTAGTCAAAACTAGAGCCAAACAAACCAATGTTTACTTGGACTTTAACTCTTAATTTAAACATTGGATGCCATTTTAATATCTTTCATTGCTTTACCAAGATTCGTCTGAAAAAAACAGAGGTTAATTGCAAAATCTTTGGCGAGAGTGCTTGTGTATAACAATGACATCACGTGCACTGTCAAGTAACTACCGTTTTCCTCTTAGCAATAAATAAGCCTATAACTCTGAAAACCATGAGGAATTCTATTGGGTTCTAAAGAGTTATTAAAAAGACAAAGTTTCTGACCACAAACGGAGCTGAGAATCACAATGATTTGGGACAGGCCTATGTAGGGATAGGTTTAATTTGGTGCAAATAATAAAGATGTTCATGAAAAGATATGAAAAGACTCAACAGTTATTTTATAGTTCACTTTTTGGAGAAATAACAAGCTAAATTTCCTTTATAAATAGTTTCCTTTACAAATGTCTGGTGGTGATATGGAGCACAGAAAGTTTTTCAGATTTTTAAACTTTACCTCAAAGGTCATGTTTTCATTCAATCTTTTTTAATAATATCAAATCCTGGTGCTGGCTTATTTAAATAAGCAATGGACAGTACTGAAACTGCTAAAAGTCAGAGGACTGAACTGTTTGACAAATTGCAGTCTTGAAAAAGTGTTAAACGTTCGATACTTTGTGCAACTCTAAGCACAATACAGCACAGTACAGTGCTGGAGGACACACTTCTGCACCTCCGATCAGAATCAAACCTGCAGGTACGTGCTCCCGCTTCTCTATCTGTGCTCATATCTAACCCTCCTTTTAACATGTTCGGGTAATTATGCATCTAAACGCAAGCTTGGGGCAGGTGCTCCACTATGTAAAGTATTTTTTTCAGTAGTTTTGATGTGCTTAGTTTCTAACCAATCTACACACCCTGTGTAGACGCACTGACATGCCTATGACTACAGTGATTTGCATACTGCCAAGGGTTTACTCGCAGTATGCAGCTGTATTGATATTTTGAGATGACAGTATCACTAAAATAACTCCAGTTTAGGTGGACTGATAAAGCACACAAATGGGTCAAAATTCTTACGAAAAAGAGGCTCTTAAAAATGAAGAAAAAGGCCCTGCAGGCTGAACCGCTCTGAGACATAAAATGCAAAAATGTTGTCACACTCGCCCTGAAACAGCATTCACTAATACACACACACACACACACACACACACACACACACAAACCATACAACCAGGAGGGCTGTCAAGCAATGGCATCATTACATTACATTGCATGTGTGGCAGACGCTTTTATCCAAAGTGACTTAGAATTCGAGAAAACACTCAAGTTTCAGGCGAGTGTGAGAGCCAGAGGAGAATACTAAGTGCTAAAATCTTTATGTACGTGTAGTGCAAGGTGATGGTGCATTAGGAGAGCAGATGCATCATAAGATTATGTTAATTTATGTTTTCCAGTGTGTACTCTTTACTGTGGCTTACATCAGGTCATGATGGTCCAATTTCAAAAGATCCTCAGAAAATCCAACTCTATTCTCTCATCCTGACATCATCATTGGCAGTGTTGCTCTCTGTGTGATGTGGTGAAATCACTCCCGACCTCTGTTTCGATTAGTTTGCACTTGCGATGTCTTTGTTTTTGCAGGTGCCTTTCCCAGAAGAACCCTGTACATCCATGTTCAGTCAAAGCCCTCAATGTGTGTCCTACTGCATGGCCTTACTGAGCTCTCTCCATGCACAGTGGCTTCCGGACGTAGATCTCTACTCAAAACTCATCTGTTCAGATTAGCCTACCCCACATGACCTTCTCACACTATCACTCACTATCATGTATATGTATGTAAATGCCCTTCTGTATGTGTATGTATTTAAATGTCTTTTGTATGTAATTTGTTTGTATGTTTTTCCGTAAAGTGACCTTGAGAGTTTTGAAAGGCGCCTATACATAAAATGTATTATTATTATTATTACAGTGCTAGAATTATAGGGTTCTTTAAAGCACATGACAGAGGCTGCTGCTTTATGAACAGTCACACAGAACTCTCATGCCGCTCTCACATGCAACAAGCCATGACGACCACACAAGCAGAGAAGTTCATTCAAAGTGGGATCAACGAAGAAACTACTGAATCCCATTTGTTTACATCACACAGCCTTAGAGCCCTGGTCCCTCCTAAGCTTCACACACCAATTACCAAGTTACTACACAGAAGAAAAGGCATTTCAAGTTATGATATTAAGTATAAAGGCAGTGTGGTATGTAGGGATGTGTCAGTGTCCACTAGTGTCATGCAGTATGTGTCTTCAATGTAAGCATGGGCAGAATCCACGTACCTGTTCAGAACATGTTTGAGCTCCATTCCCTCTGAGGAGATGAGGACGAACCTGATGGTCAGATCTTCAGCCAGAGCAGGTAGCTCGACAACAGCAGACCATTTGTGGGTTTCCACCTTTAAAAGTAAACTTTTGCCTTTTTTGTTCCCCCTACTGAATGTAGAGTCACAGTAAAACTTCAGGGCACGTGGAGAAAGTGGCAAAAGTCTTTGTTTTTGGATTCTGAGACTCCTGCCAGGAGACAAGCGAGCAGACCTTTGGCTGGATTAGACGTGTGACTGACGAGTGGCTGTCAAACACAGACAAACCGCAACCAAGCACACCACGTAAACCCGACTGACTAAGAGATAGCGTGGTGCTCCTGCAAGCGAAATGAACTACAGCGAAGTACAACGAATCGATTCTTTTGAACTGATTCTTTTGTGCCGTCTTCTTAAGTGGTTCCTGCAACCTCGTTCCTGGAGCCCCTCTTGTCCTAAACACGTAGTCTCTTCCCTGTTCTTTCAAGCAGTCGAAAATACAGTATGTGGACAAAAGCATTGGGATGGCTGACCATTACACCAACAGGGACTTCAATGACATTGCATTCAAATACACAGACTTGGTCCACCTCTGCAGCTATAACAGCTTCCACTCTTCTTGGAAGGTTTCAACGATATTTTGGAGCTTTTCTGTCGGATTTTTTGTCCATTTATTCTGAAAAGCTTGTATGAGCTTAGACACTGATGCTGAACGAGAAGGCCTGACTCGCAATCCTATTTTTTTTGGCCTGGGGATGTTTGTGTATACGCAATGTATGTATGTATTTTATGTATATATGACTTAATTTGCTTAATTAAATGTACTATTGTAATAATATGACAGTTCCATGACAGTAAGACTGCTATATTTGTATAACAGCTAGTCTATTATTGATGTTACTATTACTTTTTAAGTATAATACTTGATGTACACAAAGGAAATGTGGAATGAAATCATTTCAAAGTTATAAATACAGCCAATGTACAGTCTATCGAAAGATTCTACAATAAAAAAGTGCTTGTAATACAGTGTTTTGCAATATCATTACTTTCATTATAGCTCGCAATGGGCCCATTTAGGTTTGGTGTGGGCTGGCCCTAGTCCACATTTCCAGACAGAAACCCGGATGGGCCCCGCAAGGGCACATTTGCTGGGTCCTTTTTAAAACCATAGTGGTACCATAGTTACAATGAAGTGCTATATGTAAACTATGGTAGTACCACAGCTACCATGAAGTGCTATGGATAAACCATGGTAGTACTATGGATAGTACCAAAATATCATGAGGTACCATAGTAAAACTATGGTTACTACATGAAAACCTTAGGAAGCCATAGTGAATTTTCATAAGGGCACCCAAAGGTGTTGGATGGGGTTGAGGTCAGGGCTCTGTGCGGGCCGGTCAAGTTCTTCCCCAACCCTGTGTTTATGGTCCTTGCTTTGAAAAGAAAAGGGCTTTCCCCAAACTGTGTCCACAAAGGTGGAACCATTGCGCTGTCTAAAAATGTATTGGTAAACTGAAACTTAAAGATTACTCTTCACTGGAATTTAGGGGTGTGTCCCAATACTTTGGTCCACAGTGTACGTTAATTAGCTGATTTGTTGATTCAAGTGTGTGGCAGCATTGATAACACTAAAATGTGAAGAACAGGGAGTCCTCCAGTTTGCAGTTTGGATCCACTGCTCTAGGTGATGTTTATGTCCAGGCTGAACTTTTCCAGTTATCACAACCCGTTAAAGTAATCACATAAAATATCACATTTTATCTATTAAATGTATATTTAAAAAAATTATTTTAGACTGCAGCTGGCCTCATTTTGTGCACGACAAGGTTGAGTTAAGCGTGATTTGAAAATTAATGCTATTGTTTGATTCATTGAATCGGATAATTCAAAAGAATCGGTTCACAAAAATTTCCCTGACTAACGAACTGAAGCTGCCCGGTCAGTTGGAGAGTTGAACCCCCGCCCCTCGCCACGCCCACTTTCGCCCGCGTTCAGTTTAAAAACTAGAAAATAAGTAACCACTTTTATAAACGGACAGCATCTAGAAAACCACGACCATAATCACATCCTTCGTCTTTTGCTTCATGACATATTGTTTCGTTGGATTCATTGCTTTATTTCTCTGTTTAACTGAAAGAGGCCCCTGTAACGTCAAGAGAAAAGCTTCCCCCATAAACCGCCCGATGTTTTCAGGCGTGTTGCTATTAGAGTGCCATCTGCTGTTGTTACTGTAGTATTACACATTTACTACCGAAAGTACTTCCAGACCGTCATCGTTAATACAAATCTGACTGTAGAATGTTGGAGAGAAGTTTCAGTTCTATTACGACATAGTGCTGCTTTATTGGGCGGCGATGTCACAGTTACTGGTCTGATGACGTTGACACTAATTGCCTGAAAATCCTCTGTTGCACATTTACTAAGCCGACAATCTGGGTATCTGTACGCATCTTCCCAGAGATGAAAAAGGCTGATTATTTGGCATTCCCAGCAATTATTGGGACAAATGGCCAGTACAATAATATGAGGAAGACGTGGGACAGTCATCATTACAAATACCACATGGACAGAATGGAAAAAGGCAAGAAAATTATACAATTGTTCACACATGATGCTTTAAAGAGTGCTGAAATTAATCCATCTGTTGAGTTTAAACTGAGTCCTGTAAGCTGCTAACAATAAATATTTTCATTTTTCTGACCCTCACAGTCATACCAACAGTGGACAACAAAGCCCCTAGAACATACCTTCATTGCCACCTGAAGATGAAAAAAATCCAGGTAAGTACAGAAAATGAAACACAACAGATACTGTGTGTAGTCTTTCCTCACCCTTGGCTGTGGAAATGTTTGTGCTTCAGATGGAGCAGGAGCGTTTGATGGATATGGAGAGAAACAACAGGCTGCTGGTGTCCAGAATAGCTCGCACTATGGCCAAAGGAGGTCTAGATAACTGGAATAAATACACACCCAAGCCCAGGTATCCCAGTTCACTGTCTCTATGTAGATTTCGCACTCCTTTCAGGAGGTTCACAACGGAACTGGGTTAAACTCTCACACATGACTCTACTGCTAGACTATATAACTAACTAACGAACTAGATTTCAGTGCATTGGCAGAAGAACATGCATTCAGCAAACAGCAGTATGCAACAGTGTAGTATAGCTAGCAGTATAACTGATTGTAGTACTATTCTCCTTTAGCCAAAAGCTACTGTAGGAGTACATGATTAAACTGCATTGTGCTTAACCAGCTTGATTTGTATGACTGTAGTCTGAACCCAGATTTCAAGAACAGAGAATTGGTGAAAATTGCCCTGGAGAACCAGGTCATCCTCAAGAAGATCAATATGACCAAGTCAGTGTATGATCACAAGAAGTGGCTTGACGACTTTAAAGTAAGAGCAGCTTTAATGTCTTTTCCAGTTCTGTTCAAAGCAGAGCCCAGCATATCAGTATAGAAAGAGAATACATGCAGTTAATAAAGCATGAAAATTACATCTTGACCGACTTGAACTGATTTTAACAACAAAACTGGATGTCAATAATTAATTACACCCGGTTTGAATATTAAATATATTATTTTTTCTTTATCAATAGGTGACAAGAGGATATATGTCTCGGCTTTCAAAGTATCCCCAAGATCCAAAGCCAGTCAAGATGGCAAGTATTGTTCATTCGTTATAAAAATATTTTATTAATAATAATAATAACAATAATAATAATAATAATAATAATAATAATAATAATAATAATAAGAAGAAGAAGAAGAAGAAGAAGAAGAAAGCTTTAACATATACATATATTTTGCTCCAACCCAGGTCCCACCACTGAACCTCCTCAAGTAACTTCTTTTACACTGAAGCCATGATGTCATACATATTTGTATTTCAGTGTTCTTCCTGGGAAGGAGCTACAGGCATATATTTGAATACCCTCTGACCTGATCAGTATTAAACAGTTTTAAAAGCAAAATGTTCATGTTCTTCATGTTCAGTGGTGACCTGTCCTCCGAGGACTGCAAGTACAGCTCCATTACTTGAGCACTATGCCGACCTGAAACAGGGACACCCATGTTTACATTTCTTTTTAATCCTCTGGCTCGATTCAGTCTTTGTCTTTACAACAACACATCAGGTATCTGCAAAACAAAAATCAATTATATAGTAGTATAAAACAGTGTCACCTTGTCTGGAGTCATGTTGGAGCATCTCCAGTTGTACAGGTAGTAGTGCATGCGGCGGTCTCCCTCTGTGAACTTTAGAGATTCCAGGAATGCCTTATTCCCCATCACATCCAGAGCAGTGAACACATCGAATCCTCTCTGAAAGTTGATTGTGAAACATATTGGAACTGTGAAGGAACACTTCCACATTTATTCACTTATATTTGAACAACTGAAAAGCAAATTTTCATTTATTTTCCGGAAAATTGCGTTTTACTTGTTTTACCTATTGGAAAGCAACTATTACAGGAAATAGTTTTTTAATTGAAATTTTACAGTTACTTGTCATTTTTCAATGGCTGTTTCTAAAGTGCAGATCCTGCGCATTTTAGTATGGGCAAATTTGTTTAAAAAATATAATGAAAACAATTCAATTATGTACAAGTTTAATATTTATAACCTACTACATGTCATTTATATCCTACAACATCTACTGCCTGGGAGACCTGGTTAAGTAAGTACCACTCGTGACTGTGCGATTGGACTTAGTGATTTTTGGAAAATTCACCTAGTCTTGTATCGTGTATTATGCAAGGACTGAGTAAGTTTTGGTTGATTATACTAATGCACATAAAGAGGTCATGTAAAAATATGCCAGTAGTAGTGTTACCTAAAAAAATCACAAAAAAAGGAGATCAGGAGTTCAATCCCTGGTGACGCTTGGACTGTCATTAATGACAATGCTTCTGGTGTACGCTAGCATTAAAACTCCTGGACCCGCTTAGGACCCCCTGATGATAGGGCTAATGATTAGACGTTTTTTGCCACTTGCTCTGTCTAGGTGGCTAGGATGGCATTCCCTGCTCTCCATTATAATTTACAGATTCACACAGCTCAGAATAAGCTTCAGTACTAGTGTATGACTGGGGAGAGACACAACAAGTGGGTGGAACTGATGTGACTAAATTGAGGAGAAACTAAGGAAATGTTTCACAAAACCACTCATCCCCACTGACTCACAGCTTTAGCTATGACAAAAACATCCTCCATCAGCTGCTCTAGTGGGGTTGCAGTGGTGACTATGTAGAAAGTATGTGCCGCCTTCAGACTTTGATGGACAAGGTGGTTCAGAACTGTCGAGGACAAGGTGTAGAAGCTCACCATATCCGTTATAACACCATCTGAGCCCTGTAAACAGCACCAATATTAAGCACATCAATGCAAATGTTCTCACAGATCCACAACGGTGCATATGCTTTGAATCACCTATTCTTATATTTTGTTTAATTACTTCTCACTAACAATTTATTGAAAAAAAAAAGGTTTCCCATTTTTGTCAATTATTAAGATAATAAACAAATTGAAAATGCTAAAGGTACACACTTGATCCTCTCAATAAAAAATCTACATGAAGCTAGTCCATTGTGTAACTATGTAATTAATTACTTAAATACATATGAATAGTTATGTAATGTAAATCAAATGTAGAGCATAACAACAATTATAGCTCTAGGCCTCTAAGTGTTAATTCAATGCACTGTAGATGAACTTGTCCGGATTTTGTATTGACAGGATCAAGTGTGTACCTTTGGCAGTTTCAGTTTGTTTATCTTAATAATTGACAAAACGGGAAACCAGTCCAAAACATTCCCTCTTCTACTTACAAACACATATGCGGTATTGATTGAAAGTTTCATATCTGTACTGTTGACAGAATATTTCCACTTTTTTCAACCTTTTCCTTAGTAGTTTCTGTAAAAAATTTCCAATCATGTATTAAAGCCCAATTCCCCATTTGGTGACAATGACCTGACCAAAACAGAGAAGTGAGTAAAGAAGAGGTTGAATATATACTCCTGCAAAAATCATCTCATGACAGATTGGTAATGTGAGCAAACTGACCTCCACCACATAGCTGTCAACAACCCCGTCTCTGGGTAGGAACCAGTGCTGTACTTCCTCTTCATTCAGAACAGGGAACAGATTGAAACCTTTCAGATACTCACTCAGCAGAGCCTGGACCCTCGGTATGTCCGCCAGGGCCATGAGACGGAGACCAGAGGTTTTTGTCTTCTGTTAAAATCAACAAACACTCAAATAATACACATATAATAAATTAGTATCAAATGACTACTAAAGAGATGGCATGAAACTGTAAATAAGGAAAGAATGTGTTATGATTATTAGATGGAATATTGTACCCCATCAAATTTGAGTTCTTGTTTTGCCCTGTAAGTCAATTTAATTTTATTGATCTTTCTTGATTTGAGTCCATTTTCATTGTCATCCCAACTTTTAATCAACCTAGCAGAGACCATAGAAATGATACTTAAAAGAATAGTTTATCAAAAAATCTAATTACTCATTTTATTTTTACCCCAAATGTAGTTGATCAGTCAAGATACGATTTGTGTCTGAATTCTGCTTCTTTAATTTTGCACTGGAGCTTTGAGGCTTATTAGCATCATCCAAGCTGTATGCCTAAATCCTTGGACTCTTGTCACGAACAGCAATGAGCTGTGAAATAATATGGTACTATTACCTCTGTCATGATAGTTTAATGCTTTGTGGCCTGAGCCATAGACCACACAAAACGTAAGCTTGCATGTTACAGTTTCATCTGCTTTCTATAATAGCGAACACCACAATTTTAGCAGGCTAAGTGTTGGTGTATGGTGCAGTTTAGTTAACATTTTAAAATTAATATTTGTTTACGTTGTGATACAGGTAAGGTAGGTGTTGCAGTAATTATAGACGACTGCCTAATTAGCCCTCCAGCCCGGTCTGGTTCTGACATGGTACCGCATGCACTGACCTCAGGCAGACGGTTCAGCTTGAGTGCTCGCTGCAGGGTCATGTTACGGGTGAGAGAGGATAAATTCAGCTCGATCAGCTTGCGTGGGTTCAGGGACCGGTGCCAGAACCTGTTGACACCCAGAGAGACACGAAAAATGCCACACACAATTAAGCCTGAACAGAATCTCTGACACAATTAAGGCCGCACAAGAGTCTACAAGGGCACATCATATTAAACGGGTTATCAGAAAAGAGGGAGTCTGTGTGTAGTCAACAGAATGGGGCAGTGGGGAGACTAATTTGTAGCATACCTGCAGCTTGCCACTGGCGTTGGCAGCACAGAGCTGGCACTGTAGATGGCCTGGAACAGTCCCTGCTTCTGGATCCGCCTGCTGATCTCACGGATGAGCACCGGAGCTACACGCTTAGAGCGCAGCTTCTTATGCACGCACAGAAAGTTCACCTCCACCATCTTCTTCTCTCTGTGGAGTTTTAAATCAAAGCATTCCAATCAGCTGTAAGGGTGAGTCTGCATTTACTGTAATCTACACTGAGCTGTCAGTTACAAAACACATGTCCTGTACACTATGGGTCACTCTATTATGCATGTGAATTTTGTAGTTTGATGTTGCTGCACATTATTGTCCTCTACCCCATCTATCAATGGCAAAGGACCACCATGAGACTAGCACTCACTGTATATTATTTGGATGTTGGACTATTCTCAACACAGCAGTCACACAGGGGATAGGTACATAGTAGAGTACATAAGTAGCACTGTGAGTGTTGTTGCACCTCAGTGTCACTGGGTTGAGCAGTCCACCAACCATAAATATCCAGCCAACAGTGGTCTGCCAGCTGAAAATATCCAGGAAACAGTGGGCCTGTGTAAAACCACTGTCGAAGTGCTAAAGCGATGTATAAGACAAACTGTTCTGATAGATATATGTTATAGTCTTATCAGTTGTATTTCATGTACAGTGATACGTTTCTTGGTGTCTTTTTACTTTGTCTGTTAAGTGATCTGCCTAACTTAGACATCTTTGTAAAATGTGCAAATTAGCAACACGTTCAATCAGCCAAAATTAGTCTTTTAAGTCTGGGCCAGAATTCATTTGGTTCTTAACCTCCATCTCTTAAGGATATTTCTGACAGCTGTAATCACGGAGAGGATATCTTTAGAGAATAAGTGCTCTCTCTGTACTACTACTTTAAACCAACTGACCTTTTGGTCACATAACTGTAGTCCTGCCTGTTGCTAAAAGTGCATTGCCAGATGTGTGGCAGCTGGAAAAATGTATTTAAAAATAAAGTGAGATATTTTTTCACACATGCTTATTTAACATTTTTAAAGCTGAAGCACATATGCTCTGTACAGCAGATGAGTGTTGTCAGCACCTCTCAGATCTAGTGAAGTCAGTGGACTCCCTGAGGATGGGCTTGTACTTACGTCTCATATATTTGAACAGCAGCAGGAATAGCACTAATGAATCCCACTAGTTTTCTGTTGGAATTTACTCGCACTCCACAGTGCCACTCAGGCTGCCAACCCGGAGGACACAGAGCCCTTAAACGACGGGAAGACAGTTAGATGGTATTAGGGAATGATGTATGAAGCTCTTGGCTCAGAATATCTGATCTGGTTGTGCTGCAAAATAAGACAATGCTGCCCCCCAATGGTTCCACTCACCACAGCAAGAACTCGGGAGAGTAGTAGGGGCGAAGTGTGTTGTCATCCTTTTCAGCGTAGTTTTCGTTCAGTAAGGTACACAGCTCACCCAGCTGAGACAAAAAACACACAACACAGAGAATAAGGGTTGGTTTCATAAAATGTGGATTAAAATGACACAAGATAGGGAGTGTCGTTCGACCAGGGCTTCCGAGGCTACAGCCCCAATACTATTTTATGAATAGTATTGAATCTCAACATAGACCCAGATGTACTTATGCAAATAATATACGATTTGGTGATGAGGAACATGATTGAGAAATTTTGAAATTTTGCAAAATTTTGGGGAAAGAAAAGACCATTTTGTTTAGGGGTGTGTATGAGGGGTGTGGCTTGAGGCCAACCCTTATCCCATCCCCCTCAAATTTGCCTGCTCCAGAAAATGACTGTTTCATCATATAATCTTCCTTTGACCTGTTACCATCTGTTTGTATTTAAATGGGGTCAGCAGTCATCATAGCTAATGGTAGTTAGAACAAAACAACAAGCCACAGAAATGAAATCCTGGTACTTTAAAAAGGGGAAACTGATCCCTCACCCGTTCTGGATTCCCAAGGTCCAGCGTGTCCCAGCAAAAACCCTGTGGTAGAGAATAGCACTCCTCTCGAACAGTCGGCATCTCAGACTGTATGGGCCCATGTGATGTCACCTCTTCATCTTCAAAGAAACAAGAACTTTAGGGTGGGCACCATGAACTGCCATTTATAGAACAATATCTTCATATATGAGGCTGATAACAATATATCATTACATACCAAAAATAGGTAACATATAAAGCTGAACGTGTCGAGACACTTGGCACGTGAAACGCTTTCCTTTTTTCATTGGGCCAATGCTAACTGGGTTTCCTCCGGGAGCTCCAGTTTCCTCCCGCCACCAAAACCATGCATGCATTGGGGATAGGTCGATTGAGCACACTAAATTGCCCCTAGGTATGAATGTGAGTATGAATGGTGGTCTGTCTCTGTATGCGGCCCTGCAACGTGCTGGCGACTGTCCAGGGTGTACCCCGCCTTCGCCCATAGCAGCTGGGATAGGCTCCAGCCCCCAGCCCCCCCACCCCCCACC
>JBBJLS010000109.1:31825954-31843369 GCA_037577275.1 Bryconaethiops microstoma
AAGGGGTAGAAAATGGATGGATGAATGCTAACTGTTGGGACACAATAGTATCACAAATGCTGCCGCGGCCTACATGAATTTAGCTGACCTAGCCATCTAAAATGCAAACAAATATGACTCAATGTAGCTTAATCTATATTATAGACAATGGACAATGTTCAGACTAGCAGTGAGACTGACTGGCATTGTGTAAAAACCCCATAAGCACACTTGTGCCAGTGTCACTGCTGTGTTGAGAATGGTTCTGTGCTCAAATAGTTTTTAATAGGCAGTGGTCATCTTTTTCCTCCCTTTGCATTGATGGAAGGGGGGCTGCTAAACTGTGCAGCAAAAATGAGCTCTGGTCAGTCAGTCCCCTCAGTATAAAGGGTTCTTTGAGCAATGCCATGGATCAGTGAATGTGTGAATGTGAAGAGCAAGACATAAGGAACCTTCACATAATATAAATGTTCTGGTTTCTTTCAAGATTCTTTACACTTTATGTGGATGCTCTTTCAACTTTAAAAAGGTTCATAACACAGGTAATTGACAAAAATAGTTCTTTTAGGAATCATACATTTAAAGGTTTTTTGGAAACCAAAAATAGTTCTATGGCATCACACAAAGAACACTTTTTGGCACCCTTATTATTTAGAGTGAATTGTAAACCTACAAAGTGCATCTATAAGGGGGGCCACAAGTTGAAAATGACTAATGTGGATGTTTTTTTTTTTATATGCAGGTTTCACGTGGTGAAAAAAGGTTTCTGTCATTCCTGCAGTTAGATGTGATTGAATGGTATCTATGACATGATAAATTCCATATTATGGAATAGCATTAATCCAGTATTCACTTTCATGATAGTGTATCTCAGATTGTCTAGATAGTACTTTATGCCAGTCTGAGCCGGCTAAGAAAGTATCTTATCGTTTTATACAAAACTCCATAATACATAGCCTACAAAAATGGTGACACATTCAAGGCTTCTAAGACTGTCATTTGCTCTGTACCTATCTTAGGTACAGGCTGGGTGTTCCAGAAGCGGAAGTTGTGTCTGCGGGCGTCATGTAGACTCTTGGGTGGGCCCTGGCCCAGAGAGAAGAGGTGCAGGGCTCTTTGGATCTCCTGCTGCTTCTCTTCAGGGAGAGCGTTCAGCTGAGGAGGTAAGATGAGAGGAAATTATCCACTGTGTAAAACCATTAACACTGAGTTTAAATGTAATATATGGTGTCTGACTTATTAGCAGCTCAGCATATTTTCTAAATGGAACTAGCTGGAGTAACACATAACCAAAGAAACACAGTTTTTCTTAGCCATCCTTTAATTTCTAGTTGCTGACCACATTGCTCATGGCAGTCAGTCAACACACACATCATGCTGTGTTGAGAATAGTCCCAGGTAATATCTGGTCAGTGGTGGTTGTCTGTTTCCTGTATTTCCTTTAAAAGAGGTTAGAAGACAACGGCAACAAATGGGTTCCAGTTAATAGGTGCACTCTATAAAGTGCTCTTTGAGCAATGCCATAAAAGAACCACTAAAGTAAACGAGACGTGTGAGTACAAAGCTCATTTAATGGTGTAAAAAAACTTGAAAAAAAGTTCTTTACATGCACACATTTCACAAAGAACATTTTTTTTACAGTGTAATTGTAAATTGCTCACATATGGTAAGTGTCACTCGACATCTAGCAACACTCCTGTGGTCAGAAACTGAGCCATAATCAAGGAGGTAACAATAAAAATGATTAAGGTAGTTATGCAGCAAATGATCCAGTACACCTGGATCTATAGTGTAGATCTCAGAAAGTGGCCAGAGGTGGAAAGTGCAAGGATTTTTTTCTAATAAGCTGGACAATGGCATAATCTTAATACAAAAATGTACACACAAACACGCACCAGTTCAAAGGGGTCCCGTGGTGCCTCCTTAGCCCATGCATCACCCTTGTTCTTCTTTGGTTTCTTTTTCTTTTTCTCAGCACCCTCGCCCTCCGAGCTCTTCTCACTGAAAGACAGACACAGAACCTGGTCATCAAGACAGAAACCATCAAGGACTGATAGAATGAAGTGCTAAGTAAAATAGAATAGTCACGGGCTTTGGTGCTCGGCCATTTGTGTGTTTTCAGGCATCGGAGCAGTCACTCTTCAAGCTCTAGCTCTTCTAACTGTTCTGCATGCATATGTGTTTGGAGTCAATGAGGACCTTATCTCACACTGCAATGCGGGTTGAAGAGGGGCCGCCCAAACTCCAGCGACCATCTTCACCTACTCCACCCTTCTGATAGGCTATCAGAACAAAATAATGCAGGAGTTGGGTGGACTTCTACAGTTCAGGCTAGGGTACAACAGGGCTTAATGCAAATCCATCATTAGTCCAAAACCATCAGCAGTGCTGCAGGAAATAAATTTGCCTTGGCACTTAGACAAGTACAATACAGTTCATTTATCAAAAGGGTTCTTTGACTTTGAACAATATTGAAACCATTATATAGAACCATTTGTCAAAGGGTTCATAAAGAACCACACACTTGCAGACAGGACAAATCCTAGGGCCTTTATTTTTGTCATTTTGAAAGAACCATGAAAGAACCAAAGTATTAATAGAAATGGTCCATATGCAGATAACATAATGTTATTGATTCAACATTGAATTATGGTTAAATGCATTGATTTATGTTCAGTGTTGAATTATCAACATTGAAACTAAAACAAGTTTTGGTCAGATTTTCAATATTGAACATTCGATGGTAACAAAACCTTAATTCAACACTGATATAAGGTGACTTTTTCAACACTGAAAAATAAGATGCTGAATCAACATTGATATTACTGAAAATATCCAACATTGAAAGCACCTTTGCCGAACAAGCGTTGAAACAGTGTTGAATCCTTGTTGAATCTATCCAAAAATGATCGATTTTTCAACATTGAATAGATGACCTTCTCAATGAGCAAGATCAATGCTGGATCAACACTGAAGATCCTCTTTGTCTGATATGGAATCAGTGTCATTTCATCAGATGTGTACTATCTGGGTAATTAATTTCAGTGAAATCCATTTACACTGACGTCTGTTAAAAGTTAGGAATATACAGCTCTACATCTCTATAAGTATGACAACCATTCCATGCCAGTGTCTGTTAAATTCATACACAAGCACCTCATTCTGCTTTATGAGGTACTGATTAGATGATCACCTGAATCAAATCTTATTTAATGAGGAAAAGAATAAAAAAACACTGCTGTAATCAACACTCTCACTTGTTTTCTTTGGTATAAGCAGGGTAAATACAGTAATAAATTAGTTAGATTTACAGTAATAAAAATACAAGGCTTTAAGAAGAACAAAACGAAAAACACGAGAACACTTGAGAAATTCTGGACTGCAGCAGCCACAGATGTGTCAAAGGGCAGCAGCCAATCAGCAGCATGGAGAAATAAATAACAGATTGGCTACTTTCAAACCTCCCACCTCTCGCTAACCGCCGAACCCAAACGTAAACAACGATGTGCGGGGGTTTCCACAAACAAATATTAGGTCAGTTCTCAGAAAAATCCGCGATAGACTGAAGCAGCGACTGCTGAACGATTAAGTGGGTGTTTACTGTATTGCCATTTTGTTTAAATTTTTTTTCTTTGAACTATTCAAGATCTGTAAACACTGCATCATTTCTCTTATTTTGATGTATTGTCATTTCCTGTAAAATAATGCTTTAAAGAACAATATTTTTATTTGAAAATTAGGATAAATATTGTCAGCAGTTCTTAAGAACTAAGGCAACACTATTCAGTTCAATGCTTGCACCTGAGAAACCTGAGAAACATTTTATGGGCTAGGTCCCTTCCAGTGAAGGACAATCCTAATGCTTTAGCATACCAAGAGATTTTGGACAACGCCATGCTTCCAACTTTATGGACACAGTTTGATGAAGGCCCTTTTCTATTCCAGCATGACTCTGCCCCAGTGCACAAAGATCCATAAAGACATGGTTGGATGAGTTTGGTCTGGAAGAACTTGACTGGCCCACAGAGCCCTGAGCTCAACCCCATCCAACATCTTTGGGATGAACTGGAACAGAGATTGCGAGCCAGACCTTCTCGTCCAACATATACGCTCTACAGAATGAATGGGCACAATTCCCACAGAAACATTACAAAGTCTTGTGGAAAGCCTTCCAAGAAGAGTGGAAGCTGTCATGGCTGCAAAGGGGGGACCTCTCATTATTAAAGTGGTGGTGACCTAGTGGATAGGATACTTGCCTCTGGACCAAAAGGTCTTGGGTTCAAATCCTACCTCCAGCATACCACCACTGGGTTCCTGATCAAGACCCTTAACCCCAAGTCCACTGTAGTTAGGGAATGGAAGTCACTTTGGATAAAAAGTGTCTGCTAAGTATGGTAAATGTAAAGTCTATGTATTTGAAGGTAAGATCATTAAAGTCCCTGTTGGTTAAATGGTCTGGTATCCCAATAATTTTGCCCATTAAGTGTATGAGGTTTTGTATCAACATTTCCCTCATTATAGATATTAATCATTTAATTATTCAAAGAACCAAACGGTTCCTTGAGTTGTCATGGTTTAAAATCACCCTAACCTTCACTAAATAATCCTTGAAAAAGCCCTTTTTAGGTGTGTACTGTGTAAAACACTTCCAAAAATCTACAACCAGAGGGATTCTAAGATCAAAAATCAGTAAAAAAATCAATTTTCCATCGTTTTCCCCTCAACCCAAAGGTAGTCAAACAAGACATGGTCCTTGTCCTAAGTTTCTTTCACAAATGGACAAAAGTACTTGCCATAGCTAAAAACAACAGTAGCAGCCATTTTAAAGCCTAAAATGTTCCACAGTTGGGTTTACTTTTATAGATATATTAGCACAATGTTAATACGTCTCCTTTACATGTTAGCTATACTACATTAGCTACAGTGCAAAAATAAAAAGGCAAACTTTAGACCCCAAACTTAGTTTATCTAAAAAGAATCCATAAAATCAGAAACACTCCTCCAACGCCAGAATCTTTTTATTTGCATATTTAGAAAGAAATTTAGCTTTACAGTACCTGAAAGTCAGACAAACAAGACAAATTCCCTTATGTAGTGTGCAACATGCTGATGAGATTAACATGAGGAAAAAAGCAATTCAACACAAATAAGTCATTAATCACTTATGATTTATAATAGTGCAAATAAGCCATTGTTTCCCTTTTTCGCCAAAATGGTCAGTTTTTCCCACCAAATATCCAGAATAAAAGTGCCTCTTAAATGCCTCTAAGACAAACACATGTGATAGACTGATAAACTTAAAACAAGGCAATGGTATTGACATATACAACACTGACTGATTTTATAAGTGTGAAAATGAACTACTTAAAGTGTACGTAAGAAGCATGGCACTTCGAACGGTATATGTAAATATAAACGGATGGAACCGTAATATATGCTTTAGAGTTTAGATTGAAATCTAAACTCTAAAGCACACAGTGACTTCCACAATGACTTGTGTGTGACTTTAACATGGTAGTACCTATATTAGCTATATGCAACTGTTAGGGCAATGCTGGTGAAAGTGTATACTTCAGTTCGTTTCTATATAAATTGGGCCCGAGCAACAAAATAAAACATCCTGCAGTTTCCAAAGCAAAATTACTACTTATTTGTTTTTCCACAGATTCAATATAATTTTTATAATTCAAGTGAGGTAACTATTTAATTTCCATACTCCAGAAAGTGCATTACGCATTGTCTTCATAATACAGTCTAAGTATTCACAGAGCTATTAAAAAACACACTTTACAGTAGATGAATGAAGTACTCTTAAAAATAAAGAGATGACAATTTTGAGTGGATGGCTTTTAAAGTATCAGTTTTGTAAAAACCTTCAGAGTTTGAGGAACCTCCAAATGATATGAAAGTTCTTTACAAGTTACATTTTTTTCTTAGTACATCCAAACAAATGACCATTTAGGAATTTTTATTTCTATGAGTGTATACATAATTTGGGGGCATTTCAGAGTGGTCACAGTGTGAATGTATTAGAGGTATTTAACAAAGCTCAGTTTCCCCCATTAGCTGGATAAACTAAAAGGGGCTGTTCAATAAATATGAATCTTGCATCTTCTATTGGATTTTATGGGGTTTATGTGGGCACTTGGGAATATAATCTCAAGTATTTACCTGAAGTAAAATGGGTGGAAGTAAAGGAAAATATTAAAACAAAATGAACTTTCTTACTGTCTTTTTTGTCATTGGACAACTGCTTAGTACATCAATAAAAACAAAACCATGAATCTCTATTTTTCTTGTTCTTTTTTCATTTTAAAAAACCTGCTTTCATATGAATGGATCAGTAAAAAGAGTAAAAAATAACCACTAATAAAACATCTTACTTTAATTTGCATTGACAGTAAAGAATGTTTTTTTCCCACAATTACTTTTATAGAGGTATGGTTTACGGTAGAATTTTGTTTCAGCAGCAAGTATGCAGCAGGGTACTTTTCTTTATTAGAAACAAAATGGCCCCCCTAAATTTCTTTAAAAGCTAATTATACAAGAAAAGGCAACTATGTACAAAGAATTGCCGGATATTGTTTTGTGCAGGGATAAAGTCAGGTCAGAATGTGGATGCTTCGAAACAACTGAAATCTACACGTTGAGTAGCACTGCCCAAATAAATCAGAAAAAATAACATATAACAAAACCTGATAATACATAGACGACCCCAATGCCCCCTCTTCCACAAACCCACACACTTCCTCTCTCTCCCTTGCTTTCCTTGGTAAGTTATTTGTTATTAGTGGAGGCAGCAGGTCAGGATTTACCCTGCGGGCTCTCTCACATACTCTGCTAATGCACTGCTTGGTCTCTTATGACCAGCACAAACACAATTTAAAGCAATAAGCATAATTGCACTGGACCTTAAAATGCAATGCTATAAACATTTATACACAATGATTAACTGCAGCCACAGTTTTACACTTTTTAAAGCCTTATCTGTCTAAACTGCATTAAAGTATTTAAACTGCATGAAAGCAATTAAACCCTTATGCTAAAATAGACCTGGATTGTCAGTTCTTATTCAGATTGCTTTCAAAGTTCTCCCTCCACTCCCAGAGAGAATCTGTTTTTGTCATGCATGTCTGTTTACAGGCTGCACCAATGTGTGTCATTCTCAGTTAACATACATTATCAAGATTGGCAATAAAAAAATCATAATCTCCCAACTGAAACTTGAATATTTTCTCAGCAAGAAAGAGTAGTAGCAGCCACCTATAATCTTTTTTTACACATAACAGTTTGCCATACAGTGTCAGAAACCATGTAAGCCAAAATATTTGAGATGACTGAGCAACTCGACATGGTTTGAGGCAAGTGTGTGACTGCACTATGTTGGCTGATGGCTTTAAGCTTCCACTACCTCTTAGTTACACCAGCCTTGTAGCTCCAGTACAAAACTAAAGAAGCAAACTTCAGGCACCAAACACATATTGGCTGATCGCCTACTGTTAGGCTAAAGGGGAGAGTTGTGTGGATTTTGACTGAACCACCATTTTAAATGGAATTATTCAGCTGCATAGGAAAACATTATTACTACTATGATTATTGGTTTAAGCTAATAATGCTACATTATAGTTATACTAGAAAATTAAAAGAAGATCTATTGCTGCATTTCTAAAGACATATTACATAGTTATTTCAAACATTTGACGTATCATAAATTCCTTTCTACATGCATGCTAAATCCCTGATGCATGCTAGGACCTGAAACAGTCTTTGGCTTTATTAAGTTAAAACTGATAACGTATATTCCGATTTGAATATTCTCCCAAGTTTGTTGCATTTGGCCTCTCAATGACCTCAGTAAAATACCATGACCTGCACATTACAAAGTAAAATGTAATGATTACAATAATCAGTTCCCTGCAAATCCTGGAACATCCTGGCAGTAACTCGTTGCGTTCTACTAGGCGTTGGGTGATGCCGCACGCTTGGGGCTGCCATAATTAGGTGTGATTTTCACATGAATGAAGAGGCTGGCGGGTGAGAGGCTGGAACCATCGGCCCTCATTAGCCGGACGTGTCTGTAACCTGCAGGACAGGAATCCAGTCAGTGCTGTTACTTTAAGAAGGCATCAGGGCCAGGGATATATACAGGGTTACTGCATGGTTTTTAAAAAATGTATTCAAAGATTTTAAAACAGTATTTTTTACAAACTCCAAAAACTTAACATACTGTATTCAAATTGTTGAAAACCAAATGTATTACACATGGTCTTTTTTCATTCTTTGACTTAATCAGTTCTGCCACCAACAACTTCTGGACTTCAACAGTAGTTTCGGTCGGCAGTGTATTCTGAATTAGTCTACTAGTTCTAATTGTCTAGTAACAGGCACAACAGTTATTACCAAAAACTACTTTAGGCATCATTGCACAATGTATGTTCTAAGAGTAAAAATGAGAAATTTCAGGACATTTCAACTGTGACTTGAATTACTAAAAATGTATTTTTTTTATGTACCATTAACCATGCCATCACAGCATCACAAGAAAATAATAATAAATCACAGGTTCAAGGTTTCATTTACATGTAAACGGAAGTAGCTGACCAACTAGTTGGATGGGTTTGTGAATGATGTTGGATGGCTTGGTGGTAAGCTATTTAAATGTAATGCTCTTAGAAAAAGTTACACCTTCTTATAATTCTACTTTAACCTCTGCCTATACATACTGCTTAAATTCACAAAGAAACAGATGCAGACCTGTGCGCATACTGGTGAAAGGCAGTGTAAACTGGCCCAGAAATTCATTCCTGGCAGTGTAGTCGTGGTCCTCCACTACAAAGCGCACCAGGACCAGCTCAGGCACATGTAACAGAAACTTAAAGGTGCAATCCCACCGGGGATTAAATCCTGGGTACAAGTACAATGAACAGATAAGAACTGTGTTACACATGCTCACTATAACAACAAATAGGTTTTAGGTGAAATTTGAAACACAACACAGCATAGTCCTTTTCATATTACCTGCTGTACACTGTATGTTCAACATCACTTATTTTCCTTCTAATACAGCTACTTAGATGTCCACCCATTACTTACAAAGGTTTTTAGTTGCCAACACAAGTGATTGCTCTGGAGGACATGCACATGAACACTAAAGTCTCTGTGCCCAATGCCAAGAACTGCATAGTGGGGTTTTATAACCACTAGGAAAAGCTTGGAAACGGACTTTGGAGCAGAAGAGCTGCATTCTCTTGGGCAATGGAGCACTAATGCCTTTGTGGCTGGATGGATTTAAAATCTTCACAGCAACATTAAATCAATGAGTGTAAAGCCTCCCCAGAAGAGTAGGAGCTAGTACTGCAGCAGGAAGGCACAAACTCCCTGTTAATACCCTTGATTTCAGAAGAAACATTGGAAATGCCTGTGTCTACAAAGCTTTGGCCGTGAATGTTCTTGAAAGCCTGACAAGGTGATGTGTTGCTGCTGCTGACGTACCGTTATTGTCAATACGATGTGTCTTTTTTTTGTTGTTGTCTATGGGAGTCCCATGGGTCTCCACCCACACAAGAGGGTCAACAATGGAGTTCAGTTTCTCTGTGTCTGGCTTAGGCAGCTGCTGGGCTGAGATGACCTGAAACACAACAAACAGTGTAAAATTCACTCCAAACATATGAACACGAGATGACTGGTGTAAAAGGCTGAAGTAAATTCCCCCAACACTTTGTTTATATTGATGCTTGTACACTACTGGGATGTTTGGCTTCAGCCTTGATCTGTCCTTCCTCCTGTTACTGAGAGGAGCTTGAATTACTCAACCAACCAGGCATGAACTGTGCCAGATTTCACTTCAGTGTCAAGACATAATTCTGGGTGGGTCATAACATCTTCCTCTGTGTAACATTCCTGGGGGCATGTTTCACATTAGTAACTGTTTATTCAGAGATAAGATAGCAGAGTTCATTTGCAGGTATGAGCTAGCATATCTTATTTTAGCATAAACAAAACAAAACAGAACAAAAACACAAAAATTCCACACATTTCTCTTTACCCCAAATGTAAATCACAAGATATGTTTGGTGTCTGCAGTTTGCTTCTCATGTTTTGCACTGGAGCTAATGAAACTAATATTGACCAGGAGGAGTACATGTTGTTTACTCTCGCTATAGTTTTCAATACAATGTTCCTTGAAATATACTTATATTGATTACTTTCATTTTTAGTAACAACTTTATGCAAAAAAAAAAAGAAGTGCATTTAAGCTTGTGAATTAAATAAATAGATGAAAGATTGGTTAAACAGAAAAGATTCAGTTCTGAAAGCGAATTACATTAAATCAGCGTCCAGCTCCTCAACGCTGCATTTCAGTCCTAGTTTGGATTCTTTACACACTCTGTCTTAAGTTTAAAATGAATGAAACAAGCCTTTAAACAACTGCAGTTCTCTTACTAGCCAACTAGTCCTAACTAAACAGGTGATGTGTTTTTTGAAAGTTTATTCCTACGATGTTGTTTTAGAATGACGTATGACAGCTATTTTCGTTTGGAACAAATATGGTGGCCATTTATTAAACTTAAAAACAGTTGCATGTATGTGTCATGTCTGGGGACTGTGACGATGGGCGGCCACTAGAGGCCGTCCTTTTTCTGTTGTTGGGTTTGGGTTTTGTTTTGGGTTTTGGGGACTTTAATTATGGAATCCTGAGCATCCTGTTTAGATGATCTGTTTCAGGTGACCGGCATGCTCAGAGGAAATGAGCTTTGTGTTGTTATTGGTTTCTATTTTGGGGTATGGTATTTAAGTTCGTCAGTGGTGGATCTCTGTGTCGGTCCACCGTTGTCCTGACTTCAGTTCTCCTTTTGTTTTGGTAGTTCGTTCTGGCCATCGTGCCTTTTGATTTTGTGTTGGAAAATAAAGAGTAAAAATGGATGTCTGTGAGTGCGCCTGTTTACTGTGCCTGCAGGAGGAGGGAGAGCGTGACAGAATGTTTTTTGAGAATCCAAAACATGACACAGTCATCTCAAATCACATCATGTAACCTCAGATACCATTTTTATCTATAAAAATGCACAGAGCATGTTGCATAGCTAAAAAATAGTAGCCCATTTTGGGATTGAACTTTTTGGACATTAATTAACAACCGTGATTTAAGCACGTAGTTTGCATAATGTTAACTGGTGGGAATAAGCTTCTATAACTCGTTAGCCATATAGGACCGGAAGTTAGATTTTCACCTAAATATTCCTTTAAAAGTTAGGGAAATCAACCTTAATGGTGAGAAGGGTTGGGTTGTGTCCTGGCCCTCCGCCTGTATTCTCAGGGTTGAACTCCGAGTCAGACTGGCACAGGAAGCTGGGCTTTAGGACATATCCACAGCGACCATTGGGTAAGAAACGGCCCCGATTTAGATCCATCTGTTCCCCGTCAGTCTGGAAGTTCAGAGCCACTGCAGGAGACAGTGAGTCATATGAAGTCAGTTTTGGGTGGATTTGGTACGCTGCTGGAATTCCATTATTTTCACTTGACTATATTTGTCAAATTCTTTCAGATTTGCATTAATTGAAATTTACCAATCTGGCATCCGGCGTTCCACATGTCCTGAGGGTTGTAGTTGGACGACTGCAGGCGCTGACCAGATGGGTAGATCCTGCTCAGCTGTCGGCTGTTGTGCCGTACAAAGAACTTCCCTGTAAGCAGAAAAGCATCTAATGAAAATGGGTGCCCAATAAAGTGCGTGCTGACAACAGATTTCATGTATTACTAAAGTTGTAAAGCACATTAGTTTCATTGCTGTAAAGCACATTGGATGACCTTCTGTGTATGATAATGTACTATATAAATGAACTTGTCCCCTCACCTCAAGGGAGTCAATCAGCCAAATCAAGTTTGGTGTCTGAAATTTGTTTCTTTAGTTTAGCATTGGAGGCTGCAAGTCTAAAATAGCGAAACATAATTGCAGCTTATATGCCACCAATTAGCATTATGATAACTGCATGACTAAATAATCGCAGACTTGTCAAGTTGTTAAGTAATCACAAACACACTTGCTTATAAGGTTTCTGACACTGCACGGTACACTATCACGTATGAAAATGGACTTTAGCTATTATTAGCCAGTAGCTATTAGCATTTGTACATGTTAAATTAAAGGTTCCACAGTGTCAGAAACCATACAAGCAAGTCTATTTGAGATAACTGCTCTGCACTGTTTGAGGCGTTGGTTAGATGATTTAGCATTCGGTTTACACAGTGCTAAGCAGTGGAGTGTAAACTTTTATTACATGTTAGCTACATTTTGGAAATGACATTTTACAAATTAAATGAACAGACAAGTCTTGGCTGACTTCTGACTATTCTTTCAAGTCTCCATGGTCACCTTCGGAGGAGTCTCCACATCAGTACAAACACACACACACACACACACACACACACACACACACACACAGAGTACCTGAGTTTTTGATGTTTTTCAGAGCCTCGCTCTCAGAGAAGGATGACATCTCATTGGAGGGTTTTTTGACCGCCTGATCGAAGCCCTTGAAGGGAACACTACGAGTGTACACCACCAAATCAGAAAGCTCTGGACTCAGCTTAGACACCTTCGGAGGAGAAGCACACGCACACTAGAGAACAGTGGACAGTCACAGACACGCAGCAGCACACACATGGGCAAACACACACAGACAGAGGGACATAGAAGACTTCAGGAAGTTGAACAAACTGAACAAAAGACACCACACAAGACAAGCAGGACACTGAGCATGGTTACACACCAACACATTTACATGCACACACAAGCAAATGGTAAGGACTGATGGAGAAATATCAGCATTCTCAATATCCGCCCCATTCTTCTACATGATGTGGAGGTTCTTTAAACTTTAAAAAGGTCCTTCACACCAATGCATCTCATTTACAAATTTGGTTCTTTTAAGAACTATACACAGAAAGCTTCTTTAGGAAACCAAAAGTATTAATGCGCATTGATATGCATAAAGTAAAATTTTTCCCCATCTTATTACATCTGTTCTTCATGTAAATTTTTTCATTATTATTGCCAATTATTTGACATACATTTATGGGTACTTACATTTTGTTAGACTAATTCTACATACTGTTGCTGTCTTTTTAAAACTTTTTTTGTTTGTTTGTTTATTGAAAACAACAGTTGTCCTTTATACATCATGACATATTGTCTAATGGAAAAAAAAAAATTTAAATGACATGGAATAAATAAATACTTTAGCATACATTAAAATGAATGTTTTTCCTTCTCCTATAGATGCCATTAAAACGACATAAAATGTTTTTTTATGTCGTTTTAATTCCAAACGTTTTTTAACTCTATTAAGAACTTCAAAAACAAATCACTTTTCTACATAGTCAAATTCTTTTGTGATGCAATTTGTGTCACGTGACACTCACAGACACTCTCTGGATAAGAGTGTCTGCTAATTGCCATAAACGTAAACACACGTCCAACTGCTTCTCTTCAAGCCTTCACCGAATATATGAAAGTGCAGAATTTTTTTTTTTATGTCCCTCATATGTATCTACAGCAGAAGCCCAGTAGTTTACAGGGAGGTCTGTGAACTCACCTTCTTGCCATCTTTTTTCGCCTTGGCTTTGGCTTCTGGTTTAGACTCGTCATCAGAGCAGCTGGACTCTGATGAGCTGGAACTTTCCTGCTCCACTCGTTCCTTCTTTCCCTTCACCAGAATCTTTCCTTTCAGTTCCTAATACAATACAAACACACACACAAACCAGATAAGGACAAAACAATTACATTACTGAATCTAATCTAATCTTCTCTCCAAATGAACACAGCTTCTTTAGTCTAAGAGATTCTTTCAGGTACGTTTAAGAGTGTAGAGGGAATTGGTTGAAAGATGTGAGGCACAGAGGACTTTTTATTGTTTATTTAAGCGCAATAACCAGATGCACATTCTACTGTTTTTACGTGCATTTGTATTGTTTTAGCTGCATTAAAATATCTACACAAACAGGTCATCAACAGGCCATGCAGTCAGGATAACATGCAAATATTTGCATAATGAAATAGCACTTAAAATTTGATATATTCTAAATAAAAGTGGAGAATGATTTATCTCTCCATAGCGTATGAATACAATATGTATTATCCTCATTTCTGACATGAATGCCTGCTAATTCAGAAACAGGGTCATGTTTTGTATGCCGAGTGCAGGGAAGTGGCTGATAACGCTGAAAATTGTGCTTGCATTATAATACTGATGACATATTTTAATAATACACTAGATGCCATATGAATAGAGGCCAAAGCTTGCACAAAGCACATCTCTTAAAGAAACACTGCTATTCAGTTTTTGCCAGGTTTGGCAAGTTCATTGCTGTCTTTGCACAATCTGTAAAACATTTTGTTGACAGGATTAATTACAGGACTTTATTATTTTTATTACAATTATTATTATTATTATTATTATTATTATTATTATTGTTGTTGTTGTTGTTGTTGTTGTTGTTATTATTATGTAAGATATTGGGTTTTTTTTACTATATTGCATCAATGAAACTAGGAAGGACACCCAAGACAAAAGTAACAAAAGCTAAATGCAGGTTTTCCAAGCTATTTGTGTAATTTAATAGAACTAAATGCTATTTTGTTATATTGGTCAAAATAAAACATCAACCTAGTTTTTATTCATGTTTCATTATAACATGAATTAGAACATTTCACATTTCGTGCACCCCTAAGAGAAATACATCACACACAAACACACACTCCCACATGCAAATGTTTGCAAACACCATAATCCAGAAGACTTCATTTGGCCCTGCCTGGATTTGAAGTATGTTTCTGTTCTGGACAGGATTGCCAAACTGCATTAGTCAGTGAGCTGCCTGCCAAGGCTGGACAAGGCCCACACCCAAAATCATCAGTCATTCAAACGCTGCTATATCCAACAAACCTTACCAGTATTTCTTTGATATTTCCTCATTTCCATTTGACTCAGTGCTTTAAGTTTGATTCAGATAGCGCTAGAGTACACAGTGAGGTTCATCATTTCACAATTACAAAGATCATGACAATAAAAGCGAACGAGTCTCCTCAGGCATTTTTGAACATATGGTAGTGTGATGCCAAGCGCAAAGTCAAAGAATAACAATGAAGCTGGAAAGTCAAACAATGAAGGATCAACAGAGGAAAAAAAACAAAAAAAACAAAATAATGACAGAAGGATCTGAAAACGAAGGAAGGTAGAACATCAATGAAAAGGGGAAAAGACAGACAGAGAGACAGTCAGAAAGGATCATGAAAAAGGAAGTGGCAGTGTGTGTTTATTTATGCAGTACCTCTGGTGAAGGAAGGCTCTCAGAGAGCTGGTCATTGAGAGGCTTCGAGAGCAGTTTGTCTCCCAGGATGGAGCGCAGCTGCCTGGCCATGATGGTCTGCTGCTCCACTGAACAGTGGTTCTCCAGAGAGAGAATCAGAGGATACGGAGAGGCCTGGAGAACACACACAGCAGCAGGAGAGAGGAAACTAGCTACACATACAGATAGCAAATGGGAACAAATGAAAAAAATACTACTGTACTCACTGATTTAGAAAACACATCATGGTAAATGTATGCATATAATGGTATATGTGGAATTTTGGCAAAAAAGTCATCATTACAGTCAGCAGGTATATACAAGATGCCCTATAGTTACAGTACACACACTTCCTTTAAAGTGATAGTTTGCTGTATTAAGTCTACATTATATCCCCATTAACCCAAAAGTTGATTGGCCAAGAAATGTTAGATGCTCTAGAGTCTAATGTAGCGAAAAATAATAGGAGTTTGTAGATGCCACGCTAGTGCAATGAAAGCTGCAGACCTAAATCATCTTACACTCTCTTCAAGCCAGAGACTAATTCGTATGGTTTCAGGCACTGTATGACATACTGTTATCTGAGCCTGAAAGATTAATCAATTGTTTATAGAAAGTGCAATTTTCAAATTGCGAGAGCTGTAAGTACATTAGATTTCATAAGTATTGCCACCTTTGGTAAAGATGGGTCAAAAGAGAGGATCTGGAGAGATGAATACACAGAAAAGCCTCTTGCCCACTATTAGGTATGCTGAAAGATCTGTAATGTTTTGGGGCTGTTTTCTTTCATTGGCCCTAAGAACTTTGTTAGGATATATGGCATCTGGTATTTCAGGAAGTAAAACAAAAAAAAATCTGCCTAACTCTGCCAAACAGCTAAAACTGGGTTGTGGTTGAATGTTTCCCAGCAGCACAACGATCCAAAGCATACAAACCCGCTCAAAAATGGTTCAGTGACCACAGAATGAAGCTTAGGACATGGCCATCCCAGTCCGAACCTAAACCTTACTGAAAATCTGTGCACTGAGCTGAGGAAGAGAGTCCAAAAGAGAGAACCTAGGACCTTGGAAGATCCAGAAAGATTCTGCATTGAGAAGTGGTTTCAGATCTTTACCTATGTCTTTTCTGTATTCTCATAAAACATTATAGGAGAAGACTTGCTATCCTGACAAATGTTGTTTCTATGCTAACAATATATTGTACCATATGAATGCAAAGATGTCAATAATTGTGACACACGTTGTTTTGTTAAAGATAATGTTTCTTGTATCTGTAGACATGTTTTGAGTGATTGAGATAACTTACCACAGACATTTTCTTTTTACATTTTTACCCATCTTTACCAAGAGTGCTAATAAATATAGAGGTCCATGTATTCATAAATGCATTTTATGCAAAATATGTATAATTTATCAAATTATTTTAGCCTATATCAGAATGGTAGTCTTCACTTTAAAGTGTGACATAACATGAAGCTGCCTGTGGAGGAGACCAAGCAACCAAACCCCAGATAAATGAAGGTCTTGTACACTACGTTCAGCACTGAAGCCTCATGCAGGTAAAAGCAGATCATCAGGTCTTCTGGGCCACAATAACTGGCCTTGACGATAATCATAATTTAATATGATTTTGAGTCATAATATTGGTCAGAAAAAAGCAATTAGGCAGCTGCTTACTACAGCTTAGTGATCTTTTTGTTCTGTTTGTTCTCTATGGCCTAATTCCTCACATGACAGTGAAACAGTCACATTTTCCTTTATCTTGCGGCAGTGGCGTACAGCTGGCGTTGTGAACAAAAACAATACAACTATACAGCAATTCATGTCAACAGTTTTCTCTTCTACGTGTGCTTTTCTCACCTTAAAGGCATATTCAGCGATGGTCTCCACCACCTCTTTGAAAGGCACTTTGGAGGTAAAGGTGTGTCCATGGTAAATCACCGGCTCCTTATCTCCGTCCCAACAGTCCAGCTCTACACAGCGACAGCCATGGCTGAGCGCTCTGCGCAAAACATACACAAACACACACACACACACACACACACACACACACACACACACATACACACACACACACACACACACACACACA
>JBBJLS010000109.1:31848029-31893380 GCA_037577275.1 Bryconaethiops microstoma
ACACACACACACACACATACACACATACACACACACACACACACACACACACACACACACACACACACACACACACAGAAAACAAAAGGGGTGTGAGTGCATGTACTCTTAAAGGCAAACACCAGCAAAGGCCCTGTGCTTGTATGTCTGAATGCGTAAACGTGGGCGTTTACCGGATGTATGGGTCACTGCTGCTCTCGCCCACAAGCTGGTCCTTGGTAAGGTAGGTGTTGTGTGAAGAGGAGACAAAGTAATGGCTGAGCGGCTGGCTCATGTCCTGATATACTTGACCATGGTCCGGATTAAACACATCATTCTCCTTCGACAGCATGTACATGGTGAAGCCATTGACCGTCATCAGTTGGTTTGTGCGAGCTATTTTGAGACAGATGTTGATTAGATCATTAGATGTTTCTTCAGTACATAGACTACTTTTGAGATGTTTGGAATCCTTGTTTCAAATCAGTGCTTTCATTATTCATAAAAAATATAATTTATTTAAAAGTCCAAATGGTTGCAGTTAAATGTGTCAGAGTTATACAATCAATGTTACTCCTGTGCAGTTAGGAAATTCATTAGAATAAACTTAACATCCAGCGTTTTTTATAGTTTAAAGTAGTGGTCAAACCTTAATGGAGATAACATGACCAAAACTAAAGATAAATAGGTCATTAGAAAGATATCACTAATTAATACATAATTGCAAAGGCTGTCACAATTCACCATCCATTATTCAACTCAATATAATCCAATTCTTGATTTGAGAGAGTAAAAATGAGCTATACATTAATATCTCAGTGCTTCCATTTTCAGTTTATAAGAGAATACTGAAACAAAAGTTTCCTAATCGAATGCTCACAAGCTAACATGTTAGTCACAATATAATGATACAACAAGTGGGACAACTGTCTAAATGTTGGACATCTGGAAGATTATAAATTTAAGCCCTAATGATGCTTGGCCAGATGTGGCCAGAAGTCCAAGAGAGCACAACTGGTAGATTATTTATACATGACCTAGCTATGAATCTTCCTTTCCCCCATCGCTTCGCAAGACGCTACTAAGTGTGACCGTCTGTTAGTTGATGCAACCCAACAGTCAGTTAACATTCTCCTCCCAGTGTACTGAGCTGTCCAAGGGCAGTTCAAAAAGATGCTTCATGTGTCTTGGAGAATGTACTTCACTCCCAGTGTTGGTGGTTTTGTGCGATAAAGTACGACCTTGTTACCTGGTGGAAAATTCTCATACTGGGGAGAAAACTGGGCAGCAAAAAGATACACTCCAAAACAACTTGATGTAATATAATTTTACCTAATAATTACTATAATATTGCGAGTAAAATGTGGTGTATTTATAATACCTATGTCTTCTGTTTAGTATTAGTCAGTATAAAAACACATAAAACATAAATAGTATTTAGAATAACAGCAGCTAGAATAACAAAATAATAGTGCTTGCAAACGGGTAGTTTTACTAGCAGTTGAAAGCGTATTTCTGTTTTATAAGGATACGAAGGACATGGGCTACTGAACCTAGGACTACTGAAGTAAATATTTACACACATACCTACAACAGTTAGACTGATTAGTCAAAAGTTAGTAAGAAATAACCTTGACTTCCAGTCCTGGAGGGCCTAGCAGCACAAATTTGAGCAGTATCCTGCTGGGACAAAGCTTATAATGTTCAGCTAATAATCATTCTTCACGAGCCTGTTTTGTGCTGGAGATAGATTCCTGCTAGACAGGAATCAAAGACCACTTGTATGAAGATACTGAGGATGAAGAAGAGGCTATTTTTGAAGGTATAATTAAGTACCCCATTCATTGAGCTCATATGTAAGAATGAGACTCTGTGCATGCACGAGAGTGCTGTCCTCCCCCTGATCCTTCAGGAACTCCCGCAGGTCCACAGTGGACAGAACACGGCCATTTGAAGAGTACTGCCGGAACACTGCATCCAGCTCAGGCCGGCGCAACAGCTCACGACAGAACAACTCGATCTCTTCATATTCCAAACGGCCGTTCGCTGACTGGTCACACTTCTGTTACAAACACACAGAAACAGCTGGTCTAAGGCTAGTAAAAAGTGTAAAACTTCACCAAGGAAGGAATAAGCCTATATTGGTCAATTTGAGTCAGTCCAACTCATGAGAGAGAGAGAGAGAGAGAGAGAGAGACCTTGAACAAGTTGAAGGCATACTGCTCACTGAGGTCTATGTTGATCATCTGCAGTAGCGTCTGCACTTCATCATACGTCATTTTCCCATCATGGTTCAAATCTGCCTGCCTCAGGTAAGCATGGATCCAGGTGGGAGGAATCAAAGATTCATACACAGGTGCTTTGATGATGCATGAACAACATGTGGAACATTTACTTTCTTAAGAATAAAAGCATACTCATAATTTGGTAGAGTAAGGTATGGACCAAAAGAGACTCAATAACTGTTTTAGTTATTGAGAGCTTATTTAAAGGTATAGTTCAGCGAAAAATGAAATATGTACTCAGATGTAGTCAACCCATGTTTGGAGAAACTTCTCAAACCACATCTAGCTCTTCCTTAAAATGGTGTGGATCTACTGATGTGGTTTAGGACATAGTACGAGGAACTGTGAGATGCAAAAAATATAGTAGACAGCTTTTAAAACAACACTCTTCATAAACCACCGCAGGAGTAGTATTGCTGATCTAGAATCAGATTTTGTAACAATCTTATCAAAAAAAAATAAATCTAAATATAAAGCATATTTTGTTTAATTTTGTTTATGTAAAAATAATGCTTTGTTTTTTTCCTAGGACTTCATAGATTGATTCTATGCTGGTAATAAGTTATGGTATATACAGAAGGTTGGAGAAACATTCTTGCACTTAAGGTTTTAGGTGGATTTATCAGGTTGAGTGGTGCCAAAGGATATTGGTCAAGTTTCTCAGTCTGGCTCATGTTGCTGATCCTCTCCTGTAGGGTGCGGATGCCGCGGGCCCAGTGCTGCGCCTCCGTCCTGCTGTGGCACTGCAGGTCCAAACTCTTCCGTCCACCCTTAAACACAATGGTCAGACACTGCTCCTCCGGCAGAGAACTGGCAAGTCTGCGCAATGTCTCTGACTGACAGCCCTCACGCACACACTCCACCTCCATCACTGAGACTGAAAGAGAGAGGGGGGAAAGAGAGAGATGAAGAAAACATTTGTATGAGGAGTGACTTAGAAAGTCACAGTGACTGAGAAAAAGGCAGAAAAATAAACAAAAAAATAAGCAGAGAACGGACAAATATGTACAAGCCAAATATTTGAAAGCACACAAATAGAGAAGTAAACAAGTGAGTAAACATAACAGCACAGGCTTACATTGTTACACTTACAGCTTTATGTATTTCAATAAACATAAACAAATGCAACACCCTGACACACAGAACTTGGGCTTTTCCTCACTATTGATCCAGTTTTTCACCAGTGCATAATCTGTTTGCACCACTGTATTTGCTTACTATATTTATAAGTCTTTCTGAAAAACTCAAGCACCAAACACACATTGGATCCTGAATAATTCAGATGTCCCATATTCACTATATAAGGGTGCCTGCGTGTTAACCACTCAAACACAGCTGTTTAACAGGATCATAACACAAATGGCAGTGCAATGAATAAAGAGCTCTTTGTCCTGCTCATATGGCAGGACTAAGAGCTCATATGGCATGTACCACAGGAAATCATCTGATATTTGCTCTTATATTCAGTTAATTCATAACATAACCAGCAAATATACACTAACAATCAACTACATAGACTATGATCCAAGCAGCAAGCCTACACTCTCCATGCTTCTAGCTCTCCATAGTGGTAGACTTAGCTTTCAATATAGTCTGTGAGCAGCTTGGCAGGTTATGGCATCCAGTAAAGCTTTTTCTCTACATTCAATCCGGCAGCACTCCAAACACAAAAACATACACTACTATAATAACCAAATAACCTTTTGTTGTCTTTCTGTAGGCTTGTTATTCGGATAGTTTCGGCTCTAAAATTTGGGAGGATAAGCCCAAATTAACTGACAAAATCGTTGTCCAATGCTTGTTAAACTTATTAGCTAATTTTTGATCATTATGTTGCTTGGCAACTACTGCTTACTGTTAACAAACTAGATAAATAATAATTGGGCATTGTGGTTATTTTAAATAATGAATGTAATGACTTATTCATATTGCATTCTTCCATTTTTCTGCCAGCTCCTGTCTGTGTAAAACTGCAGTAAAACACAGAATCTTATGATTTGATACTATATCAGATATTTAAATTATTCCTCCCGTTTCCCATCACTGAGCATGTTGCTAGCCACAGGCGTCTCTGAGCTGACGTGGCAGAAATGGCAGTTAGCGTTCTCCTCCAAGAATGTTGAGCTATCCAGTGAATTGGGTGGCTGTTATAAATGAGCTAGTAGGGCTACACCCTCCCTCTCTCAAAGAAAAAAGTTTCAGGATAAGGCATACACATGTTTTTTATGCTGTTAACAACTGACTGGATGCTTCTGTTGACCCAAAAACAACAGCACCACTTGTCTCGTTATTATTTTAAAAAAAAAACATGGCTGATTTGAATCTAGCCCAAGCTCTAGATTGTGTCAAATGCATTGTGATATGTTACAGGTAGTAATACACTGCCAAGAATCATTCTCAACTTGGGATATTTTAAGCCTGCAAGATCCAGCTTTGCCTCCCTGCAGTCTGTCATCAGTACATAGTGGGTCTGATTGGTTGCATACACACATTAATATGAATGTTCTTCTTTAGTTACACAGAGCCAGATACAGTCAAATTATGACGGTCATTATAAAACATTTTGCTTCATAATAAATTGTTTTTTTATGCTAGCTATATTAGTTAACACAAGGTCTAACACAAAAACTGCTTGTAACAGACATTCATTAATGTCTTACACAGTGCTTCAGTACTGATTTATCTTGTTCTGTTCATGCTATAATCGGGACAGTGTGTGAGTTATTAATAAGTATTAATAGCAATTTATTAATGATAGGTGAGCCAGTAACAATGATGATGTGTTAGGGGCAGTATGAAATGATGCAATGGCGTTTCATGTGTCTCAGAGGAAGCACCTGCTGTGTCGGATTGCCTGGGTGACTCCTGGCTAGTAGTGGGTGGAACGTGACAAAATTGGGATGGAAATTGAATAATATAAATTAAATAATTAAATTAAATAAAACACAAGCAATGCAAATTCACACATGCTACAGAAAAGAACCTATAAATGGGCATGTACACATATGCATGACGCCCTGCTTTGACCACATCACAAAAAAAAACAGCAGTTCTTTAACTCTACTCAATTGAAGACTGTGTTTCTATGTACAGACTGCACTCCTGTCAGCCCAACGATTATGTTTCATGAAAACCATATGGAAGAAACCAGCAAGTGGAGGGCCACGCTCTTCCCACTCCATCATGGTCTGTAATTAGAGTGTTTAGTGCAGCTTACAGAGCAGGGAGGAATACCCCCCTGTCTGAGCTGCAAATAGATCAGCCCTGTAATGACAGACAGTGCTCAGGCCAGTAGACCTGGGCACTAGGGTGTTTATGCAGCCATAATTAGGAGGTACATTTAAACATTCTCCACCTTTCTGAGAGGAGCCCTCACACAGTAATGTAAGAGCACTGTATTGCTGTCCAGTCGAGTAACGTCCATGTTACAACCTCTGGATAGGCTCATAGCTTGGCAGCGGATACAGTCAAATTATGACGGTCATTATAAGACAATTCGCTTCATAATAAATTGTTT
The DNA here is from genome assembly GCA_037577275.1 of Bryconaethiops microstoma. Lineage (NCBI taxonomy): Eukaryota > Metazoa > Chordata > Actinopteri > Characiformes > Alestidae > Bryconaethiops > Bryconaethiops microstoma. The sequence continues at coordinate 31,853,811 of JBBJLS010000109.1, forward strand.
TTTTATGTTAGCTATATTAGTTAACACAAGGTCTAACACAAAAACTCATAACTGCTTGTAACAGACATTCATAAGATATGTTTTAAATGTCTTACACAGTGCTTCAGTACTGATTTGTCTTGTTCTGTTCATGCTATAATTGGGACAGTGTGTGAGTTATTGATAGGTGTTAATAGCAATTTATTAATGATAGGTGAGCCAATAACAGTGATGATGTGTTAGGGGCAGTATGAAATGATGCAACGTCATTTCATGTGTCTCAGAGGAAGCACATGCTAGTCTTTGGATAGGCTCATAGCTTGTCCTGGGTCCAGTACGTATTAGATTTACAGAGTATGGACAAATTGCTAGTGTTGCAAGGATTTTACCACGTGCTAAGTTGGCAGCAGATACAGTCAAATTATGACGGTCATTATAAAACATTTTGCCTCATAATAAACTGTTTTTTTTATGTTAGCTGTATTAGTTAACACAAGGTCTAACACAAAAACTCATAACTGCTTATAACAGACATTCATTAGATATGTTTTAAATGCAGTCATATTTATGTGACATGTTTACAGGCTGGCCTACATTATTTGAACAAAAATAATTACTTCTATTGACTACAGTACCGTAGTATCATCCAAATACCCACAGGGCTATTTATTTGGAACTGGGATTGACAAAGAAACCAAAGGACACAGTAAAAACACAATTGCAGCCTACTTTGACGTCAGTATTGCAAAAATCAACATTATGATGACAACTGATATCATGCAGCCCCAATATTAATCTTTACAAGGATGCAACGCTCATAAGACCCCAGCCCTTCACACCCCACGGCCGAGCCCTACCTGCTCTGTACCTTCCACTGGGTAAAGTTAAATAACTCACAGGATTTGGGCTTGCTGAAGGTCTTGTTGGACTCGCAGCGCACAGTGACTCCATCGTCCTGCAGCTTAAGCATACGCCTCCTCTGCCAGTGAGGAGAACGAACTTTCAGCATGGAGGAGCCCTGCAGCATTGTCTTTACATCCTCGTCATCCTTCACACCTGGAGATAAAAAGAGTGCCGGTGAGAGAGAGAGAGAGAGAGAGAGCGAGAAAGGAAGAATGAAAGAGAGAGAGACAAAGAGAGAGAGAGAGAGAGAGAGACAGAGACAGAGAGAGATGAGAGATCTTTTAGCGTTTATGCTGGTCACTTTCATAAAGAGGGAGAGAAGTGTAAGAGCAGTGGGCACATCAATCAATATAAATCCATGTAGCAAGAGGGCTATTCCGCTTCTAAATGGACTTTGTTGGTCCTGAGCCCAGCAAAGTACCCCAGCCTTACTAAAATGTACTTCAGTGGAGAACTGAGCTGTATTATATGATTGGTAAGGAATCTTATTAAGACAACAAGATTCCTCATTTTGTTTACTATATATTGTAATTGCTATCCCTTGATTTCTGGTGATCAATACTTTACTATCAGTATCTGGTTGCATTAATTATTTGAGTTCATGGGTTCTTGGCACTTAAACACCATCTTATTAAGAGAATCATTTAATTTCTAAAATCAGTCTAGGTCACAAACTGAAAAAGGACACAATGGAAATTCCATATTCGACTGTGTATTCTTGGGTATTTAGGGTAGGGTACAGTTGCCAAGAGGAATGGCAAAACTGAATCCCAATAAGCTAATTACCATGTAATTAATAAAAAGAGATGAGAGACAAAGCCTCCTGAGCACAAAGCAAATTAGATCAGATCCATTTTGCAGAGAAGACTGAAGTCTGCCACTGCCATTAAATTATTCAGCCAGTATTTAGGACCTGTGCCTGTTTGACCTTCACTAAAAGCACTATGGAACATAAAGGCATTAGGAGTGATGAAAAGCCCTCTTCATATGTCTCTTTTTTTTCCATAAACGTTCTTTGAAATAGTGTCCTCTTCCTGCTGGCCTTCTATATAACCATTACAATGACAACACAGGCATGGTGGTCTAGCCTGAGACAATATTATTGCTTAACACATGTCAGTCAGAAAGTATTTTGGCACTAGTAGGCACCAAAAGTGGGAGTACTCCTACCAAAAATTGTGGTCCTTATCTTTTGCCCAATGTTAGTTCATGCGGTCTCAACCTCTCAGAGAAAAAAAAAGCTTGGGTTCTAAACTGACCATCTGTGTTCTCTTATAGCCAAATCAGATAAAGCATCTGCACTGTCAGAAAATGAGGCATAGTAACAATTTATATGAGTTTACTGTAGAACAGCTGACATCAACGCATCCTCCAGGCCTAATTATCTAACCCAAAGAGCACTTTTTTGTTCTACAGGCACCCATGTCTTAGAGTATAATGCATTTAGGCTTTCATATCCTAGGAATACTGCCCCCATGTTAAGTACTTTATAGGTTACATTCTGTGCTTTTTCTTCCAACTTTTGTGATAAAAGGAACTGTGACACAAAAGAGCTAGACTGTTGTTCTTGGATATACGTTGTAGTGTATTTATGTCACTTTTATTTGTCACTTTTATATTTTATATATTTGTCACTTTTCACTTCTGCTTGAGGCACTTTTTTGTGAAGTTCCCATCGTGTAGTTACTGATATTACAACAGCAATTCTGATTTTTAAAAAATAGGGAAATTTTAAATTTTTTTAAAATTTAAATTATACATAAGCAATGCAAAGCCCCAAATCCTGAACAACTTCAACTAAAATATTAAAACTTTATAATACACATGTTCTACACACTATACTGGGAGGTTATGGATTAAACAGGCACTGGCCTGTTTAAGATCACTTACCACATGACTTCATAACCAAGATACAAAACGATCAATTAACACACACCTAGATGACCAAGCCACAACTTAACTGAATATTTATAAATAAGAACTGACAGAAAATTCAAAGACAAACATATTCAGGACTTACTTCTCTGGTTAAATATTAGTCAAGACAGGGGGTGGCGAATTATGTAATCACAATACTTAATGAAACTGTACACATTTTCTCACAATATCGATATTTTCTGTGTATATTTTCAATGGTGCCACACTTATTATGCCACACTTAATTTATTCAGTGTAAAACACTGAATAAAGTTATGTTTATTCAGTGTTTTACACACTGCACAACATTGTTTTACACCTAAACATGACTAATTATACTCTGCTCATAATGATGCCTACAGTTAGACAATGATCTTTAAGCAGTGATATCACAATATGTTTAGAAAAACATATGGAGACATACTGTTTGATGACATATGTCACAATAACAATGCATACTGTCATAATAAACAATTATCACAATTTTGCAATAAATATCACCAATTCCCAAGTCAAAATAATATTATTTATGGAATGTCAGTCATAAGCTAACTTCATGTTCATAGAACTGCTCTGACAAATCAATAAACTGACTGATCTGACATTTACCATGAACAATAATACTGCATTTGTCAGACAATACATTTGTCAGCTAATAGGTATTGATTACATATTAACAGAGGTTTTTCCAGGAACATTTGGGAGTGTTTTTGAGTAGTAACATCACTGGTCCTGTTTCTGGCCTCTCTGATGAAGTGCAGCAGCAACCATAACCAGCACAGGCAGAGTCTTACTGTAACGTCACACTATCTTTCAACAGTTTTAAGCGTAGTTACTGGTTTTATACTTAAAAGGCCCAAATCATGGAAATATTATGTTTCTTTTCTTATTAAACAGTTTACAACATCCAAACAGTGTTAATGAGGAAAATAAGCTGCAAACACCACCCATTGTGAATTTGCTGTTTTTGGGATCACATAAAAAACAACACATTCACAAATATCCATTTGTTCAGCCTACAGCATTTAGCCTTGTATATTTATGCTGAAGTTATAAGCAATGTTTCAGCCTGGACTGCTTTCTGGACAACATATCAGAACAAAGCTTGGCCTATGTCTATCAGTTTTAAGACACAGTAATAAACAACAGTCTGTTTAGTCTCTCTGTTTACAAAGAACAATGAAATGCATTGCAGGTTTGTTCAGAACATTACCCTTTTCTCTCCTTCTTCCACTCTTTCTATCTCCCTCTTTCTTACACACACACACTGCAGCTGCTTTGTTTTGCCAAATCAACATTTCTATTCAGCTCTGCAGGGTTATGTAAAATTTCTTATTCAGTACACAGACATTATCCTTAAAAAAGACGAGAATAAAAAAAGACTAGACTAACACAAACACTCCAAATGCAGTCTTAAAATAAAAAATAAATTCCAATATGGTATGTTCTGATCTATGCTATAATCTTGCTATTATTATTTTACACATGCTCAGTTCTGTTCAAGCCACGTGTGAGCACATAACCACAGTCTCTACACTGAATGAAATAGAGTGAGGCCAGATACTGACACCAGTTTATTATTACTGGCTGTAGTCATACTCTCCTTCAGTGGCCTCTCTTTTACAATCTTTCTTGGAAGACAGTCAGTGATTAAAATTCATCGTATTCATTTTTATATTCATATCTCCAATATATTACATTTTTCTGAGCCAAATCAATCCGTGTAGCATATAATTTCATCTCTAGATAGTCAATACACTGTAATACATTCATTATCAAAAAATGAAAGAAATATTGACCTCAGAAAAAAAAAACAAGTTGAACTTATGCACATCATCACAATACACAGTTCACTGCTGCTACTACTATTACTGCTGTTGCTGATAACAATAACAATAACAATAACAATAATAATAATAACACGTGTAATGCATTGTTTTACCCATTACACTGAAAACTATTGGCTATTTTTTACCTAAATTTAACAGAGGATCGTCTGTTTTGGGCTGGGACATCCCCGCTCCATTCTTCTTCTCTGCTGGGTTGCTCTTCTTTCCATTGCTCAGCATCTCGGAGTGAGGTTTCGTCCACGTCTTCCTGCTGCTCTTTGGAGGGAAGCTCTTCATAAAACGTCGAAACTGAGAGCAGCACTGATTTTTCCCCTGCACTCCTCGGCCGCTGCTGGTAATTTATCCGGACTGAGGGAGGGCCGGCCCACAGATCAGCTTGGAGCAGGAGGGGCTCGGAGGAAGCCGATTAAGCACATGAGAGAGAAACACCGCCTCTTTCTTCTTCTAGCTGAAACACTGCGTCAGTTTAATGATGCTCGTTCCTGCTACCTAGGCAGTAACAGACCCCTGGCAGTTTGTGGGTCCCCCCCAGCACCTCACATCACATCACTGGATTGTTGCACAGACCATAAATTACACCTGGAGTGTGCGCGCTTTACAGTCAGACGGTGACCTCATTTATATAGTAGCCTGTACGCTGCCTACTGTCAATATACTTCATCAAACATGTGGAAAAAAAAAATACATAAACTCAAATGTGATAGAATGCATTTATTTCTTGTATTCACATTTTATACAGACGGTAAGAAACAACAGACTTATCAGATTTAAAGACAATAAAAAGGATTTTTACACAGACCACATAAAGCGTTTTTTGTTACAATGCTGCCCTCTAGTGGCAAATTTGAGGACTATAGGTTTACAAGGGATCTCGGCACAAAAACACAAACCCTATGTTGACAAAAGTATTGGAACACATCTCTGATTATTGAATTCAGATGGCCCATTACTTTCAGGAGGGCAATCTTAATGCTTCAGCATACCGAGACATTTTAGACAACGCCATACTTCCAACTTTATGCACAGGCTCTTTTTTTAACCCAGCATGACTGTGTCCCAGTACACAAAGCAAGCACCATAAAGACAAGGTTGGATGAGTTTGATGTGGAAGAACTTGACTGGAGCATACAGAGCCCTGACCTCAACCACATCCCAGACCTTTGGGATGAACTGGAACGGAAACTGCGAGCCAGACCCTCTCGTCCAGCATCAGTGCCCGACCTCATAAATGCTCTACAGAATGAATGGACATAAATTCGCACAGAAACACCCCAAAACCTTGTGGGAAACCTTCCAAGAAGAGTGGTAGCTGTTGTAGCTGCAAAGGAAGGAGCAACTTATTAAAGTCTATGTGTTTGAATGTAATGTCAACAAGTCCCTGTTGGTGTAATGGGTAATATTTTTGTCCATATTGTGTGCATTGCGTCTTAAACTGCACACTACCACTGGTCAGGGGAGGGGGTGCTGGTGCTGTTTTTCAGAATCTGTTTTGAATATACCAAGTGAACAAACTGACTCCAACATCCGTGCTTATCTGCTGCCGTTCGTAATAAGATAAGATAAAAAATATAACTTAATTCACCCCGAGGGAAAGTCTTGTGGCATTAGCATGCTCATTGCAAGAAGAAAGAATGAAAATATAGACAATAAATAATAGTGTAACACAGGAACAAGAAGACTGGTATAACAAATAATAGTGTAACACTTACATTGCTTTATGTACAGATACTACTACTACTACTTATAATAATAATAATAATAATAATAATAATAATATTATTAATAATAATAATAATAATAATAATAATAATAATAATCTGACCATTATATTGTAATTCTAAACTGTGAAATTGGGTCTGTAATGTACCCACCCCTCCATCGTCTTCGATTGTACCACGTGACAGGAGCCGGAACTGAACTCTGAGCTCTGTAGTTCCTCAGAGGGCTCTGTAAAGGGTGACAGTGAGGCGACTCTTTCTCTTATGAGTGAAGTTACCTTTTCTGTTTCTGTGTCGGTCTGGTTGCTCTGTCACTCGGACTGCCTCTCCAACTTGTTGTCATGGGCTGTTTCTACTCTTGAGCGTGTGATTGGTGCTGTGTGCAGGCAGGCAGAGAGAGCTGTACTGCAGGGGAGGTGAGTGGACTCTAGACTATGCCCACTGTTCAGTCTGACAGCTGTGTCTTTAGTTTAGATAACCTGGAAAAAAGGCAACAAACTAACACCACTTTGCTCGACATTGTTCAGAATGCATCTGAGAAATGTCTGTTGGGCTGTTTAAGTAAACATTTGAAGACATTTCCTTAGGCAGTGCAGGTAGAAGGACTGACCCCGGCTGTTTTGACAACAGACTGTGCCAACGGTGTTCATTAGAGAAAATAAAGGGAGAAAGAAGGTCAAAGAAAAGTTACCGTGCTGGTAGAATGGTTGTTTATTGTATTTCTGGGCACAGCAGCATTGAATTCCTCTGAAATGAGCCTTGGGCCTTACAGCCCTCCGGCTTGTGTTATGGAGACCTCAGAGCCACAGAGACTGTCCCCAGGCCAAAGTTCAGCTGAAGACTGTCAGAAACGCTTCCAGGCAGCCGTGGATGTCATTCAAAACCTGCCCAGAAACGGCAAGTATCACTAACGTATTGAATACACAGTTCTACCATGTGCCATATTAAACCCACCGACACTTAGATATGGTAGGAGTGACCGTCCATCTCACATGTATAGTGTTTTACTAAGCATTTATGTTTTGTGATCTTTTGTGAATGTGATGATCAGGTTCATACAGGCCTTCCTATGAAGTGATGCTGCGCTTCTATGGTCTGTACAAACAGGCTGTGTGTGGTCCCTGCAGAGCATCAAGACCTGGCTTCTGGGACCTTGTTGGTCGCTACAAGTGGTATGATTTATGTTCATTGTTGACACCATCATGTTAGGGCTCTATGGGTTACTTTCCTAAAGGGAAGATTAGAGCCCCCTCTGTTCCTGCTTGGCTATCAGATGCATATGCCTCTCACTACTGAAGTTATTCCTTTTAAGCGTGTCAGAAAGGTTACTTAATATCCTGAAAAGCAGTTTTAGCATTTTGATGAAACAGGGTTTGTTGTAAATAAACATTGTTAAAGTCTTAAAATATACTGTTCACTGCCTGTTGTTTGTATTTGTAAACTGCACTGCAAAAATAACATATTTTGAACACGTTTACAATGTATTTACATGTATTCACCCATTTAGCTTACAGTTGCTAAGCTTAATCTTTGACATGGTTGAAGTCTTTATCTGTTATCCCAGACTTCTTTTTGAATGAGGTTCTGTTCACCAATCAGCCAATAACATTAGAACCGCTTGCCTAATATAGCGTAGGCCCCCTTCTGTCCCCAAAACAGCTCTGACTCATTGAGGCATGGACTCCGCAAGACCTCTGAAGGTGTGCTGTGTTATCTTGCACCGGGATTTTAGCAGCTGATCCTTTAATATCCTGTAAGTTGCAAGTTGGGGTATCCATAAGTCAGACTAGTTTGTCCGGCACATCCCACAGATGCTTGATAAGACTGAAATCTGGGAAATTTGGAGGCCAAGTCAACACCTTAAACTTGTTGTCATGTTCCTCAAACTATGCCTGAATCATTTTTGCACTGTGACGGTGCATTATACTGCTGAAAGTGGACACTGCCATAAAGGAATACTGCTCCCATGAAGGGGTATACTTGGTCTGCAACAATGTTTAGGTAGGTGGTATGTGTCATTAACACACAAATTCCAGGACCCAAGGTCTCCTACCAGAACACTGCCCAGGGAATCACACTGCCTCAGCCAGTTTGCGTTTTTCCCATAGTGCATGCTGGTGTCATCTTTCATCCACATGATGTAAAAGAAATTGTGTTATGGAGAAAGAAGAAGTTCAATTTAGTTCAGAAGTGAGTTTATGAGTCTGATGGCTTGTGGGAAGAAACTGGTTTTAATATTGTGGCTGATTGGTGTACATGGGACTCCACTAAAACAGGCACAATACATAAAACACAAAAGTCATAAGTGTACCTAAGGAAAACAAAAAATGTAGACCTTTTAAAGACTGAGAATTAAGAGTTCTGGCTTATCATTTCAGGGATGCCTGGAGCCGACTTGGAGACATGAGTTGTGAGAATGCCATGGCTGCCTATGTTGATGAAATGAAGAAGGTTGCACAGGAGGTAAGTAATTGGTATTTATTTGCGGAACATGTCAAATTTGTTATTTAAAACCTGTGAGGGACGGTCCTTTCGCCTATTGCTCTGCATCAGGGCTGTCAGTTATTTCCCTGCACAAACACACGTAACTTAACTCAGTAGTTACCTTTCAAGTGTAGAAAATGTGTTAGAGCAGCAAAATCACCAAAGTATTTAGGGCAGCAGCTCTACAGGGTTAGGGTTAGGGTGACTGTTGGACACTCCTGCTTATGATGACTCACATTTTAAAGGTTTTATGTTTTTTTTCTTGTGAATTTGCTTTGGCAAAATTGAATTAACACATTGTCTTTATAAGGTTATAGATAACATGCCTATAAATGAGAAGACGGCCTCCTTTTACCACTATTTTGAGCCACTCTACCATGTCATTGATGATATGCCTAGACCACCCGAAGCACTGCTGAGCCTGAGACCAGGTGAATTTGTCAGAGAATGTTATATGTATTTAGTACTATTGTTATATGTATACTGACGATTGCTTCTCACAAAAACCACTGTCACAGAACAGTAATAATGTATGTAAGAGTATATTTCACATAAATGCAAACCACAAAGTGATGGCTGTTCACAGAAAGTGAGACCATTCTGACCGCAAAAATTTAATAGCTTAACCAGGTTTAATGACACTGTAGCAATTTTTGAAATAGTTATTACTTTCACATTCTGATATCATGACAAAAACAGTCAAAGCACTGTTCCACATTTTCTGATCCAGAGTTACTTACAAAATACAAAGTTACTAGAGAATCTGCAAGGAATTATGACCTAAAAGATAAGAGCCATAAAATGTTTGATCTACTGAAATGTAATCTGTAAGGACAAAAAGTCTGTTTTTTAATAACGTGCAAAGCAATGTGCTTAAAAAGTGCAAGTAAACTTAGCCTTCTTTTCCAGCCCATTCTGATCAATTATTATTGAATATATTAGAATCTGAACACATGGCCTGTGTTTGGTGTCAGATATAAATGCTAATGAACCGACTGCTGGGTCAGCTGAGGAGGTGGAAGGTGCTCTGCTGGAGGAAACTGCCCAAAAGCAAGAGCAAGAACTGGATCCTGAGCCTGTCTCTAACAGTGACCCTCTGAGTGAGCGTGCAGGTAAAAGGTCAGACTTTAATGACTGGCAAAACATACTTAATTAATGCTAAACATTAGGCCTAGGGGGGAGTTTCTAGTTTACTTATTGGTCAGATAATGCGTGTGTTAATGGAATGTTAAAGTGAAGTTGGGCCTAATAGGCAGCTATCTCAGTGAAGGTATTAGAGCACATGAAGAAAGCATGTCCCCTGCTTGTGTAACACCCAATTGCCATGCACATATGAACGCCTTTAGAAGATACAGTCCTAACAATTTGGAAATCTCAGTGAGTTTTGATATGTACAGGGGTGAACATTCACATTATAAGAGAGAAGGTTGTTGACAGTCAGCCTACATATTGGTGGATTGTCTTGAAATGTCCATTAAATGTCAAAGTAGGCATATGTTATTGTGTAGTAGGACTGCAACTAATACATATTTTTTATAAAGCAATAGTTATTTTTTATTTTAAAAAATCTACAGTTGTTCAGTTAATTGACTCATTGAACCCCTGTGCTGCCTTCTGTTTCCTCTCACTGTGCCATGCCACTGCCATCAAGTTCCATCTGTATGACAACAATAGAAGTCATATTGTCCCCGGTGCTCCCTGTAGTTTATCTATCAGAATGACGATGACGTGTATCGTATGAGTGTAATAGAGCACTATTGTTTAACAAATAGATTATGAATCATTGTGCCAACTTTTTCATAAACAGGGCTGTCAACAAGTAAGTGACTTTGCTGATTGATCATTTCGGCACTAATGTGCTGTCTGCCAGAAGGAACACTGCACATACAGACTCGCGTTGTAAAATATATTTCTAGGCATAGAGTTAGTTTTTTGAGTTACATGGTGTGTTTTTATGGCATCTTGGACACATTACCAGTGGTGAGTGTTCTAAATCTAATTTAAAAGTAAAATGGAGCCACAAACGCTGACATGCAGCATAGAAAGTCATTGATCTTTGTCATCGCAATGATGCAAGGGCCTTTGAACACTTCATAGATATATTTGATGTAGAGAATTTGATGATGCAATATTTGTAAGCTTGCTTTCAGCTGCCATGGCACCCATGAAATAAATCTCAAATAAACACCTTTTATTATTTACGGAGCATTAAAATAGACTGATGGACCTTCTGCATGTGTGTAGAATTGGCCAAGTCAGAGGTTTTGGTGCTGACTAGCGACTCAGAGAATGAAATCTTCTGTGACTCTGTGGAGCAGTTGGACAATATTAAGGTAAGAACATTAAAGGTTGGCTCCCTTGTAACTATGGCCCATGCTATTGATAGAACTGACTAGCTCACCAAGCGCTTATTTGCCCCTTTCAAGCAGCCAGTTGCTGGGCCAAGCAGTGAACAAAGTAGGCATGCATTTGCTGGCATTCAAGGACAAGACTACACACATGTCTCGCAGGTGACCCAAATGGGTGCAGGCCAGGGTGGAGAGGGGGCTGGGGATGGACATGGCCTTCCAATGAGAAGGGACCCAGGAAGAGAGAGGATAAGACATGGATGGAGAGAACCTCCTGGTAAGTTACAGTTTCAGAAAAAAAGTAATGGTAAAAAAACTAATATACAGTGGTTTTTGAGTCCTTTTGAATTATTTTTACATATACCTGACGTAGAATGTGACCAGGTCTTTTCTAAGTTGTATTAGTAGATATTCAGTAAAACAAAAGCGCTCCCAATGCTTATCAGGCTGGAAACTGTTATAAAACTATTTCTGAAGGATTTGGTCTTCACTGATTTGGTCTACTTGAAGAAAATTCAGCACCATGTTAACTCTTCCCAGGAGTTGTTGTCTAACAAAAATCACTCCAGAAGCAAAGTGTATGATAATCTGGGTAACATCTAAGGAGCCTGTCTGGCTAACATCAGGGTTCATGAATCCACAATCAAGCAAACACTGAACGGTAGAGTGTATAGAATGACAGCTGGAGGAAGCCTACTCACTACGAACATTGGTGCCTCTTTAAAGTTTCCTAAAGACCACCTGAATGACTCATTTGATGGTCCTGGAAAATCTGGATTCTATCAGCAAATTCTACACAAGAATGTCAGGGCATCTGTGTGTGAACAGTAGATCAGTCTTGTAACATTTTGCATTTTGGAATGGCTGAGTCAAAATCTATACCACAAGCTGAAGTGTGGAACATCCATGCAAAACAGCCCACCAGCATCAGTCAGTAGAAGCAATGTTGCATTGAGGTTCTTACAGCAGGGGTCACAACAGTTACCTAAAACAGATTCACGTCGTTTACATATTTTTTACCAAAAAAGACATGTTCAATAAATCAGAGTATATTTTGTTTTGTTTTATTGAGTTCCCTTTTATTGTTGTGATTTAGATGATCTAATCACATTCATGTCATAATTAAGAGAATTCATAATAGTTCACAAACTTCCAAGCATCACTGTATGTGATCAAGACTATAATTTTGTGCATATTAGGGGTATAAAAATGCATTGTGATGTATGAGTCCGAAGCTGGTGATTTGACAGCAGGAACTTCATTGTAATTTGTGGGCTTAAAATTCTTTTGCTATTTTTAAACATAAACAAAATAAACGAGTAGCAAATAGTAAGTAAAGAAACACTTGGTGTGTTTTTATTGCCAGCATTCCAGTTTTGTAAATCATGGTTATATCTGAGATTTTATGATATACTGAAACCTTTAATGAGAAAATAGTTTTTTTTTTTTTTTTTTAAAGAAATTGACACCTCTTGTATACATCTTGTGCTGTGCTGTGCTGTACCCAGGGGGTATCCCTTATGGCAGTGGCAGACGAGTGGGGCGTCCAGCCTCGGGTGCGGGAGGGGGAGATGATTCTGATAGAGGCGCTGAAAGACCTCAAGAAATTCAGGTACAGCAGCAAATCGTGCTGGCGCTGCGGAGGCTGCGAGAGGACATGCAGAGTGTGATGGAGCGGCTGGAGGTGGTCGAGGGTCTGGCTGCAGCTAATGTAAGAGCCTGCTTAAAACCAGAATAAAGCAGTGAAATCAGCAGTCTTCACATAGTTAGGTATAACTACCAAAAGTCTCAAGTTCATACAAATAAGTGGTTGATAAATATAGATTACAAGATATGACATTTAAAGGCATTAATGTTATTCCTTATGTTCCCAGTCCTTTAATCCAAAATTCACCTCCTGTATCAAGTCAGATAACCAGTCTACTCACTGTTTATATGTGAGGGAGAAACAGGGATGTCTGATGTCTATGATTTAAAATAAAAGTGGTACTACGTGGGAATGAAACCTCCAGGGATGTGTAATTGAACAGCACATCCAGACATTTTCTGTAGAATTGTAGGAGGGGATCAAAGCTCCCAGTTATGTCTTGCATAGAGAATCATTAGAAATTACATTTTCTAATCGCAAAAGGAATACAGAGCTTCTCTGCTTCCAAAACTACTGGAATGAATCCATTATTGTTGGCCAAATTCAGCCTGCAAGCTTTGCATTGCTTAGAGAACTACAGCAAAGTTACTGAATAAAATAGTTTTAAAACCCTGATGTTTGGCGCTTATACCAGCAGTGTACATACCAAAGTGAGAATTTTACATTATATGTTTATGTATTGGACTGGTGATTTTTCACATTTCATCAAACGATTGCTGGGATATGCTCCAGCACCCCCACAACCCTAGTTAAAGATAAGTGGCTTAGATAATGGATGAATAGATGTTTATATATTGTATGTGTAAATCCAGATAGATAAAGGAGCTTGATATTGTGTTTATTTTCTTAATGATTGTTGCCTTTTTGATTACTATAGCAGATACTGAATGACTAGCAAATATTGTGGGTAATGTGGAAACTGTTCTTAACTGTCTTTGACTTTCCCCCATATTCTTCCTTTTTTTGCTTTTTCAATACATCTAAGGCTCAAAATTCACAGTGGAGATCTCACTTGCACTTAACGGCTCAGCAGACTGAGGTAAGGCTGAAGATGTGTTGGAGCAGTAAGTTAAAACATGTTAAAATCATTAAAGGATTTGTATTTTCAGTATGAGCAACAATGGATGGTTCAAGACATCCCATCTGTGTCCACAGGCAGAGAAATGGTGGCCGTTTGACGTCTCTGGCCGTACGCTGCTTTTCCTATTGGTATGGCCTTTCATCGCTCAGGGAATGGTGTTCTTGCTTAGGCAGAAGAAAAAACCTCACACATCATTCATATAAATTTACCTTGAACAAGGAAATCTTCCCTGACAGATCAATACAGAATTTTGCATCTAAAGTTCAAGGTAGAGGGCTGCAAGGAGGTTGGCTGTCCTAATATGAAGAAATGTTAATATGGATGCTTAATTCCTACTCTCAGAAGGAAATGGTCTTGGTAAATTAATTTTAACCTTTTTTTTTTTTTTTTAAACAAATCTATGGTATATAAATCTGTCCAACTCAATCACTGACGGTAACTTTTTTTCCCAAGTATTAGCACTAAATTGTGGATGTTTCAGTACTTTGTACAATGGCTTGTTAACAGATTTTGTACAAATCTTGTTTCAAGTGGGACAGAATGAATGTAACCTGTATGAATAGGAGTTCATCAAGACAGCCTTAAGTTAGCATGGCCTTCACTGTGGGAGGAAACGGTGCCATGGACTTCACAACAGGCCTGCAGGGAAAAACAGTTCATGAGAAAAGCTGTTCAGAGGAACATATTTGCTTACCCTGCACAACCTTTTGAACTAATTGTTCTGAATATTCAGAATAATATGTCATGTCATGTAAAATTGGCCTGTTGGCCCACTAATAACTGCTGCAAATGGTTAAGGGATGGGCCATGGGAACTGAATTGGGCACTTGGTTGCTTGAGTTTGATGAGTGAGCAAGTTTGAGAGTTTTACTCTGCTCTTTGTCACCTTTCTTTTTGCAACAAGTTTGAGAGAAAGTCCTGGGTTGTGTGTTATGTCTGTTCAAAGCCATCGAAAGAGGCTTCTGTGAACCATGATTATTTTATTCGAGAGAAATCAGTGGGTTATTGTAGTGTATTGTTTGCCATCATCTGGGTCATACGTACTCATTATCACACGGCATCATCTGAGGAAAGTGGAGATCTATACCATTCAGTTTAATCTCTGTATGAGGCCGCGTTTGAAAATAAAAGAGAATCGTGTTTTAAAGCTCTTTTTTTCGGTCCACCGGCATTGTTTTGGTGTGCAATTCAACTTGTAACTAGTGAATACCCCCACATCTGAGACGGCCATGAAGCTTGGTTTAAAGCTGTTGGAAGCATTTTGGGGGTGAAATTCGACTTGTGTTGCGTTTTTTTTTTTACTCTGTCCCCATCATACGAGCACAAAAAGACGAACAGGGCAGATTTCTTAGACGCCTGATCTCCCCTAAACAGGCCTAGGCGTTTTGTTATGAAGCTGCAGATGTTATTCATGTCGCTAGCAAGCGTTAGCACAACTTCCCTAGCAAGGAAATAAAGACTCCATTTGGTGAACGGGTTGGCTAAAAAAATACTCTCAGTCCTGCAGAGCATTTCGTTCTGGGTTCGCTGTCGTTTTGAGACAAAATGTGTGAAAAACAGTTCAACACAGCGAGCTTACAAAAACCAGCAAGCCCGCTTAGCAAGCTAAACTAGCTGAGCCAGCTTGCTAGAAATACCATCGTTGAAAAAAAATGCATTTTAAGGTGGTCAGTTATCGTCTCATAAATGAAACGCAGTAAATCAGTTTATTGAAGTAAACCCTGAAAAAAGCGTGAAGTATCATCTATCTGCCCGACTGGGTGAAGCTCGGTCAGCTAAACTCCATTGGCTAACTAGCAAAGCAAACAGAGCAGCTATTACCCTCGATTCACTTCACATGTAAGAGCAGTTATTTTTAAAACACGCTTAATAAACGTTGGCTGATTTGTGTTGAGAAGTAAACATCACATTTTCGACGTGTAAAATCGAGTTGGCCGTGGGGAAAAAATTTCACGTTACTCAACTCCACGAGCACACCACCAGCACACTCAATGGCTCATCACTGCCGTGAATAAGGACTAGCAGGGACTACTTTGTGGATGAAGAGCGTTTAATCCTACCCTAAGCGAAAGGTAGGTACTAGCTTTTCGTGTGCACGATAATTACAATAACTGTCACAATTACTACATGTGTTCCCGTTTTGTGACTATGAGGGTTATCCTGTTGCGTGTTATTCCATTCTTTTGAATGCAGTCGTCGAAATATTGAATTTATTTGTACAACAAAAGGGTAAACACCCCAGTACCAGAGCCGATGGTAGCGTCCACTAGAGTGACCGGGACAGCTTTCTGATTGATAGACACAGAAAGTAACCAGTCAAAACACTGCTGCGTGGTAGTGAGGGTGGAAAAAACTTTTGAGCCAATCAGATTCGCAACTGGGCGGACCTCGAGCGGGACTGAAAACAATTGATGAATTGTGGGTAAGGTAGTCTCAAAGCGGGACTCGCTGTTAGAGGACAATGGAGAGATGAACTCCATGTCCCAAGACGCAGGGAAAAAACGGTGACTAGCCGCATGCGCCTTTTACGTGGGGGAGGTGATAAATTCACAAGCCCCAGACCACTCCGTAGCAGAAGCGAAAAGGAGTTTACAGCGGGTGGAAATGTGCACGATTTCGTCAAGAAAGCAAGCCAGTCGCAGACGGAACGGAAAGAGTTAACATTTAACAGCCTTTTTAAGTACCGTAACAACCGAAACATTAGCCTCGAAATAAACGGTGAGTTTGTTTCCTCGCGACTTTTCCCCAGAGTTGCTTCTCGTCCCGTGAGATTATGTTGATTCAGATGGTAACGTTAAGTTAACGTTCACTTTTTAAAAAATAAGAACCCGCCTATTTTTTAAAAAGTTAGTTTTATTTTAATATGACTTTTTAAAATAGTATTTCCATCCTTTGTGGTTTGTGGTCTGCCCTCATTCTCGGGTGTGTTGTAGGAAAAGCAGGGTATATTTTTCATCACTCTGATCACAAACTTGTCTCTCCTTCAGGTGGGAGTGTACAGTTATGGAGCTCATTAAAGGCGACGCTGCTCCGGCGGCGGACGACAGGGGGCGGCAGAGAGACGACAAGCAGCAGAGTGCCCTCTCCGAGAAACAAGTGCAGCGGAGTCAGCTGGAGGTCTGTCCGGGACTCGTGTCTGGAGACCGTGGCCGAGAGAGAAGCGATCCGGAGCCCATAGCCGGCGATGCTGCGGGTGACCATGGCCTCCTTTCCGAGAAGACGTCCAGGGAGGTGCAGAAGAGACAACCTGGCTGCCCCGGAGCGACTCCCCACGGAGGCTTCCAGGACGGCCGCCAAGGCAAGAGGAAGCACCGGCGGCGGTCCTCCAAAAAGAAGAGGCGCTGGAAGCCGTACTTCAAGCTTACCTGGGAAGAGAAGAAGGAGCTGGACGAACGAGAGACGGCGCGGGCGTCGCGGGTCCGGGCCGAGATGTTCGCCAAGGGTCTGCCCGTGGCTCCGTACAACACCACGCAGTTCCTCATGGAGGAGCACGACCGAGAGGAGCCCGACCTGAACACGGAGCTCTGCGGCCGCTTCGAGGACACGGGGAGCGAGGACGATCACTTTGAGACCACTGGGGGCGACGACGAGGACGTGGAGGGGGCGCTGGACGAGGAGGAAGGCGAGGGGAGCGATGGCATGGGGCGGCCGGGCCACACGGGTGCCGGAGGAGGAGGTAGTGGAGGAGGAGGCGGCGAGTTTCTGCAGAGGGACTTTTCCGAGACGTACGAACGCTACCACGTGGAAACATTGCAGAACATGTCGAAGCAGGAGCTGGTCCGGGAGTACCTGGAGCTGGAAAAGTGCATGTCGCGCCTGGAGGAGGAGAACAACCGCCTGGAGCGGCGCGCGCGCAGGGGCGGCGGGATCGAGAGCGCGCAGCAGCGCGTGAGGGAGCTGGAGAGCGAGGTGGAGAGACTGAGGGCTCTGAACGGAGAGCTGCTCCTCATCCAGCAGCAGGGACTGAACGGATCCAGAGCAGCAGAGCCCCAGTCCGAGAGAGAAAACCAGTGAGACTGAGAAAGAGAAAAAAGAAACAAACCAGTGGATATGTTCGGTTTCTGTTTTTAAACGTCCACTCATTCATCCGAGTCGTTGTCTTAACTGTAAGCCGCGGTAGCTTTAATGTGATGCGCTTTTCAGCCTGACAGCAAAACAAAGGAGGTAATTTTCTTTTCTTACAAGATTTTTTTTTAAGAATATTACAGTTGTACGTGCGGTCTTATAAAGTTGGTCAGTTCGTTGTAACATAGGCTAGTTTTTTTTCGCCAGTAATTGAATTTGCAAAAAGGAAAAAGACTGCTTTGCTTTTAGAGTTAAATAGTTGACCTGAGGAACAACTGCGATTTTTCTCTCAGACAGCTGAAAGGTGTGTGTAAGTTGACCGTGAATCCTACATGCTTAATGTCCGAGCGCTTTTCGTGTCGATCAGTCCAGGAAAAAAGAAATAGCTTTTTGGGGGGGTGTTTTGCTGCTGGTGCACCTGATATTTCTGCTTCCACTTGTTAATGCATGACCAAGGCAGTATGTAATAAAACTGTGGAAAATTGTTTTCCTCCAAACAGTGTCGATTAAATTATTTTAAAGGTCTTTTTCATTTGACTCGTTCTGCTGAAGTAAAGATTGAGTAAAGTTCTGCTTCCCGACTTTAACTCACCTCCTAGGGGTCTCTTTGTCCCTGGTTCAGGACGAAACATCAGGAGTCTTTCACAGGATTTACGTTTAAACGAACCACATTTCCACTTGATTTTTACACTTTCCCCTTTATTTACCCATGGATTTGAGCAAGAGCCTACTAAACCGGCAAATGAGTAAATACACTGCAGGCCTGTTATCCAGCCTCAGGCTTTGAAATCATGTCGAGTTAAGTGCCGTCACTTTATCATGCACTGTGCCACATGTCTATTTCAGGTTGGTGCTTATTTCCCCGGAGTTTGTTTTGGCTTTATTTTGAAAGTATTTGCATATATACGTCCTAATTTCTCAGTTCTGGTACTTCCTTTGTGTCATATTGCTGAGATGAATAGGACCCCCTCCCCAATCAAAGTACCTGTTAGGGTCCTGAAAATGTAGCTCATATCATGGTAGTAAATAGTCAATAACCTTCACTTGCTGTATGGAATGCTATAATATTCAAAACTGTCCCGTTTATTCGTTTTTATTTTTATAAGGCTCTATAGCCTTATAGCCGTGTGTGAGAGTGAGTGGACTGAACTCGACATGCTTAATGTCTGAGCACTTTTTGTGTCGATCAGCCTCTATAGGTCTAGATAGCCTCTATAAGTCCTGCTTATAAACATTGTGGTGTTTTTCAGCTGTATATTCCAGCTGTGCAGCAGCTAGACTGGATAAAGTTTTCTATGTGCTGGCTTTCTATAATGAAAATGAGTCCAAGTCTGTTACTAAGAGGATTTTCTTTTCTTTCTTTTTTTTCTTCCTTTTTTAAAAAGATCCATCCTTGATTTTTTTCCCTCTTTTCCCTAGGACACACACATGGCAATAAGGCATTTATATAACAGCCCAAAGGTTTGGGAAAAAAAAGAAACTGTTCAAAACAAATATTATATTATCATGTATCATTTGTACACAAAGGTTAACTTAGCAAGGCTTTGTACAATTGTTACAAAAATTGGTCCACACAAGCACCCACATAGTGTACATGAACATACATGCACAGGGCAGTGACAGTTATGACCCACAAACACAGAAGACAGACATGTCATAAGGAGGAATGGAGTTGGCAGTAATATCTGTTCAAGAACAAGATGGCAAAACTCTAGCCATCTGCAGCCATCGTGAGGAAAACAAACTGTAGGTCAAGATGCAGAGGAGAAGGAACAAGATTGCACTGGTGTTCCCAAAGCTTCAGGTAAGGTTAGGCTGCGTTTCAGTGCAGCTGCTTTTAGCTGTTCTGCCACAAAACCGCTGTCTAATACTGTCCTCTACACTCATAAAAGGGAAGACTATATGGAAGATGGATGCTGGAGAGCAAGCCTAATCCTTGTAACCTTTTAGACCTCGTGGGTTTTTTTTTTTTTATGTCTACGGTGTCTGAACTACAACTGAGCTCTATAACATTTTTATGAATGCTCCACAACCTTCTATCCATAAACACTATTCAGGCACCTGAGTGAGGGAGCCATTTTGTGCTGTCTGTTGGTAACGCTGATAAGGTGCAGTGCAAAGTCTTTCTGACAATTGAATAAGGTTCCTGCTCTCCATTGCTTTTTGGCATAAAGTGCCCCCCTCCAGTGGATGTGGGGGTGAGAGGAGAAACAGGAACCGAGATGGAAAGGACTCGGGTTATTTATTGCAACCGATGCAGTATGCTGAAAGGCCTTAAGCCTTTATTGCATAAATGTGGCATGAAATGTGTTCATTTTTTCAGTATGCTGCGCTTATGCAATTAATAGCTGAAATGAATTTGGCTATAGTCACGCTTCCCTTCAGTTTAAGACTTCCACTGAACCTCGAACCTAGAGACTTCTTTTTTGAGTAGGGCATGTGTTTCCTCAGATGATGGAATCTGGTTGGCACAGGCTTGTTGACAAGTTAATGCAGGGAGTCCCAGTCCTGTCCTGGATATTAGTGTTTTCACTGCTTTAATACACCTTCTAACCAATTCATTATAGGAATACTCCTCAATCCTTTAAAATGAGGCCCCTATCTGCAACACCTGTATCTTATCATTAATTACCAGACAATGAGTTTGTTATATTTAGAAACAAACAGAAAAGCTGCTGATTAGAAACGTACAATAACAGCCAGTTTGTAGATGCTGAATGTTGTGAATAAACGCATGACATACATGACTATATAACTCTTAGACTTTAACATACAGGTTTTAGGATGTGAGGAAATGCCTTATCAAAGCTGTTCATTATGTTTTAACTTTTGATCACCAAGCAGCATTTAAGTAATTTTTGCTGTCTGTAAGGTTTTTGGTATCCATTGGGATCGGATAGGAGCATGTGAGAATTTCACCAGCTCCACTACACTGATAATATTCTTCCCTTTGGAAAACGAGTCCCATCTCTGAAAGCACAAATTATACAGAAAGCAAGCTTGATTTTTTAAATAGAATTGATTGAAAAAATCACAGCAGTTTTCTACAAAAATGTGCATACTATGTTTTGCATAAACATTCACTGATGGAATTCAGCAACTGCCCACCAGCTTCAACCCCAACATCCGGTTTTCTTTTCTTTGTTGTCTGGTAATCAACCGTCTGCTACAGATGCAGCAGGTAGAGGTTACAAAAAAAGCTGGAGCATCCCTTTATCAAGCCCTTGCCTGATTTTAGAGCAGGTACTAAAATGTGCAGGCGAGGAGCACTGCAGGACCAGGTTTGGGAAAAACTGGGTTAATATATAAGGTTTAAGTTGATTTCGTATGATTGGTCAGCCTTCCCCGGACACGTTGCCCACGACTGTATGACGTCTCCTGTCTCTCCTCCTGCGACGGGTTTCTGGGGAACCGTGCCGCCGTTGAGCACCTGACCTCCACAGGTCATTGGCAGATGCCAGGAGGTTAGCCTGAACCTGACCCAGCCAGCCTTGCTGGACGGAGGGATCGCGACTGGGGGACATGGCCTGAAGGAGCCTCTCCTGCCCTCGGAGAAGTGAAGCTTTGACTCGAGATAGTCCCAAAGCAGCCCGCTCCAGTCCTGCATCCTCACCGTACAGAGAGCGAGGGCGTACCCTTTCTCCACGAAGCTTCTTCCTGGTCACAGGGTTTGTCTGGCCGGTCCTGTGAGTGCTGCTGGGACATGTGGAAGAAGAGGGGCTTGCAGGACGGCCTGTGGTTCTTAAGCATATTGAGCTTTGGTGTGAATAGAGGAAGCTACGAGGACGCGGCTGCTCCCTCAGACCTGTGTCTACCTCTACACTGTTATCATCTCCCTGCTGGCAAGCTGCATTTTCCCTCCCTCCTACTCCTTGTCCCGCCCCTACACATGCTTCCATAACTCTTTGTGCTCCTTCATCCTTCTCCACCTCTTCAGGTTGAGTGTCTGAGCTTAAAGGAACACAACCTGTCTCCCCGTCCCCCTCCTCACTTCCCACCCCCTCCCCCAGCTCCCTGTAGTTGCTGGCCTTGACTGGCTCGTGCTCCGAGTCCTCGTCGCTGCTGCTGTCTGCAGGGCAGGCGCTCTGGTGCTTCTTTCTTTTACGGGTCACGGCAGATATGATGGACAGGGGGAGGAAATCCTTGGCACTCGTGTCTTTCTTTGAACTCAAAGATCCCTGCCACAAGAGATTCAGCATAGTAAGGGTAATTATACCACCATTATTTCTAACCAAACAATCTGACTTGGTTGAAAAATGTCCTATTTGTGGTGGTATATCTGATAACTAATATTCAATTCGTAAGCATTTCTGCTGACCAATGGCTTCTTCAGTCTTGTGCAAAAGTGCAAGCGCCCTGGTCAGTACAGAGTCCTGGTCAGTTTAATGCACAGTTACTGTTTATAATGCATTTTGGACAAAAATACTACATAAAATGTGGCATGTGCAAAAGTAAATAGCATTTAATGCCCGCCCCCCCTCCCCAAAATATTAAATAGAAAATGTTCACTATAATTAGCAGAAACACCATATTTAAGTTTATTTGTAGGGCCTGTGTACTTAGTTTCACACAGAAAATCAACAAAAGATGTAATTCTTTAAACTTCTGCATATGACTAAATTACAACAACGGTTGCACTAAGTAAACTACTTTATTGCTGAAAGAAATGAACAATAACTAAATGACCTACGGCAACCAAGTAACTGACATCATGTTACTCGAGACTTCAAATCTCCTATGTCTTGAACGTGTGGCCTATGGTGACATCATGCAGTGCCAGTGTAAATAAAAAATTACCTTGGATTTAGCTGAATCGCTGTTGGTGGAATCTGTACAGGTGGAGAAAAGAGAGAGCAGAGGAAAGGAGTCAGGAGTCTGCAGAGCTGGATATACAAAATGTGAACCTGTGAGCAATGGGGTGCACATAATGTGTTGTGAATGGGAATTAATTCAGCACTCTTTGGGGAAATGTCAGACTAAATACATTTATATTCATTTAACACTGTTTACTGTGAGTATCCATAAGAATTTTCCCATGCACAGACATTTCATGACTTATGCTTCAGTTCTTTGTTGGTATCCACTAATGAGTTTATCAGTATTGTTGCAGGTGCCTGACTGGAATATTTTTGAAGTTGAAGTACATTCAAACTGAATTTCTCGCACGCACACACACACACACACACACACACACACAGTGCCAGGTGGGAATCCAGCTCCTACCGCAGAGTTTGCTCCACTGGCTCAGCTAGCAGAGTGATGAAGAGAGGTCCAAAGAAGAAAAAGAAAAACACAGACAAGGCACAGAAGTCGTCGGCAAAAGAGTTTAGAGTGAGATCATTAAAACAGAAGAAACGTAAAACTAGTCAGGTGAAGTACAAATAGCCAGGTAGTACCAAAGATGAGAAAGAGAGTTTAGAAAATTACAAGAAATGAGAATTAGATCAGATGTTGATTTCCTGGAATTGTCATTAATAGTAACATGATGGCAAATCTCCGTATTGAGCCAAATGAGTACGCCTGCACTGTTTGTATAAAAGTGATTGCTTTTATCTGCTTAAGTGTAAACGGGCATGGTATCTAAAGTAATAATGACAGATTATGTATTAGTATAAAGTGTGTTTGTTGTGTAATGCTGGTCTTACCTGAGGTGTCTCCGAGTGGTGCGGTTCTGCCAATGTTGGAGAGGAGGTGGTCAATATTTGGAACAGGTTGCTCATCCCGTTGGTCCTCTGGGGTCTGAGAAACAGGCAAAGATTACTTGACAGATTGACAGACTACAGACTGCACACTGTGTTTAAAAGTTTCAGTGACACTAGCATGTCACTGCCATGTTGGTGCACATTTTTACTTCTAGTTTAGAGTTCTGGAGCCACGTAACTGTATACGTGTATATAGCTGAGATGACACATTTCACTTTGATTTTTGACTTTTTGTGCTAAGAATGTGCACACAAATATTATTAGTAAAAAAAATCACATTCCATGAATTAACGTGTAACTAGAAACACACCAATCAAATAATCAAATACAGCTAAATCTCAAATGGCTCCCCACTGCCTAAGGAGTGCAATTCACTTCTGAAAAGCATTAGATTTGGGTGTGTCCACACTTTTGACTGCCGGTGTATATAACAGTTGTGATCAAATTAACTGCCAGTCAAATATTATATTTTCAGTGGGTCCATTTCAAGTGGTTGTGTTTGGTGTGCTAGAGTGCAGATGGCAAACTGCACTGCAATAGATGGGCTACAGACTGTTCCTGTAAATCTACACAACCAAGTTTTTTCTGTATACTATGCAACTATCCCCACACACATAATAACAATGACAACTCCGACATAGTTCAGATGGACCTCTCCAGTCAGAAATACTTTCCTTCTACCAAAAAGAGCCGCTTACATCCTACCACATCATAACTGGTTGGCTGAAATCCAGTAAAAGGAACAAACATTGCAGCAATTGTAATGAGAAACACATGGTAATGAGATCATATAATGATTGTGGTTTAAACTGTATGACTGAATTGCAAATGGCTCTATAAATCCTATGAAGTGCACATATTTACAGCACTGTGCAAAAGTCTTAGGCACCTGTGCAAATTGTTTGAAGTCATTTATATCAGCAGTGCGCTTCTTTCTGCTAGTAAAAACACAGCTGAATATGAGAATAAATGCAAACAAACAAGAAAGCAGTAAAAAAGTATCAATATTTTCACTTTTTTCTAAAAAGTAGTCAATATTTTATGAGCTGGTTAGAACAACACAGATTTTGATCCATATTTCTGCTCAGTGCCTCCAGTCATTGAGTGAATTAATAAAATTCCATTAGCAACACACCTAATCTAATGTAATGAAGTAAATAGAGCCAAACCAGGTATTTGATGGAGCTGCAAGTAAAACTGGGCTTCCATGAGGAAAGAGGTCTAGAAATAGTTATGTGAACACTTTGCCATACACAAAACCACCATTTTCTGTGTTAATGTTGTTTGTATTTGTTGTAATGTTAGTGTTTTAACACCAACTTAACATCACTGCCCAGCAGTAAACAGCTTTTAAGTATAATTTTCTCAGGTGCCTAAGACTTTTGCGCAGTGCTGTATATAATAATACTGGCACTCCTAACCTTCCATAGTAGTGTACATGGCAGGCGCTTTTCGTAAAATGGCCAATAAGTGTAGGTACAAGATATGTGGACATGATACATTGATTATGAAAAACTGCTAAACTGAGACTATGCTGGGTTTTTGCAGTTACTCTAATATAACTGGGCAAGGGATAAAAGAGTGTTTACATTCTCTCATATACTTTGTTTTTTTTAATCAAAAATTATATTATTATTTCAACTGTGATCAAATAATAATATTTCGTTTGTCTTATTTTCATTTAAGTGATTTCCTTTTTATTTTTTTTTTGCGGGAGCACATGCGTGTTTGTTTGCTAGATATGAAGATACTGACTCAACTCCTGTAAACGAAATTTACCTTCAGATACAAATAAAGTAACCTGAACCTGAAACTATGTACAACAGCTTAGTCTAAGGTGTACCAGAGGTAATAAAGCATCTCAGCTACATCTCCTTTCAAAGAGCCTGTTTATGTCAATGACAAAAAAAGAAAGTACATCTGCAGACAAAGCTTGCATAAGCTGATGTTGAGTATGCAAATTCATATGCACGAGCCTGTTTCTTCCACATGAAACTCCGGAAGCAATAAATTGTTTGTAAGCAAATAATTTGATAGCCTTCATTGTGCACCGCCTGTGGTTTCATATCACTCATAGAAACAATCTAAGCGAAAGGACAAACAGCCTAAGGTAAAATACACCTTGGTTGGATGTAGTGAAATACCTCCTTTGTACTGGTGCAGGACTGTTGCTGTAATATGCACTGTGAGAAAAAGATGGTCTCAGGGCAGTACTAAAATATACTATGCCATTACCCACTGGCATCATTGGATTTACTGTCAAAATTTGGCAGAGCAGATATTTGAAGACGACTGTGAGATGTCAGGTTTAGTTATTACTGGAGCAGTATAATTTGTGCTGCATAAACAGGCATAACAGCTTTAATCTGTGCTAAATCATAAGCTCTGAGCCCTAGGACACTGGGTGTCACTACTGTAATGAGCATGCTGTTTTTCCAAATGGCAAGCACACATCTACCAAATAATCACTGTACAAATCAGACAGTACCTTCTCATCTTTATCCAGTGCATCACTGAAAAACCAGGCAAACTGCAGAGGAACAGAGAGGACAGATGAACCCACAAAATGCACCCATATTTGGAGATTTGGAAAGGGAAAGTAATGAACTTGTAAAAAGCTTACGTGCAGAATGAGCGTTTCCACAATCTTGTAGCGGTCAGGCATGTGGGTGACCATATCTGTCATATTGTCCTCTGAAGTACGTACCAATGTGGGGCCAAAAACCAAAGCAAGGTTTCTGGGCTCCATCTAAGAGACAGAGAGAAACTTTATAAAGGACCGAAAACACAGCTGTTCTTAGAATGTAATGCTGAATTTTGGTAAGACTTTCACGCTTCATGCTGTCCTTTCTGCATCATTGTAACAAGAATTTTGAGCCATTTCTATTCATTATCATAATTATTATAACTATTCATAATGTTCACAGAATGTAAATGGCAGCTGGTATCATCAAGTGGTGTAAAAACAAAAACGATTTAAGAGGTTTTGCTGTAACAGCAATTACACCAATCAACCATTTCATTAAACCACCTGCCACCTGAATAATATTGTGTTGGTTCTCCTCCTGCCACCAGAAGAGCATTGACCTGCCGAGGCACGGACTCCACAAGACCTCTGAAGGTGCACTGAATCTGCTTCTATGAATCTGTCTAGTTTGTTCAGCTCATACCACAGATGTTAGATCAGATTGAGATCTGGGGAATCTGGAGGCCAAACCAACACCATCAGCTCTGTTCTCAAACCACTCTGGAACAATTTTTGCAGCATCCTGCTGAAAGAGGCCACTGCCCTTAGGGAATACTATTGCAATGAAGAGGTTTACACAGTGTTTATGCAGGTGGTACATGAATGCAGGGACACAAGGTCTCCCAGCAGAACACTGCCCAGAGCATTACAGTACTTTCACCATCTTGCCTTCTTCACCTAGTGTATCCTGGCGCCAACTTCTTCCATGTTCCATTGTCCAGTTTTGATGCTCCCATGTCCACTGCAGGTGATCTCAGCAGTGGATAGATTAACAGCATGCGCCCACTGACTACACAATCTGCAATGCAGGTACTTTTCTGACAGTAACTCTTCTGTGGGATGAAACCAGACAGGCTAAGCTTCGCTCCCCATGTGCATCAGTGAGCCTTGGGTGCCAATAACTCTGGTTCATTGGTCGCCTTTTTTTGGACCATTACTAACCACTGCATTCTGGGAACACCCCCTAAGACCTGACAGTTTGGCCTTTGTCGCTCAGGTCCTTATGCTTGTCCATCTTCCTGCCTCCAACACATCAAACAACATCAAGAACTGACTGTTCACTTGCTATCTAATATACCCCACCCCTTGACAGGTAACCCGTTTGTGTTTTTAATGTTGTAGCTGATTGGTGTACATACAGAAAAAAGATTCAATGGAAGCGATCTGGCTTCAGGTAGCCACTGTTACATTAGAATTTAAAATGGCATATGCTGATCCTAGATCAGTTCTGGATTTTGTTTGTAAAGAGGGTAATATTGGGCACCATACCTTATTCTTCTCTGAATGATCAGCTACTTTCTTAAGATGACCAATCAGATATTTAAGTGTGTGGTAGTAATGATTAGGTAAGTCACGGATCTAAGAAAGAGAAAAACACGAATGGAAAAAACATGAAATGTACATCTCTTCACTACTTCAAAAATTCAGAAGCACTTGTCACAAAATCACACTCACTGTGATGTTATATACAAAAATGGTTAGATGTAAATTTAATCAACCAGGCACTGTAGAAGTTATTAAATGCTATATAGACTAGATAATATACTGTAAATATCCTTTTCTAAAAAAAAAGTCAACACTTTATTATAACTGCATTCATCATTGTCAGACAGCTTCATCAACCACTGTAGATTTATGCACAGCTACAGCTTCTTATGTAGCAGCTTCTTTTTTACAGCTTCTTGTGTAGCAGTACAGGTACAGGATATACGTTAGAATCATGTGACCAAATCTGTTTTACACTATTGACACTAGTCCTATCTTCATACCAGTTTTCTCATGGTTTTTAGCCGATCTCCTGCATCCTCTAAGCGGTTGGCGCTGATGAAATCATTGTATTTGTCTGCAAACAGAGGGCAGCAGTGAGCAATGTATGCAGACACACTCCTACACACGGAAAGATGAGCTACAGTATGAATGTAATGTGAAGGGAATTAGCTCACCATCAGTGAAAAGAGGTTCTGGAAGCTTCCTGAAGAAAGACTTGAGGAGACTGCTGATTACATTCAGGTCCTGCCATCTCTGTGGAAAAATGCTTGTGGTGAGATTGACATTCCCTTTCTCTGACTTTACCCAGGGATCTATCTTTCTCACTGCCTTTCTCTCACCTCCTCAGCAGTGTTGATATCCATGCCCTTGTTTAGTTGGTCCTGTAGAGTGGACACCATGGCATTGTTTCCTGGCACTCTGTAGATGCCTGTGTACTCTAAACCCATTTGTTCCACCAGGCCACAGCAGATCTCCACAATCAAGGGAACAAACTGAACAACATCAAATAACACACTATTAGGGCAGTCATGAATAATTAAAACAAAAACTGATTAAAATTGCTTTGCTCAGTGACAGTAATCAAATCTGATGAAAATGCATATTTTAAATCTGCCCACTTGTCTCTCTTACATGAAGATGGATACACACGCTTTGGAATCTCTGAAAGGTCCACATTGTTTTGACTTTTACTGGTCAACTAAACGTCCGATATCAAACAGACCATTTTTAATAAAAGGGTTTAATAAAGTAAATAAACACTGGTACTGTTTCAAAACATACCATTCACTCCCCCGTCTATATAGTCCATATATGCAAGCTAAGCCTGTTCTGAATTCACTGTTTTCATGATGTCACAAACCCAAAGCCCCCACTCAGCTATAGCTGTTTATATTCACACTGAAGGTATAAGCAGTGTTTTTAGTTTACTTTTTGAAGTAAAATGCAGCCAATGAGAGTCATTTACATATATGCATTGAAAACACAGTAACAAGTCAGCCTGTTCAATTCAAATAAATAAATAGAAAACGGGCATTAGAAATGAAAAACATTTATTTTTGGTACAGATATGGATCCTATAAATAATTTTGATCTTTTTCTTTTTCAAACAATTGGAATTACACAAACTACACTATCCAACAACAATATGGCATTCTGAAGTATTTATTACTTCACTTACCTGACAAAGTATGTGTTTACCCACATTCTATAGTGTTGCCTGATCAATATCCCTTTTCACATTGACTGACCTTGTTATTGGCACCTGGTGGGCAGTCCTCCAGCCTAACTCCAAAGGCCTTGGGACCTGCTTTCTTTCCTTTCTTCATAATGTTGATACTCCATGGAGCCTTAGGGGGACTGCTCTCTTCTGATAGAGACAGAAGGAGCGGTGGTAGAGATCAAAAAGGGTATGATAGTCACACCATAATTGCATGTGCTATCAGTAACTGGAACGTGCCCAAAGCCTGTATTCAGAAAATATGGAGTAGGAGTGGGGATCTATAACCACAGCCAGCATTTACAAATCATTTTAACAGCAGTAGTGCTGACCCAGAATCAGTCAGTGTAACTGAAAGAAGAAAAAGAGAGCTGATCCTGAAACAGTGCTGCTGTTTCATGAGCACATGGCCTAGATAATTTGTGCAAATGTGGAGTATAGTTCCTCATGGCACATCAGCAGCAAGAAGCTAAGAAGCTAAGGCTTTTCTGAGTATTCTATAGGCTGGATTCTGCAAGACTAACCCTTGCTGTCTGTTTTGGGGGCACGGTTCACTCCTGAGATGTTGTCCGACTTTGACAGGAGAAAAGGCTGCATCATCCGGTGGACTCTGGGAGATGTGTCTGGCTTATTACCTGTTGGGCTGTTGTGGCACAAGAAATACACTGCAATATGACATGGTGTGCATGACAAAAATGACACAGTATATTTAAGTGTGTTTAAGGATGAATGAAGTTATGCTCATAAAACTTTCTTTTGAGAAATGAAATAGCTTAATCATTACCTGAATGCATGGTAGTAATTAAGAGAATTTACCTTTGTTTCCTGTAGTCATTCAGTTTCTTATTGATGAGAGCTTGCCTGGAAAACCCAAGTTCCTATAGAAAAAAAAAAATACAGTAATTAAAACACCTCATTCGATAAACATAATACATGATGACATTATGAACCGGTTAAAAAACAAAGCAAAGCAAAGAACCTAAACCTTGTTTCAAATGTTATTACTATTGACAATTTCTTACAAGAAAACATGTGTTGTTACTTAGCATTTGTGGGTGAAATGCTACAGTTATGGGTAAAAAAAGATTGTGCTGTTATCTGATATGCTTTTCAGACAATCAGACTGTGTGGTAAACATGGAAAGGCCAACACAAAAAAGTCTCTATCTGTCATCTGGATCACAGATTTCACTGTAAATCTGGCTCAGTCAGAAAAGAAATGTCAGTACACAGTGCAGAGTCTTGTGCACCTTTCATATTGTAATAGACAGATGGCTCTGGTTTTACACCCTGGTGTTTCACTCAGACTGACATGGACATACATGTGCTGTAACTCCTCTGACAGCAGATTTAAAAGGGTTAGAGGGGCTTTCACTAAGTTCTCAGAAAAAGATCACTGAAAGGATGCTGGTTTCATTAGGGTTTAACCTATGATCAAATTTCTACGCAATTAAATCTTTACAGTGTAAAAACAGGAACCGGACATCTCAAGAGCAAAATTGGTCTAAAGTATAATGCATGAAATAGCTATGAATATATTGTCTGTTACCTGAGACACTGTTTTACAATCTTTCCGATAGAAAGTTTTGGCCATTTTAGAATACATTCAGAGCACAGATATATCAAGGTGATATCAAAAACATATTATGGGAAAACAGGCTCTTTTTTTCATCTACATTGATTATGTCACGTCCAGGCCAACCCGACCCCCCCAGCGGCCGCCGTCTCCTGAGTATTAGTTTTCCCTCATGTCTCGTCTCGTCTGTATGATATCATAGTGTTGGGTCTGAGCTCGGTGCCGGGGCAACGGGTCCCTGCACGCTCGTCAGCGGGGCTGCTAGGCACCAGGTAATGAGCTCACCTATTCTCTGTTGTAGCCTGTGTTAACCCTGGTTAAGTTTTATTGGTTCTGTCTCATGATTGTTTGTTGTGTCTAGTCTTTTGTGTGTCGCAGCTTAAATGCCAGCCAGTCCGGAACGATGACGTGTGGTCACCCAGATCCTCTCCGAAGTGTGTCTTCTCTCTGTCTAAACAGGCATGAATCGGTGAGAAGCCACTCACCACTTAGTGGTTCCTGCTGGCAGCGGACCCTATCTACTGGCCACCAGTGCGAGTGAGCCTAAATGCATCACGTGCGACTCAGGCGCCCCGCCGAGCGTGCCCCCTAAAGCCCTGACCAAATGGAGAGTGAAAGGTCGTCGGTGACTCAGACCATGGATTAAGTTTAAGAACTGGTTTCGTTTGGAGCTCTGTGAGCTCATTCTTTGTCCAAGT
Source organism: Bryconaethiops microstoma (assembly GCA_037577275.1). Lineage (NCBI taxonomy): Eukaryota > Metazoa > Chordata > Actinopteri > Characiformes > Alestidae > Bryconaethiops > Bryconaethiops microstoma. Next base: position 31,885,511 of record JBBJLS010000109.1, read on the forward strand.
TTTAATGAAGACTCATTGTTCTGAAGTTTCCCCCGCATCCTCATCCGTCATGACATCTTATAAAAAGACTGTGATCCCTGTCATTTGCCTGGTTTTCAACCTATTCTGAATGAGTTTGTTTACAGCTGAAGAATTTAAATAGGCAGAAATAACAAAAAAGATGGAACACCCCTTCATGAAGTCTGACGTTAGTACTGTGTATGTGGCTTTGTTAACCTTTACTGACCTCGTTGTCAGTTTTGCTGTTCTCTCTGATAACACGGATCCAGCTCAGCATGTCGTCCCTGTCCTCCGCCTGCAGCAGGTACTCACAGAAGTCCTGCGTGGTCAGCCGTAGCGTATGCTTTCGCTTTGTCTCGCTGTAGGCTATGTCAATCAAACAGCCACGAATGCTGATTGGCTGCTCGTCCTCAGATTGACTGCTGTGGCCATGACCGTAGCCTAACGACCCAGCACCATGGAGCACCGCTTCCCGCTTGTCTTTGTAGAGAAAGAGCGAATGGGTGCGCAACACAGAGTAAACTCGTTTCCACGGCCGCATACCGCCTCCCACTTTCTGCACCAGACACAGAAAAACACAGAAAACTAAGTCATTTCACTTTTTATGCTGTTTTTTTCTTTTCAAGAGAATGTGAGTAACTGTAGCCTTTGACTTTTGCACCATAGGTCTGGGGGTTGCACCTCCAGGGCTTGTTTGGGACAATATCTGGTAAATGTTTCAATGGCAAAAAATTAGAAGAGTAATGTTACTCTTGGTCCTTATTATTAGTTTATTCATGATTAAATTATTAGTTTATTCATGATTAGTCCTTTTAGACAATAGTAACAGGACTAATCATGAATAAACTAATAATTCTACATGCAGAGAAGTTCTAGACATATGGGTTTCTCTGGATCTGTTTTTAGGTTAAGGCAGAAATAATAGCATAGCTGCTGGAGCATTGCATCACTGCATTTGTGGTATAATAGAGTTTCTAATAGAGTTTCATTTTGCTGTCTCATTATGTGCCCAACGAAAGTATCTAACTTTACAAACACACTCAAAAACACATGGCAAAGCTGTAAAAAAACACAATGAATTTCCATTTTGATCAGACCTTGCCCTTTTCTGTGAGAATCTGTTTGTAGTGTAGCCAGCCCTCTTTCCTGATGTCTGTGAGTGTGATGTTGCCCAGCTCAGAGGTAGAGTGGCGTTTGGAGCGAGCCTCCTCCGCTGCTCGCAGACTCTCAAGGGACTGAAAAACCACACAACCACAATTAACTACAGCATGCACTGACATTCTGGGCAGAACAGTGCTCAGAGAAACCGAAGTAGAAAAACTCACCCCATCTGTAAAAAAGCTTTTGACTCTTTTCGGTAATCTCCTGTAGAAGGAATTTAAAAAAAAATAGAGGAACTTTCAGAAGTGGGACATAATTAGCCAAGTGCTTTTTGCATAACGTAACATTCAGTCAACCGCATCTTGCATAATTGAACAAGATGGATCACTTTTGCATAGTAATTAACAACAAATACCCAGAAAAATTATGCAATGTAAGTGCCTGATTTCCCCATATAGGGAAAGGCAAAAAAAAAAAACAATGTTCAATGAGCACTGAATCTAGAAACATACAGTAAATTAAAAGGAATTAATTATGACTGTACAGAGACCTCTGACGCCGTGCTACTCTCATACTCACGAGAACACTCGGCCTTCCTCTCTGAATGTATTCAGACCCTCGTCACATGACTTTGAGCGCTCAGTGGTGATGGCCAGCAGGTACGAAGAGCGACGGCTGTTCTTGACGTTGCCTAGTCAAAAAATGAGAGAATCAAAGAATGAGGTCTCAAGGGAAAGAAGGAACAGATATGGATGAAGTGAAAGACTGCAATATATTTGGTGAATTGCTCAAATGATTTTTAAAGAAACACACAAGCTGGCATTTCATTAACGGGTATGACAGACCTTCTAGCTAAATGGAACATGTGTGGCTGGTGCACTAGAACTTACCAGTCATTAGCAATATTTGCCAATGTTTGACTAGAAGTCTGTTACATTTGGACCCTGCAATGATGAGCAATGTGAAGTGGAGGAAACAGATGCTGGATGTTAGACAGAGAAATAGAAATGAAAACAAACAAGCTGACGGAGGACAAAGAGAATACTAGGAGAGAGACACACACATACGCATAAGACTGAGCATGAGAGGAGATGTATTCACTTTGAGGAGTTGTGTGATGTACATCTTTTTCAAATAGAAAGGTGATATGGCAGGAACAGTGGTGGAGACTCATGGGCAGCTAGGGACGTGATAAAAGCTGAAGCTGTTGATGCTACAGAGACAGGTGAAAGGCAGTGCTGAGCAGAAAATAACAAAACAGGGACAAGTTGTTAAAAGATGAAGTGATGGCTTGACGAAAAATCAAACTTACACAATTTTCCACTAATCCCAAACGTAGTCCATCCACCAAGTCATACTAAATAAAATTTGATTCCTTAGTTTTGGCCTGGAGCTATTATTCTAATTGCATTATCACAAACAGAGTTTGCTTCATAAGGTTAATGAAGTGTAAATCATCACAGACTTGCCTCAAAAAGCATTAAAAAGAGTAAACAAACAACACTGTGTATGTTTGCAAAATTGGCCTTTTGTTCTTTTTTGGGTAAAACTAGGAATCGGTGTGAAAAAGTCTTGGGCTTTGTTGCCCCTCTATATAGTGCTAACAGAAAGCACCACACATCTACTTAATGTTAATGTAAAATACCTGTGGTTTAAATAATGACAGTATCGATATATAAGTAAACTGCTGACGCCAAATGCTAACCAATGATGTTTGGGCTTAGGGACAATTAGTATAAACTGATTTTCCACCAAACTACCATTTTCTGTGGTGGACTTGATAGGAGGCACAGAGCAATGATCAAGAGACAGCTGGTTAGAGAGATGAGTCTCCTGGGACTGGGTGGTTGGGGACAGGGCTCACACTCACTGCAGTCTGTTTGGAGGAGGTGGGTGAGGGGGGAGGTGAGGGAGGGAGATTCGGGCCGGCCGGAGAGGACAGGAGTCTGGCATTGGCCGCTCGACACCACGGAGGAAGCGGAAACATGGTGGGCAAGCAGGTCTACACTGGGGCTGGTGGGTTCATCTGTGACGAAGGGAGGAGAGTTACAGGAGTGAAGGGATTTCTCAATGACATTGGATGAGGTAGGACCAAGAACAAAGCACTTTCTTATTTGATGGCTTTTTTCTCATGAATTGAGATATTGTCAGGCTAATTTGGTAACATTTTTTTCAAACGTACACACTCACAAGGTATATAGTATTCATTGTATTCACGAATGTGGGAGATTTCTTTTTAAAAGGTAGAAAAAGAATTAGATTATATAAAACTTTGTGGAAAAATTTTCAACTAAAATGCTGAATGAGCCTGAAGCATAGAGAACTGAGGCATTACTGAACAACGTGTTAGATGATGGCTGTTAGTGGGTTTAGAAACATTTTTCTAAATGTTTTTGCACCAGTTTCTTTACAAACCTAGTGCAACAGATTGTTTGTACTTATTCAAATAACCGACAAAATCTCTCTTCAAAAGGATTTCAAAAGAGGCTGTTTGTAAATCATTCAAGCTACATTACAGTTTTTGTAGCATCTGATTCAATACCTCATACAATAAATAATGTTCTCCTTTTCAAAAGATGAATCTTTAACATATCTCTTTGCTGAACTTACATAATAAAATGAGCCTGATACTCCGATCTCTTGTAACACATTCATACAGAACCTGTTTTAAATTTGTTATTTGCTGTCCATTAAATATTACCTTCAAGGCCTGAGGGTGCAAATACACAAATATCAAAAACTGGAATAATATATAGTCTATTATAGTTATTATAGACTATTTTAGTTAGTGTGATCATTATATTTAAGAAACAATAAAAAACTTTCATAGAGAGAATCTTCCTTCTTTGTTATGACTCAGTCTCAAGTTAAAATATCACTTAAATGTAACATCAGACTCTTTGTTGGTCTGCTGAAGTGTTGATATAAGCAGTATCAAATGACAATATGACATCTATATATGGAGTAGAAGATCTTGTAAAATCAGCAACTACATATGTAATTTGTTCTGAGAACTTTTAGTGCTTATTATTACTTAATCATGAGATGATTGATTCTTTATATAAATAGGCATGCAATGTTGATAGATTCCTTTGTATAATCAGTAACTACAATTAAATTATAAAAAAGGACTTTTGTTTGCATTTTTAAGTGTACACTAACTTTTATTTGGGTTCTGGACAGTTACCTGTCATTCAATATCCATTTCATTAAGCTACAAAAGCAAAAGGTAGAAACTCATTGACTATGGCTTGAAGGGCTTCCCAAAACTGACCTATAAACGGAATAGACGCCAGGGAGTCCTGCTCCACAGGCAGGGCTTGCAGGTTGCCATTGGGTTGGCTTGTGGGGTCTCCCTGCCGTGCAGCAGGAGTTGAGGCTGCAGGAGGCTCAGGGGATTCCACAGGCAGAGCATAGTTAGGGTGGCGCATTGCGTGGGGTGTGCGCCTGCCAGTGGGGGGCTTTTGTCTGAGAACCACCTCTTGTGTCTGAGCCTGAACAGGCTCCTCTACTGCCACTCCACCTCCTGAGCCTGGCTTTGAGTCCTGCGTCTCAGTGGTGGACGACAGAGACAAAGGGGAGGACTCTCTGCCTGAAGCTGCACTGGAACTTTCTGGGGGGCTGCTTTTGGGTGTAGAAGTCCAGCTCAGACGAGGTCCTGCGTAGGAAGGGTCCTTAAAGGAGTGGGCTTGCTGCATGAGGTGGCCAGCTTTGCGGCAGAAAGAAGGACTGTAGCTACGGTAACCGACTGTCTGATCATCTACTGTCTGTGTCGGCATATGTCTGGACTGAGAGCCAGTCTGCTGCTGGCTATGGTTGGAGCCCCGGGCCAGGGGGGGCACAGTTGCAGAAACGGCTGTCTTCTGGCTGCTTAATCTGGGACGTTCCTCTGTCCTAACTGGCTGGCTGCTCTGCTGGTGCTGGGACCAGGCTGACCTATCATAGAGTGGTGAGACCAAAGCGGCTGCCTGGTCCAGAGTTTCTAGGGAGCGTCCATAGCTTTGTTCGTATGCAGCGTAAGCAGCCAGTAGGTTCTCTGAGCAGGAGCGGTTGGAGGCACCTGGGGCTCCCCACCTGCCCTGAAAGTAAGAGTCTGAGTGGTTGACACCCGTGGCAGCTCCATAGTGGAAAAGCAGCGTGTCATGAGAGGCGCTGTGAGGCCAGCCTTCACGTCCACCCAGTGTCAGCCCCAGCTCGGCCAGCCTGTCCTGGGAGATGCTGCGGTGTCGTGAGGACATGGACAGCCCTGGGCGCTCTGAGGCCTGGCTGTAGTACCAGTCACGGAGGGCCTGGTGGCACAGGTCGCTGCGTGCCAGTGGCAGACTGTTTTTCCGTGGGTGGGGCAGCGAGGCTGAGGCGATGGCGGCGTTGTGGTTGGCAAAGTGGAAGTCCAGTGGGCTGATGGCTATGCCTGCTGAGGATGAGGAGCGAGCACGGTGATGACCTAGAGCGTGACGGACCGGGGCATCTGGGCGGTGGCCTGCACCTCCAGTGCCATTGTCCAAGGGGCCGGTTGGGCCAGCTGGTCTCGAGTTCAGGTTATCAAGCTGGCCAGAAGTGTTGGATTTGCTGCGTGAGTAGCAAATTGGAGGAGGCTCAGGAAGGTTCTGGGCTTCTCCTGTGTACGGCTCATTCCCTTTCAGGTAGGCATCCTGAGAGTACGCCTGTGAGAGAAACAGAAACACGGGCAAAGTTTTAAATCATGCATGGGTGAAAAGAGAAGGGTACAGAGAAACAGAAAGGGCAGAAGTGAGAAGGCAGTTAAAGGTGTTATGGCCATATATCACTACATGTTCTGAGAAGTAGGTGGAATTTAGCCTAATCATGTTTTGCAATGGGTTATATCAGAACACAAGTGAATAAGGACAGTGCAGAAGAGTAACTAATAAGCTGCAAGCTGCCACCTTCATGGCAGTGTGCTTCAAAAACATAACCGTTAATCAATAAATAGATAGTGCCATGGTGAGAAGAATTACAAATGAAGGTGATGGGGTTTTGGAAGAGGAAGTGGGGAGGAGATAGAACAGCAGAAAGGTCATACTCACACTTACCAACTGGAGCACATCCTCATCTTTAGGCATGATGGACAGCTCCAGCACGCTCTCACTGCACAGAGGAATATAGACAAGAAAAATACAAGTTTGTTCAATTAATTAGCACATCTATATGACTGAAGTATACTTTCTTTTTCCTATAGTTTCTGTGGGATACATTAACTGGAGCTTTTCAGTTTATTTAGGTGTATGCAGGTGTAATAATGTGCATTCTCTTACAGAGATAAGCAATATGGACAAGTGGACAAATGCAATATGCCTATACAATGATGGCACTATTTATATATGTTGTTTTAGGAGCAAAACAATAATAATAAAACATAGTTTTCTCTGTGTAATTTGACAGAGCCCTGGTAAAGTATTAACTTCAACTCCGGTAGAATTTCAGCTTGCTTGTAATCTAGGTTTACTAGTATGAGGGACAAACTAATTTGTAGCACTTTGGTTAAGAGCATCTGCCAAATGCCTGAAATGTAAATGATTTATCAAAAAGCCCACAGATAGAATGCCTGACATTGATATGAATGTTTCTTGCCTCCAGCTCATGAGCCTGTTGCAGTCAATGATTATGATAAATAAAATATACCTGTTTTGGATCAGTGCTATAACCTGAGAGTATGTTTTCCCCAGAACACTCTCCCCATTTACTTTCACCAATCGATCTCCTACATGCACAAACAAAAGAACACACACAAACACACACACACTTAATGCTTTTTTGAACTGTATCTTGTAGGGTTATGTAAGAAATGATAAGTCTTTCTGTATCCAACCTGTGCAAAGCCCAGCTTGGTGGGCAGGACCCTTCTCCCTCACATTCTTTACAAAAATAGTGTCCATGGGCTCCAAACGGCCCCTCTGATTCCCTGAATAAAATAGCGTAAACAGTCAGCACAAAGGCACACTACAGGTGGGCAATCTGACAAAAAATGGATGGCCTAGTGGTTAGTGCGTTGGCCCTGCAATCAGAGGATTGGGGTTCAAATCCCAACTGCTAGTGTCACAGCTGAGGCACCCTTGAGCAAGGTACCGTCCCCACACACTGCTCCCCGGGTGCTTCATTGGCGGCAGCCCACTGCTTCACTTGGTGAATGGGTTAAATGCAGAGAAATAATTTCCTCCAAAAATGTTCCAACAAAATAGTAGTGCTACATATAAGCTGAGTACAATATATTCAATGTAAATATAAATAACTGGAGAAGGAACAGAAGGAGAAAATGTGTAAACTGGAATTGCAGTTTATGTAGTGACTGTGCTGGTTTGTCGATTCTCTACAAATGGTCTGATTTTGTCTTTCATTATACATGCTAGTGATGTATGATACTGAAACACTGGTAACAATGGTTAATTGATTAAAAAATACTGATGCTTAGATTTGACCAATATTTCAAACTGATATTTGATTATTTATTGTGCATGATTATTTATTGTAGATGTAGTCCAGATTAGAGAGAAACACCTCACCTTTCCCATTGCCATTCTCCTCATCCTGGAAAAAGACAGAGAGAAAAAGAATGAACCACTGGTTTTTAGTGTAATGTGATCTTTTTGCCACCAGAGAGAGCCATTGCCCCTTATGAGGACATGGTGTATGCATGCAAAGTTTGTAAAGGAAAACACCCAAACCTTCATCTTCAGAACACTCTCACACACACACACACACACACACACACACACACACACACACACACACACACACACACACACACACACAC
>JBBJLS010000109.1:31896037-31936637 GCA_037577275.1 Bryconaethiops microstoma
TATATATATATACAGCCAGTCAAAAATTTTGTGTGTGTGTGTGCATTTTGATGACTTTTACCTTCAGAGAGGTGTGGAGGGCAGATTCTGGGGGGTACACTATAAAGTGTCGGAGTGTAAAGCCAAAGCCCTGAGAGTTTTTCTGCAGGACCACAGTACGAGGACCCTTCCACGCCACACCCTTCCCAGACATTGGACAAGAGTTCTCGTTGGACGACGGAACTCCATCTCTCCGCCCTTTTGCCTGAAACAGCATAACATCCAGTAAGAAATAGCGACAAAGGAGAACCACTGAGCAACTTCCCCAAGAAAGTATGATCAACTTGAGCTATACTAATCTCAGTTCCCATCTGCAAGATATCCTGTCTATCCTGATGACTCAGTTATGGCTGTCTTCCCTGGCTAGACCATTCACAAAACATGGTGTCTACATTAGGTTTGGGGTTCAATAATACACTCAGCTTGTTACAGTAACCTCCACCCAGTGTGGGGGCAAAAGACCAACCCCCTACCGCCTTCACGCCGGAGCGAGGAATGTCTCAGGAATGTCTATTTTAAACATAGATGCTATAATCAACTACCACATGGGACTTACCAACAATGGCAGAGGGCAAAAGTAAATACAGTGGTTCCTGATGTGGAACAACAGGAGTATTAAAACACCACACACTCGCACGCACTCTCATTCACAGGCAAAAATGCTAAATGTGTGCACAAAGGTTAGTCTTGGACTCCAGGTCAAGTTGAGAGCAAGATGGAAACACTGGGACACTAAGGGCCCATTAACTTCCAAAAATAAACCACTTTAGGCAAAGACATGAATGCATTTGACAGATGGGTCATTGATTAGGCCTATTCATAGCTTTCATAGTGGATGCACTGACTTCCACTATTTCTATATAAGGCAGATTGATGTGGAGAGTTTTAATCTCTTAATTTCTTTTTAAAAACTTTCCATGACAATATACCTTACACAAATCTGATGGAAAGTTAAGTAAAACTTCATTTGAACATGCTGCACTGTTTGTGATGCAATTTAAAGGGAATTCCACATTTGTTTGTATGACTCAATGGTTGAGATATACAAAGTCAAAGGTGTACCCAAAATGTCATTCAGAGTGGTCCTACTGACACAACATGAATACAGATGAGTAATTTACTATTTATTATTCAAAACTATCAGCTTACCTATACATGTTTGCTGAATTTTATTTGTAATATTGATAATGGTTTATAGTAATGGTATGATAATAATGGTAAATTAGTACAAAACTATAAGAACATTTTTATTTTGCCCTGTACTTATCCATTATGAATATACTAAAAAAAAAAAGCTTTTCAAGAAGGTTAAATCCTTCTTAAACCCGTCATAAAACAACATCTTAGGGAGGGTATTTATATCCGTTTCATATAATAACTTTGAGGTATTAAACTCTTCAGATGTCTGGTTCCTATCACCATCACTGTGAACAGTTCAGACTCTTTAAGATTCTTTAGAGAATTCCTTAGAGAATTTCACATCAAACCACTTGACTAGCTATGTTGACATCTTACCCATTTAATTATGCAGAAAAATTTAACGTCTTTTAAGGAATTTTTTTCCATAGGAAAAGCAGGAGTGTAACAGGACAGAGATTTACAATAAACACTTTTAGGTCATTGTTTTACCTATTGGAAAGCAATTCTTACAGGAAATAATTTTTTTAATTGAAATTTTACAGTTACTTGTCATTTTTCAATGCCTGTTTCTAAAGTGCAACTCCTGCACATTTTTGTATGGGCAAATGTGTTTAAAAAATATAATGAAAGTAAATCGATATTCAATGTCACAAAATGATGTACAAGTTTAATATTTATATGCTACTACATGACACAGCATAGGGTCAATGACAGCTAACTGCATAAAAATAGTAAACATACTTCTGTCTACCAGTAATCGCAAAAAAGTACCACTTGCAATTGTACGAGTGGATTGAGTGAGTTTTGAAAATTCACCTAATCTTGTACCATGTATTATGAAAGGACTGAGTAAGTTTTGGTCGGTTATACTATTGCACATAAATAAGTAATGTAAAAATATTTTTACTCTTCAATTAGCTATGATTAGACTGGAAGCAGATTAATTTTACCTACAGAAACTGAGTGGTTCAGTGGCTGGGTGGAGTGCATTTGTGGATCACTGGCCCAGGGACCAGAACCTATTTGAACATATTTCTAGAATGAGCAAGAAACAGAATCCATTCTTTGATGGTGGGTCTACTTATATCTGTGATCAAACACTTCATACTTTCACTAGGACAACATTTAAAAAGACATGTAACAGGTTTTTACTAGTTTTTTTAAGCTTTTTGAGCAGAACGTATTCAGTGAAAGTAGTGGGCAGTGGCTGATCTCATTACCAGCAGTGGTCAGTGCTTCTCCTGAAGCTCACTCACTCTCAGTTGTCTACTGCACCCACCCTCTTCCTGTTCCCCTGGGTTCCTCTCCAACAGTTCGTCCCAGCATTCCATCGCTTCGCACCCGACACCGCACCGCCGGAAAACAACAACAGGAAGTGGAAACATTGAAGCAGGAAGAGCAGTACCTCCCTGAGGCAGCCATTAAGGGAATCCTCTACATTCTAAAAATATTCCAAAACTAATAAAGGAAGGCTCGCTGCTTTCTACTACACGGCTAGTGAGTCTTATAAAAACACTTCCCAGAAGTTTTGTCTCACCGCTTCCTTAAACCCTTCTGTGCTTATTCTGTCTCCAGGGCTTCTTCCTGCTCTAGTTTCTCTGAAGTGTGTCAAAGCTCCTCTGTCCATCTGTGCCCTCATCAACCCCTCCCACCTCTGCCATATGGGACTTTATATCAAATGGGCTAAACACACCAGTCCAATGGATCAAAAACTGTGAACATTCCATGATGAATGGACCTGCAGAACTACATCGAATAAAATCGTATTAACGTACAGTAATGTACCAGTTCGAAGAAATGTTTCATTACTACAGCGACAACAGAACAAATGACACAAAGAACAAAACAAGTCTATTACTAAAGAAGATCTAAAGGATATGAGAATAGAGGGTAGGAATGTGAGAAATGCCCATGTAGTTGGGGGCATGTTAAGGCATCCAATGCAGGGACAATGGATGACACAGAGGCCGAAGAATGAGGAGGAAAAGAGGGAAACACAGGAAGGCAGGGAAAAAGATGATGGGGTGGGGGGCTATCAGAGAAAGTGATGTAAGAGCTGTGTTGAAATGACAGGATTCTTCTCTGGATTCCAGCGCTGGGCATGTCACACTCGAGTGAGGGTAAATGTACACACATGAGTGTAAGATTCCAGGTCACAAGTGCACTTACACACAAACTCCAGAAGCAGGTCACACACACACATACACACACACACACACACACACACACACACACACACATACACACACTGTACAATGCATGCAGAAACACAGTCATTTGAAAGCTTCCAAATGTCCCAGAAAAATTCAGTTAGACACAACTGCAATGCTTTCACGAAATATGTTTATGTTCTAGGGCTGCACAATACATGGTTTGTTATTGTTTGCTCATTATCACATCTTGGCTCTTGCAATACCAATATCACTGAAGGTAAATGAGCCCTTTAACTGTTCACAATTTTTTTATTAAGTTTTATCAACCTTCTGACTGACCTTACAGAATCCAATCCAATTCAATCTTTCTGTTGGTGTATTGCTGAATTAAAGGGCCCATATCACAAAATAGCTTTTTTGTTTTATTGGAATAAGCATTTTAAAGAGCTTATCATACAACAAGCACAAAATCCTCCATTCATTTTGAAATATAATCCCCCGTCCGCCTCCAGGATGAAAGGTTTTCAACTTTTATGGTTGTGATACAAGCATCATGTCACCATCAGTTAATAAAATCACAGGGAAAATTTAGGATTGCTTCATCCTTAAATGGACTCCTTTCGATATGTATTTGACTGTTTTTTCAATTTTCAAAATTCCTAAATTCACATTTCAAATATGTGCAGTCTGAATTAAACAAATGCTAGTGGTGCTAATGTTGAAGTCATTGTGATCAGACTGTAATTTTCAAATGAATTGTTACGTTGTGGAGATGTGGAGTTCTGTCCTTTCATACAGGAAGTGGAGAGACGGGGGAACAGAGAGCAATTTTTAAGTTTCAGAATGTAGCATTAACTTCCCAGTCTACACAGTCCATTTATGGAATGTATTGTTTTTCACAATCCCACAATTCAGCCTATGGTAGTTTAGCCCCACAAATACATGCTGAAGTTATAAGGAGTGTTTCAGCCCTGACAGCTTTATGAATACGGCACAATACAAGACTGCTGGTCAGAGCAGAGCCCATTTCCTTATATCAGTCTTGTGCAAACAAAAACAGTATAGTTCTAAGAGATAAAGATAAGTTGGAAAATAGGCATTTAAAAATGAATTACAACTGAGAAATGAAGAACAATACATATTGCTAAAGTCATTTAATAAAGGTCTAAAACAATGCAGAGTGATCTTTAACCATGTCACATTAAGTAGCACTGACAGCTATCATTCAGTAATGTGTTTCAAATTTATCGTAGGTGCAATTAAAATGTTTCCCTATATCATGTAACCCTACAACATACTTTCTTAAGGGTCAGGGTTTGGGTTTGGGTTATATTCCTTTCTTTAATTTGTCACTAATGTTTTTCTTTTACTATTTAGGGTTTTGACCTATCTGACCTATTTTTCCTCAGGAGAAGCAATGACAATCTATGCTGATGGTCTACCGCTGGATGGGAGGCCATTCAAGAGCACTGTCCATGACTCACACTTTTACGCACATACACATCAAGCACACAAATATATAGTGCGGGCACGGGAGCTGTACTGATTTTCTTCCCTTCCACTAGTCATCAGCAGCCCTCCAAGCACTCCTTACGTAAGGCAGTGGAGGTGTAGACACAACCCCAACAGACCAAAGCACCAGGATAAACCAGCACGCACCCCAAGGCTAAACAACACAGACCCAGCCTTAAAATATCAGCGTGAACTGTAAGGAACACACATCCACATCGCCATAAATAAATGATGCACACTTTTGGTACTGCTGGGATTAAATGATCTAGACCCTAAACAGGGGTTAGTAGTAACGGTTAGGTAATGCAAGCATATAACATATAAAAATATAAAAGACTTGAAAGAGACAAAATGCACCAGCTAAACAGTAGCATAACATTTTAAAAAGCCTAAGAAAAAACTAAGAACATTATTGTAATTAAAATACAACTAAAAAGGAAAACTAGGAAAAAGAATAACCATTGAAAATTGAACAATAAAATAAAATAATTACATACTGTGTAATAGATATGAAATTTATGCAGTAAGTGTGTGAGCAAGAAGTTGTTGTTTACAGGCTCTATAACTGGTCTAATTCTACTATATTTAAGAGGGAAAAGAGGGAAATGTACATATGATACATATGTTTATTGCTATGATACATGTGATATGGTATTTTTTACTCTCAACAGCGGAATTCATTTTGAAAATAACTTTTGACCCTGCAGCACACTGGCCCTTCAACCAACAGGAAGGCAGGGATCATCAGACTAGAATACATTGTTTCCTTTTGCAATGTTTTCATTAAATGCTCATTGTGAACGTTTGCAAACTGCTATCTAGCCTGTCTTCAATAATAGAAGCACAGCAAAATGGATGAGGAACATAAATTCAAACTTAATCTGTTCAGTGAACGCTGATTCTTAAAAAAGTTCCTGAAATGGTTCTTGGCTTGGACATATGTTTCTAGGAAAAGTTTGATGCCGTTAATAAATAAAGAATCTTTAGACTATGCAATGGTTCTTTACACTTTACACTTTTTCAACCATCCACTGAAAGGCTCTTTAGGGAACCAAAGGTGGTATTTTCCATTCCATCAGACAACCTTAAATTTAACAGTATGTCAGACACTGGAGCTACTTGACTGAATCTTACCCTACGAAGACGCCAGTGCAGCAAGTCCCTCCTGGGGACCCGTATGCGGTTGGGCCGGACATTGGCGTTCCTCAGAACCGCGAGCCATATGCAGCGTGGCTCGGGGTCACTGCAGTCCACCCCCACTGGGAACTCAAAGCACCATTCCTTACCGGCTGGGGCAGGGACCCCTGACACTGAGCGCTTCATAGCCCACATCCCAATGCCAGGGACACAGAGGTCACTTTTGCACAGGTGTCACGCCCACAAACTCATGCATGCACAAGCTCACCTTTCCTTAGACACGAGCGCATGGACCCGAATGGTACATCCAGTGACCATTGAGCCCCGCAACAGATTCCAAAATCACTACAGTTCAACACTAGATCGACCTGTGCAGAATCATATCGTACCAATTCTGTTGATCCATGTTTGCATTAATTACAAAGTAATTAACAGGCCTCATTCCATTCATCTCAACTGATTATTGGCCTTCCTTGCATTCTTTAATCTTCCAGAGACATCCTAAACCATCTTGTGCTCATCTTGATCTCTAATGTTTCCATTCCAGATGGGTTTTTGAGTCTGTCCCTCACTTCAGTCGGTGGTCATTTAGTCCAGTCTAGGTGGTCATTTAGTCTGGTCAATTCTGAAGGAACAGTTTTTTCTCCAAAATCCTCAAAATGTTCCGGGTTGTAGATTACCATTAATCCAGACATGTGTGTTATATTCTGTAAGTCTCTCCTTAATCTGTGTCAATTTGCCATTTTAAAAAAATCACCTTAAAGGCAGAACAACTATACAGTGAGGATTAAATGTTTTTTTTCCTTTGATGTCATCCATTCACTGCCTCTTGACTGTCCAGCTGTGCTTTTCCTCTAGTCAACACATGTTTTCATCAAATTAGGAATCCATTTGCTAAAATCCTCTTCTGGCAAACTCAGTGGCCTGTCTATTGCCTTTTGTGCCACAGTTCTTGTCCTGGTTCTGGCTGTTAGCTGTGGATAAAGTCCATAGTCAGCAAAGAGGTGCTAACCAGTGAGCACACTGAACAACACAACAGAATCCATAAAGATCCATAAAGTTGACGATGTTCTGTAGTAATACCATAATATCTTCTCTTCTTCTTCTCCAGCCAATATCCTCTTCCAGTGATCAGAGTTGAAATCCTCCACAAAGCAGTAGTTCTCCTGTTTGTGAACCTAGAGCAAGCACTGCCATTCAGGTGACTGTGGGGGGTTTCACCCTTTTTTTCCCTTTAACTCCATCCCTCTCTCCGCCTCTCTCTGCTACGCTCTTCTCTCTCTGTTACTCTTTCGCTCTATCCAGCCCAATTCAGCCTGCTGGTGGTGTGATGAGCTGCTCTTTTCATGCGCTCATGTTGCTCTCTCTCTCTCTCTCTCGCTTTCTCTCTCCCTCTCCCTTGTTCACTCGCTCTTTATCTCTGTCGACTCATTTTAGACTCAACGACCTGGCTGTCGCTGCTGGCTTCCTGATATAGTAGGCAGAGTGCACTCGGACTCCGAATTTAGGGCTAAGAGTGAAAGTGTGTGTGTGAATGTGTGTGTGGGGTCTTTTTGAGTCATGCACGTGTGCAATTTAAACAATGATTAAGAGAAATTAATCAATGAAACGTTCTCTCTCTCTGAGAGAGTGACACCTGTGTGTACTTAATGAAACAGTAATTGAAGCTGAAGAGCTTACAATGAACAGTGGTAGAGAAAAGACACAGACTAAACTCGACATTTAGTTGACTTGACAGCACAGAAGACCGCTTAATACAGTGAATAGCTCCAGTGGGTTCTTGAATATTAAAAAAAAAAAAAAAAAACATTTTTCAGTGTAATATAGCTTATTGTTTTCTTTCAAAGACAACTGTGGTAGGTTTAAAACAAATAACACATTAATTCAGTCTTTGATTCAGAGTTCCATGATGTGTTTTACTCCATCTTTTACGCCGCTGCGCACAGCAGTTGGTTTCGTGTGCTAATAATCACTGCTCTGAATAGCTGTATCAGCAGAGGAGGCAGGACAGGAGGTGTGGTCATCGTGCAGAGCACAGTACAGAGACAGACCGTACATGTTCACTTCTTGCTTGCTTACAATGAAAGTCCAGATCCAGTCACAAAAACATGAGCATGTGCCAGCCAAGCATGTAATTACACAGCAACGCTTAACACAGAAGCTTTGTAATTCACCTTGTCAGTAGCTTTTGTTTACATGCTGGCCAGGGCTAAAATCATGCAATTTCTCATAATAGGATTATATATTAGCACCAAGCTAAGGGTAACATACTTCAAAAACATTTGATGCTTCTAACAGACATATTCTACATTTGATATGTTACAGCCTTAAGTACAGATTTTCCTGTATGTGAAATGAAAGTATGTAGCTGGGGGGAGGACTTTTTTGTGGACTTTGAAGAAGTCATACGGCCACAATTACATTCTATATAAATAAATTGAATTCTGTATTATAACATCAAAAATCAAGATTCAAGATTTTTATTTGTCACATGCTGTCATACTTGTACAACATACAATGAAATGCTTTTTTCTAGCAGGCTCCCCTCTTGACTGTGCTACATAAATTTAAAACAAAAGAAAAGAAAATGTAAGTTTTTAGCTTACAATGTAATAATAGCAGGCATATAATATCAAGGAGAAGAAATATACTCTAAGGACAAGACAAACAAACAAGAGCCAAAATCAAGCCAAACAAGAGCTTGTGTGGTATTTAGCACAAAACTGCAAACTAGGCAGTGTGTAAACTGCAGTGTATACAGAGCAGTTGTGGAGAAAAGAATGAGAATGAGAGAAACTGAGCATATGTGTATGTGTGTGTGTGTGTGTGTGTGTGTGTTTGTGTGTGTGTTCATTCTGTATTGTGATGAGAAGTATTATGTACTGAGAAGTCGTATCACTTGTGGATTAAAGTTTCTCCAGAGCTTTCAGTTCTAGCTCATAGGCAAAGGCGTCTCCCTGACCTCAACAGCCTGAACAGTTTGTGTGCGAGGTGGGTGGAAACTCTACTAATGCTGAGGACCCAGGCTCTCCACTGTGCAGAATAAATGTACTGCAGACCTCTGCAGGCCCGTCTCTTGCAGTACTGTGCAGTTCCCGTACCACACTGTAATGCTGCTAGATGACTTCTGTGTAGAACCCCTTCTGTCTCTTAAAGGCTTTCACCAACAACTTGTTCTTGTCAATGTTTAAGGAAAGATGATTTCCCTCACACCACTCACCAGACTACCCACATCAGTCATTAGAAATATGTATTAATAAAGTTCAAACATTTCCTGTAGCCATAAAACATGATTTAGATCTGTTTGATAGGTTCTTTGGTTCAGCTACTACTATTACAACTACTTCTACTACTACTACTACTACTAATAATAATAATAATAATAATAATGAGCATTATTATTATTATTGTTGTTAATTATTTTAATAATATTTTATCTTATTAGATTCCATACATCCCCTTGCTTTATATTCTCTTGCCCTCTCTTATGGGCATATCCCTCTCTCAGACGCAAGATGTAGTACATACATGTACATACATATGTCACAAACATTCACCTATCCATCAAGACCACTCTGTGTTATATATTAGTATTCCTGTATCTGGTGGGTACAAGATAACATTGTTCTGCCACTCATACAGGGGTTACTACTTCAAGAGATATATCATGTTTTGCCAAAGAGCCTAAAATATTGTAATGTTACTTAGGCCATATTATTGCCTATCCTCAATTCTATTAATAAAATATTAAATATTTTTATTTCCATGCTGGTGGATTAGCAACTAGGAGGCCTGTGGTGTTAAAAGGTCTTCTACTGCTCTGACTGTTTTGTTGCTTGGCAACCACACCCTACAGTGAATGAACTCGCTGCTAAGTGGAAGAAACGATTACTGTGATTATTATTACGAATTTCAATAATTTAATTAACATTCCTGTTTTCTTACTGCATTGTGTCTACTTTCATAAAATCAATGAGCTACCTAACAACACCCTTAACTTAAAAAAACAAAATAGAAACTGTAATACAGCCTACCCTGGCTTATTGATTATTGTCTTTCTGTCTCTCCCTCTTGACAGTACTCTTCTATAAAGCTAATTCCATTGTAGTTGACGAGTCTGCTGTCTGAGCTGTCAGACAAGTCAGTGTCACAGACTCCTGTGAATGCAACCATGTATGCATTTTCTAGTCAACTTAAGTTTTTGTCCAGAATGTGTGGTCTGTAAAGAGATATGAAAGTGCGGGACAAACTTAAAGAAATACATGTTGTTCTATCTAATCTCTATCCGCAGCATTTGCAGCAGTTAATTGCCATTGATGTGTGTAATACACAAACAGTAAGTTAATGGACAGATGCTAGTGTATCTTGAGTCAGTAGGTTTTCTGGTTTTGTACTTTTCAGTCACATGATACAGAAAGATTGAGATCGAGACAAAAATAGACTGAAAAAATGCTGAAGTATTCCTTTAAAGCATTCATCTGAGGATGAAAGAAAAGAGTGTTTGAGGAGTGGATGGAAGATAGATAGTGACAGAGAGCGCAGGGCCGCTACACAAACATGACTGCTGTGACAATGAAGCCGCTGACAGAGATGAACAATGGGACACGTGGGACCAATGAGCACACACACACACACACACACACACACACACAAACACACACACATGCCATATAGAGAAACACACTAATATCAGGAACTAGTAACATACACATGTACTTGCTGCATTCAAATACATTAGGCCATTGTCTAATATTTAATGTCAATGTATTTAAAAACACGAGCTTCACACACCAATATTAACATGCTGCACAGACCAGATAACATCCAAAACACGCCTGTTACATCATTCTAAAGGGTTGACATTCAGTTCATCCTGGGTAGAAGAGATAGTGTAATTACAGTACATAGCCACTGGAGGACATCAGCACACAGTGCTCAGTTTACTGCAGAGATTTACTCCCTTTTAATCAAATCTGACAAAACACACACACACACACACACACACACACACACACACACAAATATAGAGACAGTTGTACAGTTCTTATAATTCTGAATTAAAGCGTAGAGCTATCACAATTCATCACGTAAAACTTTATTCCTTGATAAAATGTTAATTTCCAGATTTATAAATAATAATATGTTGGCATCGTTTTATGTAATGCATGATTATCTATCAATCTATCTATCTATCTGTCTGTCTGTCTGTATATCTATCTATCTATCTTAGCTAACTTTTTCGCCACTAAAAATTTAAAAAGAACCTGCATGCTGATGTTGGATTTTTTGTGTTTTTTACTGAGGGCCAAATTAATCCTTAGATTACATGATTACACATAATTAATAATCAAAGCCTTATTTCATTCTATGGGGACAAAACTGAAAACCTGACATTCTGTGTGCCAAAGGGTGAAGCTAATCTTTGCATTTCCACAGAACAATTCACACAGTTGTGTAATGTGTAGTGATAGATGTGTCCCTCTCTAGAGACTCTTCACACTCTTGTGAAAAGGCAACACACATACACAGACATCTACGCACACATGGCATGCTTATATACACACACTCCTGAATGGCAGGAAAAGCTCCTAATTGACCTATATTTAGTCAACTGTGAAATTGTTCCATGCTAAAAATACAGATCCATATTTCCAACTCTCAACCCCTACCCTTGTTTTCCGAGCAGGCTGTATAACCAAGCAGACCGTCAGCTGGCCCCTCTTGCTTGCCCCTGATGACCTTCAGGTGCCACGACTCTCAACAGAACATCAAATGAATCCGCAGAGAACAAGCAGTCAGTTCAATGTTCTTCAAAAGAAACTTGTACAAGTCAAGCTCTAAGGTTATAGAAGTGTATAATAAATGTTTGGACAAGCTGGCAGGTCCTGAACATTTGATTCAAACACTTTGACATGACTTTGACTGAGAATTTTACTGAATTTCATTTTAAATACAATGATTTTGAATATTATTATAATTTATTAGAATCGATTAATTCTTCCAAAATCATTGCAGCAAAATCATAGTAAAATTATTTTTTCATTAGGAAAGACCTACACAGGCTCTCAATAGCACTTGTAATTTTTGGTTTAAACCTTATAAACCTTCCTCCCTAACCAGCACACACACTCTCCCTCTCTCTTGCCCTCTTGTTCGCCTTCTCTCTTCGCCCCTGTATTGAGCTTATAGAGCAGACTACACAGACAAGCCTGGCTGCATGTCCTCTTAAGCCCACACAGCATAGTTTGGGGGATGACGACACAACTCAGCTATTATTCCAGAAGAGAATAAATCCATTTCTCCTCAATCTGTCCACCAAAGCCTCCGCCCATTCTAGCCACATTCCATTCAAATTCAGGGGCAATAAACCTGTGTTTATTAGTCCTGAATTAAATACCAAATACAGGCTGAGAGCAAAAATGAGAATATATGTCTCACCATGCTACACATTTAGATCACTAGCAGAAAGAGGCATACCTTAATGTTTTTGAACAGAAAAAATAAAAAGTCTGGAAGACTTAAATTAAAACTTAAATTGAAACAAAAAAGAAACTAAAAACTGCAGCAGAATGTTACAAATAGGTTTTCTCTATCCCTCATCTGAGTTAGCATTTCTATCTTAGTTCTGTATTACCAAGTTGTCATAGCTATCCATGAACTATGAGTGTAAAATCATATAAACAATGATGTAAGAGGTCCTATAAAGAGGCCTTCATGCTACTGCCCACTACGTTTACAAGAGGCGGTGGAATTGAGTCATATGACTTGACTTCAGTCAGAGGCAAGCTGCAAATTTGAGAACTTGAGACTTTCTTGACTAACACTGATGAAAGACGACATTGTATTCATTACCTGTGACTTTGACTTTGTATTCATTACCTGACTTAGACTTGAGACGGACTACTCGAAAGGACTTCACTTCTTCTGAATCAGATATTTGTATTTGTCTAGATATTGAGACGTTACGTTTTGTTTATCAAACATGAGTGGGTGAATTATAGTGCAATGCACACAAACCTGACAACCTACTAGAGACCTGCAGCGGGCAATGCACGTGAGAGCTATTATGGAGGGGCTCAACAAATAAGCAAATATAATTTGGATTCAAGGATTATGTTGTCAATGGTATGCAAGGTCTGCAGCTCAAAAATCTGTGACACGACCATCCCAACATCCAATTTCATCCGTCACCTTAAAACCCATCAAGAAGGTATGTGAATGTACCTTTTTAGCTTACTTATTGGGTAGTCAAATTGGGTTGCTAGAAAGCTAATGTTCAGTTTAAGCCATGTTAGACCTCTGGATTATTCAAGCATTGTATTGAGAAGACACATCACTAGACAATCAGGGGACAGATTCAGGGCCAAATAACCAGTAAAATATGCTGGCATGTTACTAGCTAACATGCCTGTGTTCTCATGACTAAATGGTTACAGTTGTAACAATAGCCTTTTTACTTGCCACTGTACCGCTTTCTTTGCTGTTTTAAGCTCTTTTTAACACACCATTTATTTGGACTGTATGCTCAATATGTTATGACTCTTATGCCAGGGTTGTTAGGAAGCTTGTTACTGTTTGCCACAAAATGTCAATGATTTACAAGGTGTAAGCAGGCTGCGACAGTTTTCATTAAAGTTGAAAATAAAATTCAACTTTTCAATATCAGTGTCTTTTAACTGATTTAAATGTGGAAACTGGTATGGATCATCAGAATTTTGTATGACTCGACTTGTTACTTGTTTGACTCCCTCCCTCCTTTGATGTCTGTGTATCAGCTATGTCTGTGTACCGCACACACCTTGTTCTTGTTTTTATTTTTATTACCTGAACACAAAAGTGCTACATGAACTAAAGAAACTATGGAAATACACAGATCAGCCATAACATTAAAACTACCTACCTAATATTGTGTAGGTTCCACACTGTGCTCCCTAAGCAGCTCAGACTCATCCAGGTATGGACTCTACAACACCTCTAAAGGTGTGCTGTGGTATCTTGCATAAGATATATACACACACACACACACACACACACACACACACACACACACACACACACACACACATTGTCAGCTGTCATTGTATAGACATAATTCAAATTATTCGCTTTTTGCTTCACCTGTTAATGTTGTGGCTGATCAGTGTAGTATACAATACTTTGTATACTAGTCCCTGTGGCATTAAAATGCAAGGGGTGGGTAGAGAATGGTATAGGAGGCATCAAGGTCATGCCATAAAAAATACCTCAAAGCAGCAGCTGTACATACAGACAGAAATGCTTTGCTACTAGGGCACTTTGGTGGGGGAAGGGGAGATAAAGCTGCCAACCTCAAACTCCCTCACACATACACACATTGGATACATGGCAGTGCCTTTGCTGCACCTGATGCCCTGAACTCCACACACTCATCCTCTTCTCCTTCTTATGTTACTCTTCTTTTTATCTCCGCCCAACCACTAGGCCGTGTTTCAGCTGAATTAGACATCAAACGCCTTTCCTCTGTTCTTTCCATCGCTTTTCCTTTCATCCTTCTTTCCTAGCCTTCTTTGGTATTTCTTCTTCTAATCTCTTTCTTTCTGCATCGCTCCATACGACTCACATTCCTATACTAGGCCCCAGCTGTGCTGAGAATGTAGCCTTACTGTTTTTCAGGGAATGGCATTCTCTTCCTCTATCTCTCTCTGTTTCTCTCTTTTTCTTTTCAGCTCCCTTTGAGCTCCTGTCAGTCTTCTCACCAGGCTTCTTTAAAGATATAACTTACTGTTCCCATTCACCTCAACTCAAAAAGAGATCCTGAACAGTTCCCTCTGACCTTTCGCCTCTGACCAACACCAACCCCTCCCGTGACACATGTCCCAGCCCACTCTGAGCCTGGCAGAGACAGTGGCTCATTGTCACCGATGCATTTCAAAGGCCAGACCAAGCTTGCCTTGTACCTCCCACTCTCAGATATGAGCAAAGCCCATTCAGAAGCCCACTCTAATTCTCTTGCCATGTCTCTCCCTCTTTCTCTCTCTTTGTAATTCACCAAGCATTTTCACTCATAAAAGCCTTGTAAACTGTGCTTGTCTAGGTCAGCTTAATTTGCTCCCCTTCACTTCACAAAACTTGTTTGTATGATGTAGCTCCCCTCTCCTAACTCTCTTTACAAAGGGGTCAAAAAGCTTCAGCAGCAGGTATATATATATATATATATATATATATATATATATATGCTGTCCTGCCTAAATCAAATGCAAGAAAACAAGTTTAAAATAAGTGGGATTTGCAGAACGGCTGCTTTATATATAAGAAAAACACTGGGGTATAAGAGGAAGAATAGGAACAGAAGAAGAAAGCTGAAAATACAGCGAGGCTTCGGTTTAAGTCTTAAGTGGGATTTGGCTTTGATTCTGAGAAGGTCATGACTGATCTCTGTCAATAAGTCAGTGATGAGCTTTGTAAAAGATCTCTCCCAGAGAAGAATTGAGTCCTGGGAGGCCCATTGGAACACCACAACAGGACAAGGGCATCCCTTACTGCCACTTGGGAAGCTCACTGGATTAGCTTAATTGCAACAAGAGCTTCTCTTGGCAAGCTTGAAGAACTGTCTGCTGCATCTGATGCACACACACACACACACACACACACACACACACACACACACACACACACACACATACATATACACACACCCAAAGGCAGGGGCCAAGTTAATTATTGAGGAAAGTCTGAAATGTACACAAAGATAACTGACAACTCAAGGCCTTAAGACCATGGGAAAAAAATGGGCCTCTAAGCTTAATGTCAGCAGCTTCTCACCTTTGTCATTGTAAAACAGGCTGCAGATGATTTGTGCCTTTTGGCTATAGGCTCTGTAATGTAGATGCAGTAACTAAAAGCATCAGAAGAGGTTATATAATAACCCATAGAATGTAACACAAAGCCAAAAATTGTATAGTAGCCATAGTCTGCTGTAGCAGCTGTATACTGGGATCACTTATGTACATTCACCAATCACGATGGGACAGTCACCAGTTTTAATTATATTTATA
The DNA here is from genome assembly GCA_037577275.1 of Bryconaethiops microstoma. Classification (NCBI taxonomy): domain Eukaryota; kingdom Metazoa; phylum Chordata; class Actinopteri; order Characiformes; family Alestidae; genus Bryconaethiops; species Bryconaethiops microstoma. The sequence goes on from JBBJLS010000109.1 coordinate 31,912,053, forward strand.
ATGAGGTGTAAAACTCAAAAAACTGATCTAAACATCCAATAACAATGTAACAACCAATAATTTCACAATTCCAATAACCATAATTCTAATCAAGATTATAAAAAGTTGCACATGAAATAAATAGCATATTGACTGAATTGTTTAGCTCCAAGTGCCAGGACAACACACTAAACAATGTGTTTTATAACCTGGTCATGCGTTACAGAATAAGAGTGTTTTTTGTAATTAACACCATGACAGAAAATGTATTATCCTTTACCTGCTTATCAGTGTTTATCTCGTACTACTGACTGTATTAAGCAACACTCCAGGACAAACTCTTCTCAACTGAATAATAAATCTCTTACATTATAAAGGCCCCATCTAGCCCTCGATTACACATCATAAGCATCAAGCATGGAGGACACATTCTGCTTCAAAGGACTGTTCAAAAAAGGGATTTTCAAAGCATTAAAAAGATATTTAACTGCTATTCAAATCTGTGCTGAAGCAATGAGTTCAATCAGGTGTCTGATATACTTTAAAGTACCTGAGAATAGTAGACCTCAGCTTTGACTAAGGAAGAAACAAAAAAGACAAAAGTAAAAGTCATTGCTGCTTTCCTCAGATACAGAATGTGCTCAAAAGCTGTGCTTTAAAAAATGTGCTTAAAAGCAGTTTCTTCTTCCTGGCCTGGCCTTCTGTTGTCTTCTTTCTACCCCTCCTTTGTTATTAGTGTTTCTTCCTGTGTATAGTTTGTAATATCTTTTTCTCAGGTGTTTCTAGTCTCATTTGCAGTTTCTGTGCTTATTTGTCAGGTCTTGCATTAATTTGAATGTCTTTAACGCTTTGTTTATTTGTATTTATTTAGGTTTTATGATCTGTGGTTTTGTTTCCCATCTTATAAACTGTAACTTGCCCTGTAACATCTTGCCTCAGCGACTTTTCCTCATGACAAAAGGCCTAATGTGGACCACATAAAGCTTTACGAGTTTGCAACCTGGTTCCAAGGGAACCAGAGGAGGTTTTCCTGCCCTTTTTAAGCCAAGTTGGGAGTCTTTAACACTGAGATCATGTAGGGCTGGGTCCGAGACTGGTGTAAAAAACATTTAGTGCAAATCTCAGCATAGCTGACAAAAACAGCTGTCTAAGGATGCTGTGCGAAACTGCGACAAAAAGCTGCAACCACAGCTGTGCTAAAGAGAGTAAGGCTGTGGTTGGGATCCAGTATTACCAGGCCTCTGACATTAACTTGTATGCAGCAGGGTCACTCCCACATGCAGTAAAAAGTATTTCTACTCCACAGAGGGAAAGATGTAATTAAGCAGCAGCTAATCCAGTTGGTGAAGGAAAGCTTTTCATCAGCAGACACCACTGGCAACACTGTGTCTCAAAACTAACTTGAGGCAAAGTGTTCAAACTGGATTGTGGCCTAATATCACTACTTTATTAAAAACTACATTTAAAAGTACAAAACTGTCGATCATCTGAAAGTGAGAAACACAAAGACTAGTCTACACCGCCCTGGCTGTCAGCTGAATACTCCACATTGCTTCATCAGTCCTGCTGGTGCAATTCACCATCCCACATCATCCCACTTAATGCAAAGTGAAACACTAGAGATAGGCTTTTAAGGGGAGTTCCAGAGCTCATGACCCAAGTTTTGAAGTATGAGAAGGATGCAGCTGGCCACAGCAAGTGCAAGCTTCACAGTACAGTGCAGAACAATAAGCATTGACACAAATCCCCCCTTCTCTATGGGGGCTTGACTAACGGCCACAATGTCCCCTCTGTCTGTCGCTGTGGGCTGACATATGGAAATTGCACCACTGGGGCACATGTTTCTCTTCCACCCTAAATTCTGACAGATTATTTGTACAGCTTTAATTACTGTTTAGACTCCAGTGGACAAACCACATGCTTTACACTGTGTACATTAAGGCGCAAATCCAGTTTGTTTTATGATAGCTTGAGGTACGTAAAGTTTTTGTATGAAGTTCATTGTCAGTGTTAGCTGTCAGATATTTGTGGCACAAATGCAATACAGTCTGAGTGGAGTGGAAAAATGCCCCAGGCAGGAACAGAACATCTGGTTAAAGGCCCAATGTATTCAAAGACTTCTAACTAGTGAACTTGACTGATTTATGGTTCCCCTTTTGATGACAAGGGTGCACTACTGCACAAAAGCAGCTTGTATAACGACCACAGAAAAGCACTGGAGCAGCCACACATGAGCCTATGCCAAGCATAAGCTAGAGGGGTATAAAGACCCCCAGTACTGAACATTTGGACAGTGGAGCTGTGGTGTGATGGAGCTCTATCCAATACATCCAACATCAGTACCTGACCTCAATAGTGCTTCTGTGGCAATCAAAGCCTCACAGCAATGTTCCAACATCTAATGAAGAACCTTACCAGAAGAGTCGAGGCTGTTTCTGCAGCAAACTCCTTGTCAACACCATTGACTTGAGGAGAAACTTTGAAGGAGCAGGTGTCTACTATCTTTAAGGCGCAGTGGATATGACAAAGGGTGAAAACAAGATAATTAACAAGCCAAATAAAGTTACAGGAAAAGATGAAAAGTTAAACTTACTTCAGATTGTGAGAGAGGGGGTATTCCAACAAGACAGAAAGCAACTCCATGCATGCATGACATGTGGGAAGCTCAGCACGAACCTGACACACGGTTAAACACTGAACCGTGTCGTTTAGGCAACTCTCAGCTCGAAAAATACACAAATACCGTAACTACAGCTGCTCATATCTCCTGCGTCTCTTGTTTCCGTGACTGAACGGCAGACGCACTACATATAAATCCCTCTTTTTCACCCTCTCTCTCTTTCTCTCCTGAGCCGTTATTGTAAACCGAGCGCGGATTTCACAAACATCCCGCCCTCCGCTCGGTGGGCGTGACCAGCACGCAGTGCCGATCTACACTCAGCCAATCGGCGTCCAGGCCGGTGTTTACATACGCGAACTGGCGCGCGCTCTCAGTTCACCAATACTGTGAATGGAGTGGCCCTTAAAATAGCACATCTGAGACAGACAGAAGAAAATTACACACAGATGTCTAAGTGTGTGTTAAACAGAGATTTAGAGCTACCAGTGAAACCAAGAAAATAAGTGGGGACGATAAAAACGAACGTATAGTGTGGACTTAATAAAAGCAAATGGATGGAAGAGCTTTAAGAATTGGAAATGGAGATTTCATCTAAACTGCATGTGCATAAATCAATGACATTAATAGGTCGGTTAAATTACATTCATTTGGAAGACATTTTAATCCAAAGCGATTTACAATACGAGGAAACAGTGGAGACCAGAGCAGAGAAGATTTCGAAGTGCTAAAATCTTTATGTAGGGAGTAGTGCAAGAAGAGTAAGTTAGGAGAAGAGATGCTCTTAGATGAGTCTTCAGGAGCTTTTTAATAGGTAGTTTGTCCCCACTCTGCTAAAGTAACAGCATCTTTTGGGAAGGTTGTACACTACATGATGGCTGTGAGCATTTGACTGTGATCTGATAATCTCACAGGTACTGGATGGAGTTCCATCACTCCAGAGAACACAGTTCCACTGCTCCACAGCTCAGTGATGGTGGGCTTCATATCCCTCTAGCTGGTGGTTGGCATCTGCTCCATAGCATCTCATTCCATTTGCAATGCTATGGATATTACACAAGCTGTGTGTCAGCAATGGTACACCTTAAAGAAAGTAGTTGAATCCATTTATTAAGAATTAATTTGGGTGTCAATATTCATAGAGTAAGCCTAGAGAAGGCCAAACATTCATTCCAGTGGTCTCTCAATCACACCAAATTTACCAGTTGCTGCTGGGGCCCAGCAAAGCAGCATGTGGGCATTGTGCACCAACGAATGATACAGTACCCATGACCTGCTGATTAACCTCTGACACATACGCCTGCATATACAACCACACATATTTTTTCTTTGTAGGCTATTTCCATTGACAGCTGTAAACTAAATGCTGCTGCGCTAACCTTAATCACAGGAACCAAAAGGGAAATCTTTGGGACTTTTTTTTTGCTTCTTAGAAAAGCTACAATTTTTGGAAAGAAAATGCATTTTTCCTCATGGGGACCAGCCAGATGTCCCCACAACATCATGATTTCATGTTTTCCATCATGCTGGGGACATTTCACAAAGAGCTAAAACACACAAATGTACTTTTTATACTGCATACTTGGCTCTATGATAGCGCTGCCCAATGCCACAAACCCATGCTAAAAAACACAAGAACAGCCGAAAGTCCGACACATTATTCCTGCTGAATGCTAATGAATTTCTATAGGCCACATTCTATAGCAGACAAAAGAGTGAACAAATACTAATTCAGAGAAACGGGCCTGTCCCACTTCGTCACAACTTTCATATGCTTCACTTGATGTATGGGGACCTTTATTTGAATGTTGTTAGACTATAATATTACGAAGCATAACAGTAAAGATGTTTTATAGTAAATATTTTCAAAGATAACAAATAAATAATAAAATATTGTTAACATATCCTCTACTCTAGAGCTGAAATTGTCCTAAAATGTTTTTTTTTTATTCTTTACAGGCTATATAAATGTAAACAACGTGTAAAGATAAATGAGGGTTGGGTAGGATGATGGATAAAAAGATGAATCAGATTCTACATTGTATCTGTGTGTCTGTGGCCACGTCCGTACGTCCGTCCACAGCAGCGTCACTTTGGCCTGAGGGTGGGAGTGGAGCTCAATGAAGCGAGACTCCATTTTGAAGCTGACGTTAGTCGACAGCCTCCCAAGGGCAAAAGGCACACACAAAAACACAAAAACGCACACACACACTCATCATAAACACACAGATCCCTATTACATAACAAACACTGCATGAAAGCGTAGAGAAAGAGAGGGGGGGGGGGTGCATTAATACTTACTGAGTTTTATGCATCAACTGATGTGTTTCTGGATGAGCGCACAAATCACACACACAGAAACATACACGGCCTCATTCATGCGCTTATGATTCAAAACAACCATACCATAGAACATCATAAAGAGACTCCATGACTAAATACTAAATTATATCTAATAGCAATGGTTCTTTGCAAAAGCAGAATCTGTATTATACTTCTATAACTGATCTAAGTTATAATTAAGTGGCATCTGAATATTTAAGTAGCATTTTCCACCAGTAGAGGTCAGCAGTGAATTTAAACTGAACCGGAGCTAATGCAGCCAAACTTTACTGTAATCAGCTGTTTTGCCCTCAAAAATGTCCAAAAAAAGCTCTTCGGATTTTTTGGCTCTAGGACAAAAGACCTCAACAGTATGGCTCTGAAACAGGGATGTTGTCAGAGTACATATGTTCAACAAGTGCCTAAAGGATTTATTGAAACTGTAGATTTAAGGAAGTTTCCTTTTCATGGCTCGCAAAGATACACATCTCCAGCCCTGGAGGGCCACTGTCCAGCACAGTTTGGTAGCTCCCCTACGCTTATTCCCCTTTTCCCCCTACAGGCAAGTCCAATCTTATCTTTGAAGAGGCAGTGTGGCTGCAGGTTAGCATGAGCTTACCTGATTTTACTTGTTTATTAGTAGGTCTTAGTTTTAAAACAATTGATCAGATGTTCTGCTTTGTTAGAATGAAATTTGCAGGCACGCGTAAATAAGTTAAGACCCCCGCCCGAAACATACCAGGTATGTTTGAGCAAGGAAATCACCAAACTGTTGGCCACTGTAATACTTCAGCCTTCTGAATCTGTGGCAAATGGTTTAACACCAAGGTTTTGTGTTTCCATGAAAAAAGAACAGAAAAGCCATACATATAATTTATGCCAGTGGACAGATCGGATGTAAAAATGAAATATTTCTTTAATACTGGAGAGGTGTTTTTTTTTCAAGTATTTGTCTAGCCATTTGTCTAACCCCAGAACTAAATGGGAGGGGCCTTCCTAAAATCACCCCCTGTCCCACAAAAGCAGGCATTGGGGTGCAGGGGGGGGCAGGTTAGTCTAGACACAGGGTTAGAAAGTGATGAGTGGGGGGTGATGGAATGGAGGAGGGGTGTGAATGGAAAGGAAGGGGTGGGGGTCTACTGGGACACTGAATGCCACAAGGTCTTCTGACAAGATTTTCATTCCAGGACCATTATATCACATAACTCCCATTTGACCTGATCATACCACCTGAACAACGTCGCTCACCCCCACCCACCCAACAAAAAGTCAATTGTTAATATTATTATTATGATTGGAATTTTTTTTAAATGTTGTATGCTGAGGCTTGCTCTGTGGAAAGAAAAAAACAGTTAAAGCAAAACAAACAGTTAAAATTACAAACTAAAAGACGGCGATACAAAATGCAAATCTACCACGAGTGTAATTTAATATATAACCATACGATTATTTTTATGTGGTGACATTTAAGTAATAACATAATGCAAATCGAATGCATAACAATAAATTCAGACTTTAAAAACTAGTCTGCCTATTACAGCAACTCCCAAACCCGAGTTTTAAGCAGACTCGGCAAACTTGTAAAATAAATGATGCATGAGCAAATTTAAAAGCAAATGTGCATAAGAAAGAGAGAGAGACACACTGCCGAGTGAGAGAAGAACATCTGCCCTGTCGAGGCGTGGCGAGGACAGTGAGGGGGCGTCCATCTGTCTATTTACAGAGTGCTGGGCAGATATTCCTAAATATATAATCCACTAATCCAGTCAGCATGCCAGTGGTGAATACGTACATGTGCACTCTGACCACAAGGGGGACTCAGAAAACACACTCAGGCCTTTTCACAAGCACCCACTCCTCGCATGCTTAGATAAAGCACTATGGTTAAGTCCATGCATTGAAATGATGGCATTTTTATGCATATAAGTATACACAGACGTTCAGAAAAGAGTTCAAGATACTTTTGTTTTACTACATATCATAGGAAAGGTACTGAGAGAAAATAACAGATGTTTTTTGTTGTATGTTTTTAAAATAATCATCTCCAGGCATAATAGTGAGCTTGCCTGCTAATTAAGACAATGTTTGCATATGAGCAGGAGGCAACACGAGTGCGTTCTAGTTGTGCATTCAGTCATACAAAGATCCAAACATTCCAAATGTGTGTTTTTAATATTGGTGATTTCTTCCATCAGAAAAAGTAGTCCCATAATTCCAGTTTGCTTAGTTGTTCAGGCATCAAAACTGCCTACAGAAAAAAAAAAAAGCAATGACAGGGCCTACTAAAACCACTGTTATTCGGAAAATGACCAAAGGATGGGCCGTAAGTCAAATGCATTTTGTTTTTCGCTTGTTTTTCTGGTCTTTTATTTGTTACACTAAGGTTAATGCAGCTTAAAGTAAAGCTGTTTTGTCAGCATCCAGTGCTCAGTTTAATGATACAAAAAGTCACAGGTAAAATTCATTTAAACGGATCAGGCTGGGCAGCTAAAACCAAGTGTTGTATAAGGAAAAAAATACTCACTATACTATTGTTTATTGAGCAAAAGATTTTAACTCCGTTTAAGATTTTGACTAACCTGGAACTGGCCACAGCTGTGGCCTAATCCAGCACTGATGAATTCTCTTCTGAGAAGGTAATAGATAATCAATACAAACATTAACGAGTTATGGGGGCAGTGTTCGATGTGGCTTGAGGAGGCCTTTTCTGTTCTGTTCTCATAGCTCTGGGCAGATCCAGTTCTTCAGATATTTCTGCTCATCAGCTGACCCCAAGCCTCCAGTGCCGCACCCACTCAACTGATAATGCCCTGCGTAAGCAAGTCCTCAGTCCACCACAAAACACTCTGATGAGAGTGTGAGATTTTGCAACAAAATGCTCCCTGGTAACCAGCTATCCACTAATCCCTTCCGACACTAAAGGATAACCCAAATTCTGATCCTCTATCAACAACAAGGGCACTATTTTACATAAAACATAGCAACAAACCCAGAGAATGCATAATAGGTAAAAACCCTATTACTTCCAAATCAACATGCCATATTATTATATTCAAAGCAAATTATGCTTTTCTATAGTGAATGTGCAGTGTGCAATGATTTTTTTAACCAATTGTTTACTGTGTGCTGTGACTATCCTGGTCATGTGATGCACTAAGTAATTTTAGGCAAAGTAACACAGGCTGGCCTTCAATCACATCACATGAAGTGTTTACCACTGTGTTTCTGATAGCATACTGTAGCAAAGTAATCCATATTGTACAGTAATGTCCATATTGTACAGCCCTGGGTATGGCTCTGTGAGTGGTGGTCCTGTGCAAAGCATGCAGAAGAGCAGCAGTGCCTTGTGTATGTTTGAGACTACACACACTAGACCTCGCCAAAGACCCGCAGCTATTACACAACAGCTTTAATCGGCATCCTTAAGCCGCTGCCCACAACTCCCACAACCCACGTTTCCATGCTTCTAACACCCACCCCTCCCACTGCTCCATCCTGCCCTACCACTAATACCTCCCTAACAAACATTCACACACACATGTACACACATGCCCGTATTAACCCAACGACCCTCTACCCTAGTCTGTCTCTCCACTATGTCTGGAAAAGGGTAAAAATAAACACAATATGGTGAGCCATGTTTACTTCCTGGAAACGCCTGCTTTGTTTTCTCGGAGGCCTTGATCATTCGTTTCGAGGGGCCAAAGCCAAACGCTTCTCCACAATGACTAAGCTTATGTATTTTATAATCCCTAAACTCTCTCTTTCCACTATATTTTCCTTTTAGCTCATTTCTGTCACTATGGCAGCCAACACGATACATCTCAGGCGTCTCTAACAAAGCATACCACACACTATATATAATCCTTTTTGTATAGTCACACTGGACCTTATCCACTCTGGGAGACAAAACTTGTTTTTAGTGATCCAAAGTAATTACATTTTGTGTTATCCATTGCATGACCATCTAACAGAACCCCTTTTGTAATGCTCGTAATCAACTTTGTAATGTTTTGTTAATAATTAGCACTTCTGTGTCACCAAAGAACTGAATTTAATATGAAAGTAAAATCTTTTTGAGTAATGCCTTCACATTTGTGCACAAGTTAAACAAAAGCTAGCATTGCTTACAATAAACGAAGAAATAGCACAATGCTAACTGGTGGATACTAGCATCAATGTAAGCATGTTCGGTCAAGTTATCCCTTTAAGCAGGCATAAACATCACGATAAATAAGTGGTACAGGCAGTGAAGAGAGTTACACTAGCCGACACTCGGTTCTCCCAGCCCAAGGGTGACACGGCACAGATGGAGCTCCATCACTTAAACATCAACTGCCCACAGCACGCCACACTGATGATGCCACTCTGATCCCCTCAGTCGGCCTAAAGCTGTCATCATTTACTGTCCATGGTTTTGCCTGGAAACACGTCTATGTGAAGCTCTCTTTTAATACATTTAAAGGAAAAATTTGGTAGCAAAAATCTAATTTACATGGTTTCCCACTTTCCTAAAATGTCTGTTAAGTTGTGTTTAATGTCTTAAATGAGTTTCTTGTACGGAATCTACAAGGCTAATGTTATTTAACAACCATACATACCAGCGATTAAAATCACGCACTCCTAAATCATCACACACTTGCCTCAAACAGCATGGGGCTGTTAAGTAACCTCAAATGGACTTGCTTATGCGGTTTCATGATACACCCACCTCAAAGCATGTTGTAATGAGACCTAATCCACAACACACTGGCTTCTGTAGTTTCTGACACTGTATGACATATTGCTTTTGCTAAGTATGGACATGATATGTTACATAGTGTCAAAAACCACATAAACCAGTGTGTTTTAATTACTTGGTGGTATATAAACTTCCACGTCTTGTTAGGTAGCTTCAGTGCTAACTAAAGAAGGAATGTCGTCATGGGCCACCCTGGTCTAAAGCTCATAAGGTTTCTGAATGGTTCAGATATTACCACAATGGCGAGTACCAACCAGGGAAAGCCTGCTTTAGAGACAGCATTGAACAGATGCCTGCTGGGCCCATGAAGACTTTTGGAGTGACAATAAAACCAAATAAGACATTTCTGAAGTGTAAATATGGCAGAGTATCAAACGCCATCCTCTGTAAATGCACACAGGGCCAGGCCAAGTCATGTGCAGCATGAGGAGCCCAGGTAACGTATCAGTTCCTTAAAAACAAGCTTTCAGAGAGGCCCTTAAAAACTGACTACACACTGAAAGTAAAGCCATTCAGTAAGCCTTTGTTGCAATAATTTGTGCCAGGGTCTGGTGGTACATTGCCATTCAACCCCAGGAAAAGCACTATTTGTCATCTTGTGTGTGTGTGTGTGTGTGTGTGTGTGTGTGTGTGTGTGTGTGTGTGTGCAGGCTCTTCTGAAAGCGAGAAAGAAAAAGTTTGAGATATAGAGGGACAGCTGTGGACTAAAAAGAGCAGCACTATTTCACAGCTCTCACTTGCCATTTGTTGATCTGTCAGTCACTCTTTAGGCAGTTATCCACAGGCTTCAGTGCTGTCGCTTTTAACCAAAGCTCTGCAAGCATCATGACAGGAGCTAGACAGAACTGGAACAGGACAGCAGACTTTTCAAACAACCCCATTACTGCTCTGCAGGGACTTCAGTAAGAGTCCAGCCTACAGCCCACAGATCATTACAGTGAATAAACAAACAAAGAGCCCACTACTTTGGAAAAGTAGTTTAAATGGGGGAAGAAAAACTTTATTTCTAAAACTGTTTACCCATACCTATCATTTGAATCTGGAACAAAAAAGACTGGGACGCTCTTATACTAGTTCGAAGAAAAATTAAATTTACTTCAAATGTAGCTGATAAGCTGAGACATGCTGCTCTGTGAAATTTGCTTCTTTAGTGCTGCAGTGGAGCAACAAGGCTAACGCTGCTAACAAGTAATGGAAGCTCACCAATTAACATTACGAAAACTGCATGCCTGCATTAGCGCACACTTCCCTCAAACCATGTCAAGTTGTTGGGTAATGTCAAATAGCCTTACTTGTGTGGTTTCTGACAATACATCACACATTCTTTTAGCAATGCAAGGTATATTTTTGGGGGAAAAGTGGGAGAATTTTGTATTAAAATGATCAGTTGTCAATGTGGGAAAAGGAGTGGAGAGATGGGAAGCCTCTTGGGTGTGCCTACCAGTTTGAAAAATAAAGACTGGGAGGTCCGAACTCATTTGTGTCGTGTGACAACTCATGTAAACACACACGAAGTCACAAACACACAAACTTGAACCGCTAGAAATTGTGTTTGCCATCTTTAAAAAGGGAATAGGTATTAATAATTATTATTTGTCACTCATACTTTATTGGTACATGCAGAAATTTTATCAGAAGTGCAGTTTCTGTACTTCTGATAGGAACAGAAGAGGAGATATAGAAGATAGAAGAGATTCAGAGGAGATACAGAATAAGGCACCAAGTGATTAGATATGTAATAATATTACATAATAATATATTTGAATGGTGTAGTACTATGGTAATGTAAGGCAGTACAGTATAGTAGTATAGTAGTATAGCATAAAGTAATGACTCCTGATTGTTGTAGGTTCGTTAGAGCGCAAGGTCAAGGATGTTTTGGGAAACTTGGCCTACACAGCTTGGTCCCACCTCACTTTGTATTCCTGTTGTGAAAAGTGAGCCACCATGGCCCAATATAGCTGACCTCTAGGAGTAGAAAATACAAGAAATACATGTGTAATACATTGAGACAGACAGAAAAAGAGGCAAAATGAGAGAAAGGAAGATACAATTTACTGTGCGCGATGAACCTTCGGGAGAGCAACTGATGTAGGTAATAAAGAATGAATTGAGGCAGGGACAGGGGGAAGCTGAGAGAGATGTAGAAAAAAAGAGAGAGAGAGAGAGAGAGAGAGAGAGAGAGAAGAGAGAGAGAGAGAGAGAGAGAGAGAGAGAGAGAGAGAGACATAATTGCCCCAACAGTGGATCCGAGCGGCGGAATGGATTGGACCCTTAAGGCAGGAAGGACCCATCTCCAGCTACACAGGACGGCTCAACCCCACACGCACGCATACACACTCTCTGCTCACATAATCATCCTGTGTTTCTGTGCTGAAGACCATCGCTTCTGATAGCGCACCCTTAGCTCTTTCGCTCCATATCTCTACATCTTTTTCCTCCCTACTTCCTCTACGCTCCCATTTCTTCAGCTTACGTCTCTGTCCTACTCCCACACCAGCGTCCTTCTTTCTCTAACAGCCCCTTAATTCTCTCAGAACACACGGAACATCTTTACTATTTCCCATCCTTGAAAATAATAAGTATTTTAAAAAAAACATGTTTGAAAGTATAGCTCTGTCATGTCATATTTCTGGTCTTGTTTGAAAACACTACTCTTCTCACAGTATCTACAAGCCCCAAGTGATTTGACCTCTGCTCTGTCCTATCAGTCAAAGCATCTCAGAAGGCTCGCCTTCACTTTATAACAAGACAGTTCATTCAGAAAGCTCACAAAACTGGAATTAAACTGGGTAGGATTTGCCACTTACCAGTTTTAAATCTTAAATCTTTAGAAAAAAGTCAGATTGACAAAAGAATGTGTAATCAATATTAATTACCTAGATTAGCTAAACTGGTGATTGACACTATAATTGTATTTGTAAGGAGAAGATGAGATGTATTATTATCATTTTACAGGGTCCCAATCATGGAAAACCAAATTTTCCTCACTTTTTGAAAAGGAGATAAACAATATCAAACTGCATCATTCACTCTCCAGTCTATATGATCCATGCATAGAAAACAACCTGCAAAAACATGCTATTTTGAATTCATTGTTTTTTTTTGTGATGCCACATCAGGCAATAGCAAAGTGAAGTTATAACCAATGCTTTTTGAATGGCATTGCAGTACAGGGCATATAGAGATCATTTACATATATCAGGTACTGCAACAAAAACCGCCTGTTTAAATCTCAGGGATGAAGTGAATCTGGAAAGTTGTCAGGTGAAATTTAATTAGAACTGTTCTATACTATAATCACACAAACCTTACAAGACGAAAATAGAATACTGGCCTTTTAATTTGATGTAATGTGTGAAAATGTGTAATTATGGAACTACATTTGAACAGTTTTGACAGTTCTCAACAAAGAATGAACTAAAAGAGCAGTGGTTCCCAGTGCTGTTCCTAAAGCATCCCTGACCTACGCAGTTTAGTTCCGCTGGCTTTGAAACACTTATAACTCTAAAAACATAAAGGTGCCCAAAACTGTTCTTTGGAGTAGCACCACAGAAAAACAAATACTTTTGGCTCCCTGACGAACCTTCCAGCAAATTATTCTTTAAAAAAACTATCCAAACCACACTGAAAGGAACTGAATTGAACTGAAAGGGCCTTTGAGGAACCAAAAGTGATTCTTTCATGGTTTAACTCTAAAGAGTGAAGATTGTACTTCAGGAAGAGATCTACAATTTGTTTCATTAGTGAGGTAATAAATCTTGTGCCATAGTGGCTCACTTTTCACAACAGGAATACAAAAAGAGGTGGGACCAAGCTGTGTGAGCCAAGTTTCCCAAAGCATCCTTGACCCTGCGCTCTAACGAACCTACAACAATCTAGGAAGATTTTTTTTCCCTCCACATTCATGGCCACTGAGGCAGTTTCTTTCCTGTACGCTTTGCAGAAGCTTTACCTGGAAAGTCTTGTGGAACCGTCATATAATCGACAATGATGACTCACGTGATTTCCATTTAGTCACACTTCAAGATTTGCTGGAAAATGCATATATTTTAATGACATATGTATACATGTATTCATTAGTTAACAGTCACAGTCACTGGCCTGCTATTATTGATGACACAATATTGTTTGTTTTTCTTTCTAGATACCGATATTGGAAGCTTGAATATATTGAATACCAAGCTGACATTTCTTCTTTAAAAACTACTATGCTGAGCTGCTTAAATGTGCAGTTCTTAAATGACGTGCTTCACGTTTTCCACTCACCAATGATATAATTAACTAGCCAAGACATTTTAGAGACTTCAGCATGTATTCCAAAAACAATTTGGACTCGTAGCTCCGGTTCCAAAGTAAGGAGGGAAGATTTGGGCTCCAAACATCTTGGCTGATCTACTACATCTGGGCTCGGTGAAAAATTGTGTACATTTGATGGCTTGGCTAAACATGCTTTTAAGATTAGCATCCTAAAATAGACTACTATGCTCTAACACTTTATTACAGGCAGAAATACACAGATAACAGCACGACATTACACATGTTGAGTGTGCTCTTTTGGACCTGTTCTTTTTCCCCTTCCGATATTCAGCGCTGTCTGGTATCGGACTGGTGTCATCACTACTTACTATGAATATTAATATGAGGTCATGGAAATGATTTTCCAAGGCATCTCACTAAATCCATATAAAAAAGTTTAGATCTCTGGACAATAGACTAATGGCCCAATCAGAAGCATTTAAATGTGCACTGAAGAAAGTATATAATTTCCACATGCGGAATACTATGTCAGACAGTTTTGTCTTTCGATTTACTGGAGTAACAGCGCTGAAGTAATATATATTATTCAAATAGACATAATACATTTTCCAGTCTGCAGCCACACCAAACACACATAACAAAAACACAAGAATTTAGGACTGCTGAAATGTTCAAAAACATTGTTTTGTGTGAATCTTTCTCCCACCCTCTCCCCTCTTCCACCTTCCCAGCTTGAAAACACACTGTTGCTCCAGTGGCTGCCAGCAGGGCTCACCGGTAGGTATGCCCCTGGAGGGCATGAATGTTAATGCTACATGCTCTCAGGGCGGTGTACCTGCCATGATATATGCATGTAAGTGTGTAATTGTGTATATGTGTGTGTGTGTGTGTACATATCTATATAAAGCCACCTCCACCTCCTTACCTGGGCCATGTCTTCATTCACTGAGCTTGCTGGGGCTTCCTAGACACTGACATGGCAGTGATCCTGCACCGTTCTCTTCACACACACTCTCCAGGACACGGGACACACACACCTCTCCCAAAGCAGCATGCTCTCTCTCCTTCTGTCTTCTTCCTTCTGTCTTCCTGGGCTCCTCTTCTTCTGGTTCTTTCCTTCTGTCAGTGGAGTCACCAATGTAGTCCCTCTTGAAATCTCCCCTAGAGATTTCCCCTTCACTCCGTCTCTACCTCGCTCTCTCTCCTTCACTCTATGTCACTCACTCTTGTCATATGGCAGAAGAAGAGGGACATATGTAATCCTCCTTTCTTGTTCTTCAGGTCACAGGGACTAATGTATTAATGCTCCCCTCTTTCATACACAGCCCTCCTCTTGCTCGCTCTAAGCTGGTTTCATCTCTGTGCCTCGGCTCAACCCTCCTCTCCCTCCCTCTCTCACTCGCTCTCACTCCTCCTCCTCCCCCCAGCACCCCTCCCCCTTCCTCCCTCCCTTCTTCTGATGGTACAGCACACACACACACACACACACACACACACACACACACACACACACACACTGTGTTACAGGGTGAGGAGAGAGGGGGATCAGAAGGATAGTAAGAAGTCACATGACTAGATGATAGTGAACGTACACTGGATCTCCCAACAGCTGCCACGCCCATTCCTCCAACAGGAGGGGGAGAGAGAGAGAGAGAGAGAATCGTCACCATTGACAACCACCACTGCTGCTGAATTCCAGCCATATGGTGTCTAATGCTAAACCCTCATTGGACAGATTCTACTTGCCCTGGTTTTTGGCCTGTGGAAGGTGGGAACTGTAGTTTTGATGAACGCCTCTGAAAATAAATTGTTTACTAATTGCACAGGTGCCCCAGTATGTTTTCAAAAAATATACTATTCTTACTCCTATTCTTGGGACTAGGATTTTCTGTAATAGATACAGACAGAACCACACACAGACACACAAACATGGACAGAAACGGAGACACTGGCACACACATCCACACAAACACAAAGACACACACACACACACACACACACACACACACACACACACACACACACACACACATTTAGGCATTCAGGACATCCTCTGGCGTTTCCCTCGAACTGTATCACGGGAAACTCCCAGCCCTCAACAACAGGAAACTCTCTCCCGGTGTGGCCTTCAATGTTTCCCTCAACACATACATCTTTGAAAACTCACTGCCTTAAACTGGCTGACCTGGCTCTTGTGTGAAACCTGAAAAATAAACACACAAATTTATATCCACATTGTTAGAAATAAATACAGGTATAACAGCAATTCGTTCCCAGGCACTTCTTTCTGCAGGATGTCTACACATTTTTCTTTAGCCTTCATTAAGCACCATTAAGTCTTGATGGTTGCCTGGAATTATAACAGAAATAGAGGCAATTACACCTCAGGTCAGGACAGGTACAGCAGCCACATTGACCAGACTTAATCTGGTAGGAGGGCGACATCTAGTGGTCACTGAACTACTAGCAGTGTGCTGTACTGGTGCCCCAAAAACACACTACGAAACACAATGTACTTAAAATGTGCTTAACCCTACCTTCATTTACACTGGAAAGCACTGTTAATTTGTGAAACCGACCTCTTAATTTTACCTTAAAATTAGATTTAAGGTATGAGTGTGAAACCACTTAATCTTACATTTAAGGCATTAATTCAGAAGGTTCTATTATGTAAGGGGCAAATTTAAAAAAGAAATTCCGTTGTTTTACCCCTTAATCAGTCTTAATCAGCGCACTTTCCCCCTTAATTTACCTTAATTTCCAGTATGGGAAATTAACGTCAAAATTAAGGTAATTTTAAGATGTAAAATTAAGACGTTTGGTTTCGTTGTGACAGCTATTAACACTTCCTGAAATGGTAATTTCCTTCATATTAACACAGGCCATGCTTCCATTCGTGCACTGACACTTATTCAGTTATCACATCCAAAATGTTCAAACTAATGAGAACGTAGCCTCAGGTACCACAGCGTAGACTATTTATCTTAGCTCTGCGTCGAGCTGTTGCTTCGCTATCGTTATTCGGTAGAGAAGTTCAGCGTTACACATTTCTTTTTGAGGAGAATGAGCTAAAAATGAATTTAGGCACCCCTGGAAAACCCTTGCATTCTTTGGCAGCTCCAGTCAGACACGTGTGGATTTGGATTTAGACTATTTACATTCCGCGGGTGTAGCAAAGGATAAAGGCTGAGAGAAAAAATGCCCACATATGCTCACATATTTGAAGTTTCACCCCTTCTCACTCTCTCTCTCTCTGTCTTTCTCTCTTTCTCTCTCCGCCCTTCTCTCTCTCTCTGTCCTAGTCGACTCTCTCTCTCTCTCTCTCTCTCTCTCTCTCTCTCTCTCCCTTCTAGTTGAGGTTGTCCCTCAGTTTCCTGTTAGCATACCCATCCTCGCAGTGTAAACACAGACCTGGCTTATTCCTGTTTCTCCTCCCCCTGGCGGCTCTGAGCTTCATCACTGACCGACAGCACTGCACTCCCGCGCCGGCTGCAGCGGAGCGACACCCCCGGGGTCTGATGGAGGTTCCAGCTCGGAGCGACCATACAGCTGTCCTGTGTGGAAATGTGCTGTACGTGTGGGGAGGCTGTCAGGTAAATCAGAACGAGCTGGCACTAAACACTTAAATTACTTCAGTTACCAGTCATCTGAAAGTTACATGGAAAGTCTTGTTAGACAAGTTTCCTCAGTGACACTTAATGTAACACTGCTTAAAAAAATGGAAAAAGTGCTGCATTCTGTTTACTTGTCAGTGTACAGTAAGAGCATATGGATAAAACATATAACATCAGCACTAGTATTACCAAAAGCCAAGATGATATGATTTTTTTTTTTCACATGAAAAATAACCCAATAAATTTTTTCGGTACAAAGTTCACTCGGTTCATTTTGCTTTGATGTTTTGTATTTCACTGCCAAACTGGACATTATGACCTCACAGTATTGTCTGCCTCTGCTCTGCTCCCTTGCAGTATGTGGATGGAGAAGAAGTTGTTTTGCCCAGCGATGAGATCTGGCTCTATGATATGGAAAGTGGACACTGGTGAGGCAGAAACACACCTTTCTGGTTTCTTCCCTGGCCTGAATTCCTGTCTCGTTACTCGAGCCGTATCACCAGCACTGGCGGGACTCTTGTAACTCTTTGATATTGAACACACTCACAGAGTCCTCTTTAATAAGTGTGTGATCTTTGAGTCCCCAGTTTGTTGTCAACATCCCAGGCAATACAAAGGGATTATAAATTCCTTTGAAAGTTCTTTTATCACATATTTTTTTGTGGACTGTTTTGTGAAAATTCCTTTTGGCTTGGTGCATGGGTTTGTTCATTTTGCACACTATCATAACATCATAAAATGGATTTAGTGCCACGATTGTACCTCTAGTGGCAACAACACTGAATGCAAACAAGTCTCTCTCCCCAAAGATTTCACTTCTCTCTCTCTCTCTTTCTGTGTGTGTAATAGGGCTCGCAGGGAAATGGGTGGGGAGGTTCCTCCTCTGCTCTCTCAGACATGTGGTTCGTCCCTCCAGGGTACGCTTTATGTTTTCGGGGGGTGTGACAGGAGTGGCCACACCAACCAGGTAAGCTGTTTTTGGCAGGTATGCATGGAATCAAATTTGCATACCATTGTAATTACCTTGCCAAAAGGCCCCATTTAAACTCTGCTGCATTTTTTGTGCAGTCTTGTTTGGACACAGCTGGTCAAATTACATGTATCCTGTCTTAAATATATCAGTTTTTTTTTTATCATTTGTACTGCATGTAGTTGCTGAATTTAACACTTTGGGAAATGGTATAACACAGACCAAATGTTATGTCTTATTTTTAATCAATTATACAGATGGTTGTCATAAATATATGAATCAATGAATAGTTAAATAAATACATTATAATGTCATTCTGAGTTATTACCTTTCCTGACTTATTATCTGCATTCAGCATAGCCTGTCAACAGATGAGCTGAGACAGAAGGTCCATTATAGCAAAAGTGGTATGACGTGTTTGTCAAGGCCAAATGCATATAAAGAAAGCATGCGATACACATCTGACCACATTAGGTATGCATTGTGCTTTGCATATATTTTTACTTAGAAACTTTGAAAAATAAGGTGTTCAAATGCGGGTGTGGGGTATGGACAAAATGTTGCTATTACAATATATTTATATTTATAGTGTGTGCGTTATAACACTGTGTTGAATTATTCAGAGATAGATAGACAGACAGACAGACAGACAGACAGACTGATTTATTGATTGATTGATAGATAGATAGAAAGACAGACAGACAGACCGATAGATAGACAGACAGACAGATAGATAGATAGACAGACAGACAGATAGATAGATAGATAGATAGATAGATGGATAGATGGATAGATAGATAGATAGATAGATAGATAGATAGATAGATAGATAGATAGATAGATAGATTTGGATTACATAATTGTATAAAAACATCAGCAGATGCTTTTATGGAAAATTTGACTCACAGACCTGTGACATACTCATTTACATGTTACTTCTATGGTGTAAAGTCTCCAAAGGCCAGTGTCACATCAGGGATAAATAAACAGTTGTAGATCAGCCAAGAAATGTTTGGAGTCAAGTGTTTGCTTTTTTTAGTTTGCAATTGCAGCTGCAAGGCTAACATGTTACTAAAGCTCAACTCTCAAAACTCTTAAACCACATCCAGCTCTTCATTAAGGTGGCATAGACTCATCTGTGTCCTTTTTTTTAACATCTTTTTATTTTGTGATGTTTTGACAGATGTACTGTGTAGATTTGCAGGATGGAAAGTACACCTGGAGGAAAATGACAGGTTGTGTGGGAGTCCCTCCCTCCCCCAGACACAGGCACTCCTGTTGGGTCTACAAGGACAGGTAATGGGTATTGCAATACATTGCATTTTCAAATGGGTATCCAAACTTTACTGCTGATTTGAATGCAAAAATACACTCAGTACATTTGAGGATGTAATCATTTCACAAAAGATGTAATGTAATTGTGGCTTTATTGGTCCTATAATGATGAAACCTCTTAGCCAGAGGTGAAAAGTGTGAGGCACAAGCCAAAGTCAGCCCATGAGAACTTTACATTTGGCCCACCAGAAAGTTACCCTGTCCCCACTCCCTTGCCTAATGAGAGAACAAATGTATTTTTCCATTACACATAACCAATATTTATCTTATTTATCTTTATCTTTATTTGTATATTGTTTTGTCACTACAAAGATTGCACTTTAGGATAAACTCTAGGATTCTTCAGTTATTAGTCTTAAGACTTATCCTGTAATCCAGAAACTGAGATACTACTACAAGACTAATATGTAAATTATATAGTTATGAGAATTAGAAACAGAAGTGTAGTCCTAAAAATGGGTTCCTTAGAGTGGAAAAGGTTAAATAACTGCAAAACAAACACAAATACATTTAATGGTACAAATGAAAATAAACATACATATACCTGAGTTGATTTAGGCCTGTTGTTGTAATAGACACATCTGTTTTTTTTGGGGGGGGTTGTTCAGGCTAATCTATTTTGGTGGATATGGATGCAAAACAGTCAGAGAAGTCAGCAAATTTGAGCGTTTCACAGTGAATGAGACATCATGGGTAAGGACATAAGGTATTTCCAAATGAAAACACAAAAAAATAGTAATAGTTTGAATTTACTTGGCCAAATGTGAAATGAACTCTAGGTCTTTTGTGAGACATTTTTCTTTCTCCACAGGCGATGATTGGTAGTGAGTTCTTCCGCTTCTGGGGGTGGAGTAATGAAGTTCATATGTTTCAACCCAGCTCTGTCACATGGACTGAACCGCAAACCCAGGTAAAGGGACACATGAAAGTGAATACGGTGTCACAGAGGCATCCAAAAAAGAACTGTTATGCATCTAATGAGATTTTTGTTGTTCATCAATGCAAGGGTCAGCCCCCTGAGCCAAGGTCAGCCCATGCTAGTGCCACCCTGGGCAGCAAGGGCTACATCTGTGGAGGATTAGTAAGTAGACAACAGCAAACCATGTTTCTCATTTGCATGGCTGCTGTAGTTGCTGCTTTTTACCTTTACGCTATATCCTGACTAACTGTCAAAGTGAGTGGCTTATATTAATTGGCATAATTTTTAAAAGCCATACAGCATAACTTAAAGGAATAGTTTTTTGAAAATCGAATGTACACACTTATCTTAGATTTGGGCAACCAGCCAAGACATGTAGAGTTCATGTTTAGCTTTTTTAGTTTTGGGCTGGAGCTGTGAGGCAAATGTTGCTAACAAATACTAGAAGTCCGCAGTCAACGAATCTTTTCTGCAAACAAGCCCCCAGAACAGCTCTTTACTTGTTCTCTTCATTAAGGTGGTGCAGAAACAGTATGACTTATTGCGAGCAATAAAACTGAACAAAACTTCACTGTGTGGCTGAACATTTTGGACAACTTTTTTTTAGACAACATGTTCTCTCATAGCACTCCAGGAATAAGAGTACTGAATCAGAGTAGATTCAGTTTTTGTGACAGTCCAACATACAGAGGAATCTGAACCAAGATCGGACCTCTTTGTGCCACCTTAATGAGCTGGATGTGGTTTGAGCATGTTGAGAGCAATTTTGGAGATGATCTGATACCATCAACTTTTACTGTTTGGTGGCCTCGTAGCTGCTGTGCTCAACTAAAGAAGATAAGTGGAAAACCAAATAAATTAGAAAGGATAGCAGAGCTATTCCTTTAAATTAGCAGTGGCATACCACATAAATTGCATTAGATTTAATGGTTACAGGCATAAAAGGCACGCTATATATTTTAATATCTTAACCAAAAGCTCTTCTCATTTCAGGAAACAAAGAATATAGACATTCATTGTTTAGATCTTATCACATGGACATGGTCCCAAATGTGAGTACTGTCCTTGCCCTTTCCTGTTATGGCCTACTGTGTGCTAAATAAAAACATTCTTATGGTTTACTTTGTGCTAAATAAAAACGTTCTATAGATAATGTTTCATGTCTAGTTAGTTTTATAGTTGACTACATATCATCTATGCACATTACAAAAACTGAGCTATGTAGTTAAGTAAACAAAACACAACATTGCTGTTATAGAGAGATACATTATCCAGAGGGCTTAACAGTAATGTCAATGCATTACAGCTCACGCCGTAAATGAAGTAGTATGTTAGCTACACGACCAACACTTGCCTTTTAGTCTCGGTAAAAACATGAAACACAGCCCACACACCAGAATAGCGTTAGCAAGAACTGACTCTGCTGAAGAGCGACGTAATGCTCTTCTAGTATTGGTGTGATAGGTGCTGGTTGCTTGGCATTAAGGCCACCTTTGCAAACACGAAAGCCCGGTTACTATTTGCATACTGCCTGGTCTTTAACAGCCTTTAATGAACATCTCAGTTACTGATTGACTCGGATAGACCATGAATCCACTGGTTGTAAACTTGATGCATGTATAATGGCATTGCAAAATAAAGAACAGCAACACTTTCCCCAACACTATTTCTAGTGCAATATTATGAAAATATGAAAACTGTAACATTTTTATTCCTATGTTCTCCACAGCAAATTAATATGACACTAGACGATTAATGCTATGTAAGTAGCATGTTGTTACATTTTTATTTAACCTTATTAACAGTCAACAAATGCTGTTGGATTGAATTTGTGTTACAAGCTGAAGCAGTAAAGACAGCCCAGTTTTCCAACTTATTAATGAAAGGTTCTTGAATACTGCAGTGGTGGTGGCCTAGTGGGTAGGATACTTGCCTCTAGATCAAGAGGTCACGGACTCGAATCGTACCTTCAGCGTACCACCACCGGGTTCCTGAGCAAGACCCTTAACCCCAAGTTGCTCCAAGGAGACTGTGCCCTGTAGTTAGGGAATGGAAGTTGCTTTGGATAAAAGTGTCTGCTAAATGACTGTAATGAAGTTTATAGGGTCATGTACTTTTAAGCAGAGTAAATCTCTGAAAATGGGCAAAACATTGATCTAGACCTCTGGATTGTCAAGGTAATAAGTTATTATAGTCTTGGTTTTTTTCTAAATTTGGGAATTTTGACATTGCTGTTTGGTTCTGAGAAAAACCTACTAGTGGCTGTATAACTTACACAAGATGGTTCATAAAACAAAACTTAATTTTCTTAAAATATTTAAGTTACCCTACAGATAACACAACTGATACCTCATAAATAATACATTATATTCATTAGAGCTCTCAGGCCTTTCTATTTTCAACTGCTTGCCAACAATGCAGTAGTTCTCTTTACAGTACAGCAGTGTGTGTGTGTGAGTGAGAGAGACAGAAAAAGAAAGAGATACAGTAGTCTGAGACCACTCGTGAAAATTCTTCTGCATGTTTCTTAAAAATGTTTCTTGAATGTAATATAGTGTTGTCTATTACAAATCCCATCATCAGAATAGTAGTGTTTTCAGTGAAAAGTAGAATCTTTGAAACTTTCATATGAATCTCAAAATGTACCAGTGTTTGTCACTACTAAAAAGTAAGTAAGGACATTTGTAAAATTGACCATCTCAATTCCTTAGTACAAGGTCACCTTAGATTCAAGGAATCAAGGTGACCTTGAGTGAGATGCTCTGGCGCAACTGCACATAAGCACCAATACCAATACTTTTGGGCTGAATTAGAGTGTCATTTGTGGTCCAGTGACTTGTGACTTTCTAACATGATGTTTTGGACTACTCTCTTTGCTTAATGCCTTAAACTGCAGCCTTATTATTCCCATTTCAATAACTATTGCATGTACATTTACAGCATTTGGCAGACACTCTTATCCAGAGCGATATACATGGGTGCTTTGTTTTCCACAAGAAAACATGTTCCTCACATTATAAGCCTAGACTTAAGAGTTGCAAGTAGACTAAGGTTCTACCAGAGATGGAGTTAGTGCTCCACAAGGACCCTCTCAGACCACACACAGAAGACAGTTTTTTAGGTTATTTGTTAAGTTATTATTAATTAAGTTATTGTGTTAGTTAAGTTAGTTGATGACATGAACATGTGGTTGTTAGCCTAAGTGCTCAGTGAAGACGTGGGTCTTCATTGGCTGTTTGAAGACAGCAAGGGTCTCAGCACTTCTGATGGTCAGAGGACGTTTGGTGCTAAAGTTGAGAAAAATCTTTATGCATGTCTTTACCCTTTGAGAAGTAGTGGGTCAAGTTGGGCTGTCCTTGACGCTGTAAAGAGGGTGATCTGTGACCTGTGGTCTGATCAGTGCTCTTGGGTAAGACGGAGCTGGACCATATCTGGCTTTGTAGCGTTAGAGTAGGTGAGCGTTAAGAGTTTTAAATCTAATGCGAGCAGCCACAGGAAGCCTGTGAAGGATTTCCAGTAGTGGAGGGGTTTGTGAGAATGTTGGTGTATTGAAGACAGACATGCTGGATGAGTGGAGTGTCATCAGGATAACAGTGGTATGAGAAACCCTGTGAAGATACAGGTGGGCAAGCACTGAGCCTAGGGGGAACACCAGTGGTAAGTCTTCAGGGGGGAAGACATACAGTACTGTACAAAAGTCTTAGACACCTGAGAAAATTATACTTAAAAACTGTTTACTGCTGGGCAGTGATGTTAAGTTAGTGTTAAAACACTAACATTACAACAAATACAAACAACATTAACACAGTAAATGGTGGTTTTGTGTAT
>JBBJLS010000109.1:31945821-31956516 GCA_037577275.1 Bryconaethiops microstoma
CAGAAAGAAGCGCACTGCTGATATAAATGACTTCAAACAATTTGCACAGGTGCCTAAGACTTTTGCACAGTACTGTAGATCCTTCCCATGACAGTAGGTAACTGCAACCCTCAGGGCAGGATACACTCCACCGCAACGCAGAACCAGTGTCAGGGTTTGGTGAATGAAGCCAGGAAGATCTAATGGTTGACAGAATCTAAATCTGCAGAAAGATCTAGAAGAATTAGAACCGAAGACAGTTTGGCCATTTTGCCTGGCTGCATTTTCTGTAGAATGTGCTGCTTTGAATCCAGACTGCTTTGGGTCATGAAGACTATTTTGTGATAGAAATAGGTTAAGTTGGTTATATACATCACGCTCCAGAACTTTTGAGAGAAGGAGAGAAATTGTAGCTGTTTACATTACTGATGTCGAGTGTGGTCTTTTTTAAGATTAGTGTAACTACACCTGACTTGAAGACAGTTGGAACATAGCCTTTTTCCTTCAGAGCCATTTATTATATGAGTGATATAAGGGAGAATATCCAAGGATATGGTAAGAAGCGCGGGTGATAGGACTGGATCAAGTGGTGATGTGGTAGGGTTGCAGGATGTCAGGACCTAAAGAACATTAAGCATGGGGAGTCAGAAGGTTGAGAATAAGAGAGAGGGGTGATAACTGCAGAGAAAGATGGTCTGATTTTGTCAATGTACATCACTCAATACCAACAGTAAATTATTCAAACACTTTTATGGAACTAATACGTAGG
Organism: Bryconaethiops microstoma; assembly: GCA_037577275.1. Lineage (NCBI taxonomy): Eukaryota > Metazoa > Chordata > Actinopteri > Characiformes > Alestidae > Bryconaethiops > Bryconaethiops microstoma. The sequence continues at coordinate 31,946,570 of JBBJLS010000109.1, forward strand.
TAACCAAAGCGCTTTTGCTTGTGATTTCAGGGAGCCTTTCGACAGTCCTCTTCCGACAGGCCGCTCTCTACACACATTCACCCCCACATCAAATAACACACTTTTCGTGTTTGGTGGCCTCAGCACATCTGGGCAGGTTCTCAGTAAGTACAAAGGTCAAGGGGTTTGCTGGCCCATATATAGATGATACTTTTTGTAAATGCCGTAAATTGCCCCATTAAGGTGATGGATGGGAATTTGACACCGTAACGAGAGAATGGAAAGAGAGGCAGCATCCTCACAAAGACAAGCCCAGGTAAGATAGATAGAGAAGATATGAGCGATTGTCCCTTGCTATGGCCACCGCAGTGGGGAATTATTTTTTGTTGATTGTTTCTGCTCATAGATTGTGGCACTCAGCAGTACAGGGAAAAGACGACGACGTGGTGGTTTTTGGAGGAAGCTACGAATACGTCTTGATAATGGATTCGGTATGTACATTTTCTAGAGAAATGGAAAGGATGGTTAATGAGAGCCCTTCATAAAAACCAGTCATTTAAATCATTTGAATAAAGGTTTAATGGAACAATTCGACCGTATGTGCTAACGTTGCTAATGATGGTGTTCGATATACACAATATATTAATGCTACGCTGTGACTACTGTTTTAAATTAATTCTTAGCAACATCAGCATTTTTGACTGAACTACTCCTTTAAGTCTCTTCATTTTGTCAGTTTGGACTTCACCTTCAACATGCAGTATGAGCTGGGGTGGTCGTGGGATTAAAAAAAACTTTCTCACAGGAAACGGAGGGCAGAGATGGAATTGTATAGCTTAGATAATTAGGAAACTAAGACAGGAAGGAGAAGGAACTTCAGGCATGGTCCTCCACCCAAACTTATTTCACGCAACAACTCCATTTCTAGCTCCACTTTCTAGCTCATATTACATATGTTACTAAGACATCAGTATTACAGTAAAAGGACAGTTCTAAAGGCTGAATGCTGTAGGGTATAAAAGCTCAGTCTCAAGTGGCATAAAGGAATCATTGGCATAAAGGAAGCTTTAGTGTAGGGGGGATTTAGAGTGTGGAACATGTCAAACAGGCTTTCAGCTTTCATTGAGTGAAACAGCAGTGTAGCCCGAAACACTGTGGGAAGTGAACCCTTTTTGCATGGATATTAACTGAGGCCTATTTTATGTATGACTGCCTTAACGTGAAGGTACAGAGAGCATTAAAATAGAAATCACTACAAAGAGCAAATACCCCTTTCTGATACTGAGTGTATTAACTGTGTAAAACTGTATTCAGCTCTCATTTAAATCATTTGCCATTTGATAGATTTCTGTTGATATCTCTGTTCAGATCACAGTGCTGAGGAGTCCGTCTCAGAGCCACTGTAGAGATGTGCTGGTGTTTCAGACACAGCCCTATTCTCTCTCCAGGTAAGTCCTATCAAAGTTCACCAGCAGAATCCAAATCATTTCTCAACTTGCTAACTTCTGAAATAAATCCATCCAGTTTAGATGTCTTGGTTGAGACTGTATACATTTTCAGATCATCGCTGTAATATCAGAGGCTTGTACTCTTTCATTAAGAATGGACCAGTAGATTCACTCTGATTTTTTTTATATTCCCTATCGAATTTTATGACTATTTGGCCCCTATTTCACAGTAGACAATTGATTTATTTTGGGAATGTAGATGATTTCGATGGTCTTTGTGAGCAAGAAAGTCATACACCAGAATTGCCACAAGGGGGGCACATAGACAGGCCCTACCAGGGGATTTTATATACACTTTACAGGGTTCCGATCCATGTATTCTACAAACACTCTTTATGGAGTAGGATCATGCATGGCTCTACGAACTAGAGACGGTTCTAGTACACTGAAGCTGGTCTTAATGAATACATTTTCTTTTCATAGATTATGTCAGGACTGCATAGGAAAACACGCTTCTACTCTGCAGAACCAGGTATCGGACTTACCTCCCCGAGTTCAAGAAACAATTCACAAGAGGATGTCATACTTCAGAACACTTACAGAGCTGCAGAAGAATAGCACTTTTACATGAGTGTAAATAGACACTGTTTAAAGCACATAACTTAGTTTGGTTAAATGTTGTGGGAGCATTTCTGTTCTAACAGAAATGTTTGTATCATAAAGACTAGAATGTACATTTCTTCTTTATTATCATGTACATACAATGACCATAGCAGTGCCTTGGTTTTACTACAATGTGCAGTTACGTGGATATTGAAGATTTCTTTTCAATTGAAATATTTACTGTATATTAAAATTCTTTGGTTCAGTTTTGTTGCTTCTAAAACCAACATTGGAAGCAGTCAACTACAAATTGGGTAAACATGTCTAAATAAAATAAAACATGTTTAGGCATCTACTTCCATCTGGCTGACGAAATGTCAATCTACCTAATAAAAAAAAAAAAAAAAATGTAATTCCACATTTAAAAATTCAGGGTGTCTGTATTTCTAAGTGTGAAATGAAAGTATATATACATAAACACTCCTTCATGTGCTTTACTAATCATTTATTTATTTCATATAATCACGGACTGGAATGCTTCATTACAAAATAACAATGGAATGATAAGTCACAGATTATGATCATATATACTCAGAATTCTATAAAACCTCAATTGTTACGGTTGTTGTTGTTTTTTTCCCATTTCAGGATGATGTTCAGTAAATTACTGTACCATATAAAAGTCTTATATATTTTTTGGTATTTTTTCCCTCAAAGTGCATAAAAAGAACTCTAAAGGACTTCCCCTACCTGTCTGCAGTGCTTGCCATAACAAGCTTGTGATTAAGACTTTGCCGATTAAGACAATGAGAGGGCGACGAGTGCTGGCCACTCATCTGGCCATTCAAATAAGCAACTGTCTGAAACTGCATTTCCCAGCATACACTGCAGCTCTAACTTTAATTTCTATAACTCTTTACCATGAAATACATCGCACTGCAACTCTTTTCCACTGTAACAGACCTTGGAATCTACATGTGGAGAACAAACCGAGCCATATTTTTCAATGCAAAGGCAAAGCAATGCACAAACCCAATAAACACTACTGCACTGAAAAAGGGAGAGTAAATAAAGTAAAAAGGGGGGAAAAAAACAAAACAAACAAAACAAAAAAAAGAGCGCTCGCTCAGCTGACAGAAAAAGATTTTATTCTAAGCCTATTAGCACTGTTTCTAACTAGCTGAAGCTTAGATGCCTGATCAAGTTTCTCTCATTTAAGACCAAGTTAAACAAATAGTGAAATGAACCAGGGGTAAAAAATAAACCTTAAGTGGAAATGGCACACTGTTTTTTTCCTCTGTGCATCCCTCCCTCCTGTATCCTTCTTTTCCTCTTTTCTCCCTGCCTTTCTCCTCATTGTCACTCATATAGCCTCCACATAGTTGGAGGGTAGCATGCCCTGCTGGCCAGTGCGCTCAACACGGCCAAACATCCAGCCCTCATCGATTTGCTGCACATCCAGGATTACGTCTCCATCTGCAAACGACACCTCATCCTCATCGGCCGCAGCATAGTCATAGATCGCTTTGTAACGCTTCTGAAGATACACACACACACACACACACACACACACACACACACACACACACACACACACACACACACACACACACACACACACACTTACTTAGTTCTAAGATATCATTTTACTGGAAATTACTGGTGTGACAAACATTAAAGCAAATTTACACAATTACACAATCAAATATAGTCACTCAGTTAAGACAGGTCAAGTGTCTGAAGTTTGCTTCTTTGTTTTTGTACTGGACTGGACAAGTAATGACAGGTTATATATACTACACTAAATAGCACAGTGAACTCAGCAAATAGCTTGAGATCACTGCACATGCATCAAACTCAAGGAGGTCTAGACTTAAGGATTCATTACAGGCTGAATGTGAAGTTAGAAGTGATTCAAAGGCTGATATAAGTCCAATTTGTATACAAACCTAGTGGGAGCATAAGAGCATAGTGAATTGGTTTTCATCAATCAATGCAAGCCTTTCAATTCAATACACACAAACAATAAATTCAACAGACAATGAGGTAGACCCTCCTTTCTCTGAAAATATAACTTCCTCTTTTGGCAAACTAAACAGCATGCAGGAAAAGCACGCTCCTTGTAAGCATATTTTAGCTCATGACATATGCAGTGAACTGAACGCTCCCATAAACTGAAAAATGCAAACATTAACACAGGCAATATTTTTGTTGAATGAAAAATACAAGAAACTAAATTTTTGTGAATTGTTAGATCACTAACCCATGGCCAGCATTTATGTGCAAGCCATGTGGTGATTTAGACATACAGATTACACGATGTTCATGGGTAATTAGCTACATTAGCCCTGTAGCTCCAGTGCAAAACTAAAGAAGCATCAAGCATAAACATGGCTTGACTGATCAACCACACTGGATGTTAGGCGGAATTTCGCCAAACTACTAGTGTGCGCAGCCTCTCGAAGAATAAATGAAAGAAAGACGTTCCTTACCCCGCCACTAGGAGTTGGTGGAGCTGCAGCAGAGCGTGCAGGCTGGGGCTCATAATTGTAGCTCTGATGGCTAGGAGGCTGGTAGGCTATACACAAAAAAAATGAATAAATAAAAAAAATCCATGAACAACGGACCACCACAAACAGTCCAAAATGTATTGTTACAATAATGTTGTGACACAATAAGGAAAAAAATCCTGTAATTTCCTGTAAAGTTATCATTCTGACAAAGGTTTAGTACAGCAGTGATAGGCCTACAGTGAAATGGATTTTAATACCTTTACCAGCATTGCTGTCAGAAGGAGGGGCCTCTCCTCCCATCCGGCTCTTTTCAAAATCCTCATGATACTTTATCTGATGGAACAAGAAACATTACAATATCTTGTTCAGAAATGCACCCAAGGTGACGCAATAGGCGGTCGGTGTGTGCTTTTGTGTAGTCATTTGTGCTGATCTGCATGTGGTATTGCAGGCGTTACCCTTTAAGGAAGAATTCAGGCACAGTCAGAGGAAATGACACCTAAACACCAGTCATGTGATCTGAGGGTTGCCTGGCAACAAGCCAGGACACAAGATGATGGCGAAGGAGGGGAAGACAGAGGTGGGAGTGAGAGAGAGAGAGAGAGAGAAAGTAGGCGTGGAGATCGGAGAATCTTGGCTCATGAGAGATTTTTGGATCTTGTACTCAAAAGATTTTAAAAAAGGAAAGGAAGGAAGGAAGGGGAGGAACAGGGAGAGAGACAGAGAGAGTGAGAGAGAGAAATAGAGAGAGAGGAGAGAGAAAGACAGAGAGAGAGAGAGAGAGAGAGAGAGAGAGAGAGAGAGAGAGAGAGAGAGAGAGCGAAACACACTGCACATACATTCCGCATCACTTACTCCTTCCTTTCCCGGGATATCTAACATAACATATGTGTGTGTGTGTGTGTGTGTGTGTGTGTGTGTGTGTGTGTGTGTGTGTGTGTGTGTGTGTGTATGTGTGACTAAAGACTACCACACTTTCTTTTTTAGCCAACATTGTAGCTCATAGACATTTAGGGAGGTTTCCGTTGTCCTTACGTTGCTGATTTGGTCCTGTGTTTTCTTGATTCTCTGCATCTCTGGTGTGTCTGCCACCACACTAAAGCCTTTCCCTTTGTTCTTCTCAAAATCCTCTTTGTACAGCACCTATATGAGACCACACAACACAGAAAAATAGGTTTGTCACAATGAATTGATTAAATAAAAAAAGTCACCAATAAGTGTTTTTCATGAATCAGTAATAACTGATTATGCATGGTACTTTATCACACATTCCCTCATACTCATCTCTTCTATGAAGAAACAAGAGGCTGATGAACACACCATCCTTTCTCTGAAAATACAACTTCCTCGTTACGTTAAACTAGAGAGCACGGATGAGCATATTCTTTATGCACTGGTCATGCGCTAATAAAGTCATACGCAATAAACATTTATAGTTTTATACCTTTCAGGCACTCCTTATTTTTGCTGTATGAAAAATGCACTACTATGGACACACTGAATTTTATTGATTGGGAATTTTGTTTCCAAATGTTTTGCAAAGATGCCTCTTTAAAGACACTTTCTTTTAAGCCCCTCAGAAATTTTGAAAGGCAGTGCATAGATATTGTTGGTTTACATCCATTTTCATTAATAGTTAAAGAAAAAAAAAAAGATTAATGAATTATAATTTTTTTTTTAATCGATATATTACTTGATTACTTATATAATCAAAATGATCAGTCCTACTAGGAAAATACAGAGAGGCAGATTAAAGTTTTTTTCAGTTAACTGACTAGATTCTGATTCTATAGTCGGTGTATTTGTGCTCCCCTCACTCTACAGCAGAGTGTTTAGGATAAAATTGAGCTATGAATAGGGATGTGTGGTTTACCAAAGTAAGTGCTGTGGTCTGTGAAAAATATGCCTGACACTCACTCACTCACGCACACACACTTCCTTCAACTGAACTCAGGCAACACACATACACACAGGACGTGCGCCCAGTGGCGGCCCTGCATAAAGTCTGAGGTGTCATGTGCAAACCTAGGTGCATGTTTTAAAATCTACAGTCAGATTTGTAAAGGCGGAAGGAACTGGAGCATGACTGCTCATCTAGCACACTCACACATGCGCACACACAAAACTTGAAAAGAAAAAAAAAGAAACAAAAGCAACATTGTGTTTGTGAATGACTTAAAAAGTTCCACCTTTCACACAGTTCCTTCATTTGTGGAAAGAGACATTGAGGCAAACCGAAGTGACAGTGTCTTGCAGTGGCATTAGCTGCAGTGTTAAAAGGGGCCTGTAAAATCAAGCCTGGCAGTTTCTACTGTGGCTGGAGTTTACTGCTCTACAAACAGTAGATCATCTGAAGAATCCTTTTATATGGCTGGTGTATGGCTGCTCTTATAGTGTTTTTACTGCAAGCTGGTTAAGTGATAATGATTTGACTGTTGCTTCCCAACAAACAGCAAGAGTACTTTTTAGCCTCCAGCCACAAGTACCATATTGTGGGTCATAGATGAATTATTAATAAGAGTGTGTGGCCTTGCTGAGTGACTGGGCTGCCTATATAACGATTAGCCTGTACTGATGTACTGAGGCATGAGTAGAAAAGAAAGGATCTCTGAAAGCAGGCAGCTAGTTATGGTAGACAGTGCGGTCAGTGCAGGGTATTATGGGGGAGATCTGACCAACATTTAGAGACAATGCTGCCCAGCACCATCCAAAACACACAGACCCCCACTATACAGCCCTGCCTGTGTGTTTGTCTCCTGACCCAAATCGTAACACCCCAACGCACACGCGCACACACACACACACCATACACATGGTTGACTGATTTGAGGAGAGTATTGAGGGGAGAAACACACACACACACACACACACACACACACACACACACACACACACACACACACACACACACACACACACACACCCCTTTCAAAATACACTACAAGGAAATACTAGAGTAAAAGAGAAAAGCACAAAGTTATACTCAGTTAAACTTAATTTTCACATACATTTAGTATCTAATTTCTCATTTTCTGATGTTGACAGCATCTGTTACACTTTGCGGATACTCACACATCTGACTTCTATTTTACTGTTTCATTTTAGACCAAAAAGAGAGCACCACTTTAGTTCCTTTCACGCATATGACCATAAACAACATTTCAGTTTTGCAGAAATCAATATTGCATAGTTTAGAGACCAACAGCCAAACTTAAATTCTGAACCAATTGCACCAATCTCCTTAGTAAATAAATAATAATAAATGAATAACTTATATTCGTGACTTGATTGGCAAATAGTATGTGTACATCGAGATGTCAGCATCGTTCTGGGTAGAGTAGTGTCTTGTGCTAAACATACTAGGAAAGTACATTTATAAGGGGGTTCTGGGGTCAGTGGAAAATAAATTATGTCGCTGACTGGGTAGTCTAGAGATGCAAGCATTTCTGCATGGTTGCATAGAAATGACCATTGTCAGATTTTTGCTGTTTCTACATTGAATCGCACAACTAAAGATCGGGGGGGGGATTTGTACTGTGGTTCTTTGTAGTGATACAGTAAAAAAAAAAAATAGCATCAGGACCTTTTCACAATACCCGATGCGCATTATTATACAGTTTTTCTGAGGATTGGAACAAACAATAAACTTTATTCAGTGATTCACATCCAGCACTGCATTAAATACAATTACTCATGGCTATCTGTTTAATATGAGGTATGTAAGCACTGGTTATATTCAGAACATGCTCAGAAAAGCATACTGTGACACATTTTATTACAATTGTCATAATGACCAGCCCTGCTTGGTAATTTTCTAAATCTGTCCAGGCGGTTTTAAATAAAAGTATTTTTACTTCTCCTTGAGCTATTATTTCATCATAGTAACAACACTTGGGCTGTGAATGGGTTTTGTCTCCTCTAGACACTTCTGAAGCCTTATATACCCTGTCTTGACAGGAATATTCTCTTCTGTTACTCACAGAATTACACCAAGATTAGCAGATTTCCAGAAAGGAATAAAGGATTTTTTTTGTTCTCTCGAAATCTGGAACCCTCAACACATTGCATGAATTGCATTTATTATGATGTCTTAATTACTGTGCTGCTAGTATACAGTATCTGTCAGGACACTGTATTCATTCACCCCTGTATTGTTACTGCTCTTGACGGTTGCACTCTATGTTGTCATGTCCTACAATATTGTTTGCTCTTGTGTTTTTTTGTTTTTTTTTTAATTATGCACTTTTTCCCTTTTTTTGTGTTGTGTTGCATCATGATCTTGGAGAATTATTGTTTCTTTCATTGCAAACTGTGTACGTGTCTGAAATGATAATTAATGTACTTGACAAATCAGTATAGACTATATACTGCCCTGTATATCACACACACACACACACACACACACACACACACACACACACACACACACACACACACACACACACACACACACACACAGAGAAACCCCCTTCCCTTTCCATGATATTCTCCAGACTGACATCTCCCCATCCCCCCTGCTTCTGCATGGTCCCGGAAATTCCCCATAAAGTGGCCAAGCGGAGCTGACCCAGGGGTGCGCTCTCACAGCCTGTAAACAAAGCCCCTAAATAGAAAAGAGGGAGGGTAAAGACCCCCTCTGCCACACAACTATGCCAAAAATGATGAGTAACACGACTGCTATGAGTGTAATGTGCCTCTGCCACACCACTGACCATCTCTGTACTCTTGTGCTTTTATGGGCCTGTACTGTCACTGAATGTGTGTGTGTGCGTGCGTGCATGCGTGCGTGCATGTGCACAAAAGACACAAAACTCATGCAAGCGTATGCATGTGTAAAGTTCATGGGTATTTCCAGACAGCCCAACAAAATTATCTTTTTACACCATCTCTCTGAAGTAATGTTGACTAATGTGATATTTATGTATTAATCCTCCCTTTTACCCTTGTCATAACAAACAACAACATCTCTCCTCCCCTGGTATTAACCTAATCTAAATGACCAGCATTAATTACTGCAAGGGTTATCCCATGCTGTCACTGCAGCACTATGTTCAGAGTCCCCTAAACATATCCAGGTTAAGCTTGGGTAATATAGTAAAAGTACAACGCTCATGCAAAATGATGTGCATGCTGAAACAAGTGGGAGGGATTCGGTGTTTGCAAAAATACACTATTTAAGAAGGAACAGGAGAAAATAAATCAAACAACGGACAAAAAACATGTTAATAAAATATGGTGGACAGACAATGAATCAACAGCTTATTACTATTGTCACACGCACCAGGTCACGTGACGCCAATCGGCGTCGGAAGTGACGTCACTGAGACTATAAAGACGTGAAGAGTAGGCAGTCAGGCACACAGTCATTAGAGACCACTCTCTATGCATAGTGTTCCTTTAGGTA